>BOPP01000146.1:2029915-2067424 GCA_017312745.1 Gryllus bimaculatus
CTTGCATCAAGAAGTCTGCATCAAGAATACAAGTTCTCGTCACAGTACAGTATCCTCCTGAGATTAATACATGACGGATTGGCATATCTTATGATGAACAGTCTATAGTGATTGCGGCTTTATTTATTATATGTTCCATGATTATCACAGTATTTGATTAGCCGACCATCAAATGTAGGTTATAACTGCCTACGTGCCAAATTATTCACATTGCATTGAGCTGTTGAGGAGGAAGGCGTCAAAAAGTGTATTTTTTTACGTAGGGTCATATGACGCTGCAATCTCTTCGCTCGGCCACTTACCGTCGCTGTTCTGAAACGGGAACATTCTGTTGTGTTGCAGAGCGGCGCGTCATACATCAGCTTCGCCCGCAAAGTTTTCAATACCACCTTGCACGCTCTCGTCAGGGGGTAAATTCGACTGCTCTGCTGGGCTGCACAACGCCCCCGACTCTTACAAGTACGTCAACAAGGTGCGTACCTCTCTATGCACCACTCTTTGTGTTGCGGCAGGTGAAACTCACCACTTCGGATGTACTTGTCGAAAACCAAAGCTGAAGCAGGGAAATTTTTCCCATCCTTCTCAGAATTCCAAAACCTGTGAAAGGACTCTGAATGAGCGCCGGATTGTTTAAATTACCCTGCAAGAAAATTATGTTCAAAGCCAGTTGGATTTCTCGTTGTTAAATATCTTCATCTCGTTGCCCTATTGTGTCTACGCTGTATGTAATAGTGAATATCTGAGCATGGCTTCGCCCAATTGAACATTTGAATCAATAGCATTTGAACAGCAACTCTGCAAATTTAAATTAAACTACTTTTCCGAAAATCGAAGATGAGTGTTGAAAATAACTTAGTGTACAATTATACTGTTAACTTGGAAACAAGAGGAATACAAAATGTATTTACTGATTCATACTTATGATGTAGCGTACGTTTTAAGAAGAATAGCTTGTTCCACTTTCTCGCCCTCTACCACACCGATTGACTGTTTTAAGGATTCACCTCTGGTGGCAGGTTATCCACCAGAGTGCTTGCATAATACTTTAAACATGGAAGCATTCGTTCTTATTCGTCAACCAAATGAAATTTGAAAGAATAATGGATGAATCCTATAATGCCTTTTTTCGTTTCAAAATACTACAGCATGAACACAACAGATAAGTCGTTTATCTGATTCTTCAAATCACAAGTTTAATTTCTGAATACTTCCACCAGTCCTCACTTCCATTTACTTGATATAATCTTTTCATTGAATTTACATCAAAGTTTCCTTTAGAATCGACTTGGCCCTGTAACAAAAACACAGGACATCATTCTCGTTCACTGAGGACATTACAATTGTCTGGAACGTATTACAAAGCTGGACATGCCGGCAAAAGCTTTTGCCAACGGCCACAGATGTAAGTTCGGTCTCAGTAAGGTTCGAGTCAGATGTTGCTTCGCGCTACTACACGTTTGCTCTGGCTTCGGTCTAGGTCAAAGAACCACCGTAACTAGGGCGCCCTCTTCACGATTGCGAATTCGCGAATTTTGCACTGAATTGCATCTATTCGCCACATTTCGAAACGCTACTCCCTATAGCAAACAAGTCGCAATTGCTTAATGTTTGTCACCGTCTACGACTGCTCAATATTTACTCTGAATGCTTCTGCTATTCGCACGAGAGCTCAATTGCAAAATGTCGCCTACTGACTAAGGTCTGTCTTTGACTGCTGCTCGCGACCCTGCACTCCGTGCTCAGCTCTCTATCTTGCCCCGTTGGAGCGGTGTCCCGGTGGTGGGAGATATCTGGTTGGGGAAAACCGCGCTAGCCGACGATAAGTCGGCGCCGGATCTCGCCATACAACGGAGGAAGGATCACCGCCGCCTACAGTGCACAAGCAGTACACTTAAGGGACTAATGACCCTGTCAGTTTACGTGACCACTAAAACAATCAATGAATCGGTCGCACCGCGCGTGTGCGTGCACTCCAGATCATCAACCAGCGCGCGGAGCACGCGCCGCACCTCAACCCGCCGCTGCGCATCATCTACTCGTTCGCACAGCACCACGTGCTCTGGGACAAGGCGGACCTCTTCTTCGACGACTGGGAGGTGCGCTACTGCCTGTGGATGCGCTTCAAGATCAAGGACATCCAGACGTACCTCGAGTCCGTGGTGAGACTGCGGCTGGGGCCGAGCCAACAACGCTCGCGCAGTGGTTCACGTGACATAATATTGACAATGAGTTCAGAGAAGTGTCGACGAAACGAAATCTCTTTAGGAAAAAATAATTGTGAAGGAACGTCCATTTCCGATGTAAACAAAGAGTCAACTTTAGATATCCGACTCGTGAAAGCGCCGAACAATATCTCAGTATGCGTGTTCGAAGAATGTCCACTGTTAACAACAAGATATTTGTGCTTCTCATTCATTATCATTAACATAATTATCCCCAAAGTACAACCATCCTAGCCCACAATTACTTCTCCCTTCCACTGTTTTAATTCAACTTCAAATCCGTCAAAATTTTGCAAAAATAAGCGTAAGAACGTAAAAAAAATCCGTCGAAAAAAATATCCGTCTCATAAAATCTATGAAATCGGTAAAAATGTACAGAAAAGCACAAAATTATAAGTTTAACAAAAATTTTGAATAATTTAAAAAATGGCTTATAAAAACCCAAATACTTTATGTATACAATAAATGAGTATTTATATATCGTACAAACGTTTGCACCAATGCGATTGTTTCAAAATTCGGTAAGACTTCAAATTGTTACCGGAACTTCAGTTATATTTCATAATTTGCAACCGAAAACCCGCAAGGCGTGGACCTGTTGTCGGGCAGAGCTAGGTGAGCAGGTGGTTGTGTCATGTGATTAAATTTGATTTAATGATTAATTTCTGAAAGAACAGAAAAAAACTGTATGTGATGTATGGGGGAGAAGTATTACCTCCGAACGTCTTCTTGTGCTTCAGAATCTCTTCCCCGTCTTTTATCCATAAATACACGTAGTTGAATGATGAATAAAAGTTCCAACAAAGCGAGGAAATTTTCGCTTCCGAGTTACAGAAAACTTATTTTCATTGGTAACCGAACAAAAAATTTAACTGTTGTAGACTGATGGCCATGAAGAAGAAATTGGAAATTTAAATCACGTGAATTGGTCGGAGAGAATTACGATATTAAAACATTCAGTAAGCCGACGTTTCGGAATATTTTTATTTTGTTCTCAGGGCTGTCGGTAAAACACACTAAACATATATCATAATAGCATAATATAAATAATGGTCACAACATGTGTATTACGCTTTTATGTTGTAATTGCCATAACCCTGACCCTATTCCTACTACTACAACATGCAACAGGAGAGAGTTGCACAAGCCGTGCTAGTGCACTAGTGAGGTTGAAGGCCCATTTACAATGAAACCATAAACATAATCATGGCGTTAACATAAAAGTTAGGACTACGTCCATTAGCGGACTCATTCACAACGCGGTCGCATAAGCGTAAAACGTCAGACGTTAACTTAAAAGATTGCAAGCTTCTGTGCTTATGAGTAAGTAAGTCATAAGAAATCAACCAATCACAGAATCGTAACTTAAAATCGAGAAACGAAATTCGAGCAAAGAATTCGGCAGAAGAACTAACGTCATGTGAGCCAAGGACACAGTTGATGCCTTGAAATCGATTCTCACATCCAACCAATAGTAAACCAGAATGTCACACAGACAATAGAAACTTTATTTTGCTTACGTTTGTGAATGCTTCAGTCTATCGCTTATCTTAATGTTTATGTCTATGCGCTATGCTTATGTTTCCGTTTGCATTGTGAACGTGCCTTGCTGGTGCGCCAGGGCGCGTCGGGGCCGCCGACGGCCGAGGTGCTGTCGGCGTGGGCGACGAGCGGCTACGACCCGTCGCTGAGCGCGCACGTGCCGCGCCTCACGCGCCGCCAGGAGCTGCGCCCGTTCCTGCCGGTGGCGGACGGCGCCGACGACGAGCGCTGGGGCGACGAGGAGAGCGACGCCACCACCATCGGCGACAGCGGCTCGGCCGGCGCGCCCAGCGTGGGCCCGCCCGGCGCGCACGCGTCGCCCTCCGCCACCAAGCACCCGCCCGCGGCCCTCGCGCCCCACGCCGGCGCCGCCGAGTGACAATAAACCCGCTCACGCACCCACGCCACTGGCTCGCTCTTTCCGGCGACCGCCGCCGCTACGCGCGACTCATCGCTCGCCCTCTTAATCTTCGATTTTTCAACAGTGCCCCATGACATTTGGTCATTTTTTATAAAATTGCTTTAAAACCGTTACTTCTAGGCTGTCCGGGTGACGCCGCGTCGTTGGCAGTCACCCGGACAGCCTAGAAGTAATGGACTCGAGCCGCGGAAGCCTACGTGTACATGTATACTATAAAACGAATCCTTTTGACAGTGGTAAGCACATTTCGGAGGTCACAAGCTACATCGAGAAGGATGTTCGCGAATTAATTAAAAATATTCATTTAAAGGCAGGAGATGTAATAATAGAAATCGAAAAATCGAACTATACGCGCATCTCATCGCTCGCCCTCTTAATCTTCGATTTTTCTACTGTGCCCCATAACATTTGGTCATTTTTTATAAAATTGCTATAAAACGATTACTTCTAGGCTGTTCTGACGCTGCGTCGTTGGCAGTCACGCGGACAGCCTAGAAGTAATGGACTCGAGCCGCGGAAGCCTACGTGTACATGTATACTATAAAACGAATCCTTTTGACAGTGGTGAGCACATGTCGGAGGTCACAAGTCACGTTGAGAAGGACGTTCGCGAAATAATTAAAAGTATTCATTTAAAGGCAGGAGATGTAATAATACAAATATAAAAATCGAAGTACACGGATACATCGTACAGTAAACAAACTTGAGCGTGAAGATTCGCTTACGTCGCAGAAGAGACTCTTCTTTAACACTAACCTTTGTTTTCAACTGTAGGATTTGTGATCATGTTACGTACTTTTCTCTTAGCTGCGGCTCGTGCTAATGTTGCACGATTTCACCCCCGCCAGATAAGCAAAAGTAGTCTTATAATGATAGGAAAATACATTTTACCTTAAATGACAAAATATTGCAACAATGTGGATGAATTTGAAATCAATCAATGCCCAATGAGGGCTCTCTCCGGCGTCTGGTACTCTCCCAGGCAAAGCACATTGTTTCTCTTTGGTCTCTTACTTCAACATAGGGCCCTGATTGCATTCGCATCACAACTAGCTACTGGCCACAGCGAAACAAGGTGACAGAGGCTCTGGTCACAGATCGCAGGGCTGCGACCAAGGGGAATACCAATTTTAAGCCTTGGCCTGAAACTAGCTGTAATTTAATTTCGTCAATATCGCATGTTATTGAAAGATCACAATTTCAATCAGTTTTAGACGGTATTGAATTGAATTGAGGAATTTATTTTCATTTGATGTTAAGTTTGTAGATTCAAAATGTACATTTGATGAGTCTTTGATTTGAAGTTGTCCGTTCTGGAAGAAAACCCCTCTTTCTATCCCTCTGGTGCATACGATGTGACCCATAATCTTCCCCGCAGAACCTGCAGTTATTCTGAGTTATTCACCGGCCATAGTTCTGAATGCAAGTGTGTGACGGTGTGTGTAAGATCTTTCATTATTGCATTAATAATGCACATAAAATAATTTTAGTCACCATCACCACTAGTGGTAGCTATGAATGAATGCACTTGGCTTGACACCCCGTGAATGGGGTCAGGCCTGCCGGCAACGTCCCTGCCTCATAGCCATGGGTTAAGGGGGCATGGGTTAAGGGGGTGTGGTTAGCACATAGACATCTCCACTCCGTATTCCGGTCTTCTCAAACTGGTAAGTGAATTTTATCATCGCCACACAGCAACATATACTACTAGGACATTGCAAGGAAAAATATCACTATAGTCTTGGTTCGACCAGGAATCGAAACCGGGGCCGCGAAGTGGTAAGCGAGCACGCTGACCGACCACGATTCGCAGTGATAGCTATAACAACTACGGTTGTGAAATGAGCTGGTCTAAAACGTGTCCGAACAATAGAGCTTGTTGCAAAGTGATGAGGTGCGATCACCGTATTTTTGAAACCTAGTTCCTTTTTGTTTTGAATAAGTTGTATTACCGGCAATGGCGTCAATAAAGAACTAATTCAAAATCTCGAGTACCAACTGGAAATCAAAGCTATAAATATGTGCATGGGGATGCACGTGAACATACTTGACACGTATACAAAGTATTAAATTGTCAGTTTAATATACACTTTTATTAAACTTAGTTTTAATTAAAGTACATGAATTGCTTACGTTTTATTATAAACTAGGGTTCTGAACTTCACAAATTACATTTCCATCATTCGATGAAGCTGCAATCCGCGCTCTTTTGGGATACCAGTCACCACCACTCTCTCTTCATTGAAACAAAAGAGCCCAAAAATAATTTATTTTGTAAAAATAGAGCATATTTTCTCAAAATTAAGAGTGTAACATTTTTTCATTTAGTTAGACATTTTATTACAAATTTTAGCCATCTTTGGCGAGAATCGTCTTCAACCTTTTCTTCAGACTCAGGCGATTCATGAGCCATAACGCTCTCAGTGCCTTATGTGTGAGATCTAATCGAAGACCATTAACAATCAGCAACTCTGAATGCGTGGCGATTCCCAAGTTGAACGATGAAGGAGACTCTACACATCACTGACACCTCAGTACAAGAACCTTACTTAGATGCTTCTCATCCATTTGTTCAGTGCTGTACGGCTTCATTTTTACAATCTCGCATTACTACGTACGTAGTCAAGAGAAAATATTATAAACGTTTGGAGAAAATGGGCGATTTTTCGGCAGTGAATCGTCTATTATCGCGCCCCGGAAAGAAGAAATAGATAAATGAATGTTGAAATTCATTTATATCTGTATGCGCAGTTAAAAAAAGGTAAGTACAATTTTCCCATCTGTAAGAACGCGATGTTTAACTCATCTCATTTTTGATGGTAGAAATTATATCGGCTTTTCATACTTGCTGTTTTCGACTCCACGTATGAAGTCAGGCGTTCTTATGAGGCATGATGATTTCCATATGTTAACTTATTTGCGGAACATTTAGAAATATCAAAACAAAATCCATAAATTGAGACGCCTTCCAAGTCAATTAAGCACTATGTCAATGAGTCAATGAGATTCGTCACTAATATTACTACGATAATCAGAAACTTATAAAGTTAGAAAGCTATGACCGTCCTCACCGCCGACTGAATATGTTTACTCTCAATGCAACCACCTACACACCAGTCGTACCGTCCTGGTTACACACCAGCCTCCCATCCATTATTATTATCGTCAGAAAAGCAGTACCAGCAAAAAGCGTAAATGATTCAATTCTTTGCCCCGTTTTCAGGAAAGCAACTGTTCTTCACATAGACGTTACATTCCCTGCGGTCGATAGACCTTTATGTCGCGCACAGTGGCGTTCACATCACACAATATTACCGGAGAAGGGAGATAAGTAAAGGTTTTGCGTGTCCGCTGCGTTGTCGAATCGCAGACCTATGACGATAAGATGTTTAAAAAAAACAAAACATTTCTCCCACTAGCAAGGCATCCGTCAACATGCTCTCGCCAATCGAATCTTTGTAGAGAGGAGAGATGCTTGGATCGTCGGACTGCACTTGACAAAGGCAGACCAGTGTCGGTGAGGGGACGTTGGGAGAACCATCTCTTCCACTAGAAGGCTACAGACAAAAAGAACCTCGCCAATCGGCACTTTGTAGGGAGGGGAGATTAATTTGACGGTTGGATTGCTAGTCTGCGGTTATATACGTAAGCTTCCGCGGCTCTAATTCCGCAGCCAACGACGCGGCGTCTCCCGGATAGCCGAGAATTCATAGCCTGTGGTTAGATTGATAAATGCTGACGTTGGAAGAACCTTCTCTCCTACTAGCAGGCTGCAGTCGATGTGTCCTCGGCAATGGACCCCTCTCTACGATATTTGACCATTTTATAAACATTTTTCTTCTTCTCACTCATTTTGTTTCTTTCTAACATGAGAACTGCCTCCACTTAATTTCTTTTTCATGTACACAATATACATTATTGTGTATCCGCCTCTTAATTTTAATGTATATTATAAAAACTAAGCTCCGGGTGTGGCGTAGAACTTTTACAGAAATGGAGGCATCGTGTGGGGACACGCAGCGGCGGGTAAGCGATCCCTCTGGTTATTCACTTGCCACTTCCGCAGCCACTGCAAATATAAACGAGGACCTGCGGCGTCCGCACACTAGTGCTCCAACCACTGTCTTTGCTCGACGATTCCGTCTAATCGTCACGCCACCGACTCTCTCGCCAAGGTCCACGCTGTCTTTGACGTGTAAGTATAATAATCATGTCTAGTCTACGTACTCCCGGTGAATTGAGCCTTTCTCTTATGCCACGAGTTAGAGTAGGACTTTCCTGTGTCCTGACAACTAGAGACTAAGGGAATGATCCAGATTCATGGGTGTTACGCTGAGAGGACTGGAAATGGGTACCATGCCACACCAGAAATGAAAACATTAATGGAATGCCCGGAATTCGAACGTATTGCCTTGCTGTACTTAGGGCACAAAACTGCAAGCTCCTACGCCATTAGGCAGGTAATGTCTTTTATAGATTAAATTAGTTAAAACTAATAAGATCCTTAAGTAATATCTAAGGAATTATAATATAATTTAACCAAATATACGCCAAATAATAAACATATATATTGTTGTATATCAAATCAATAAGAACGGGGAATATATAGTTTCTTCACATGTCATTAGAAGTTTATAATTTACCTTTCGTTCTAAAGACACATGGAAGATATATTTCTTGCTAACAAATTTCGCCAAAAACACTTGTTTCCTTCATTCATAATACAACTTAGTATTGGAAAAGAACAGGTGGTAGAGATTACGGAGCTCAAAAACACTTCCACATATTGCACTCCCGCCCAATATTACACACAATTTCTTTAAAACATAGACGATGTATAAATTAATGAAAACAATTCAAAAGAAAACCTCCCCTACCTGTTAGAGTGAGCGCCGGTTGGCCAGTCTCCTTCCAGGCCATTGTCGCTGTTTCCGCGGCGGCGTGTGGGCGGGGCGCGGGCGCGCGGGCGCACGTCTTGCGCACTGCGATGGCGGCGGCTGCGGCGATGGCAGACGCTCGCCTGCGGCCTCCCGGCCCTCCATGCTGCACCCCGCCAAGCGCCTCGCCGCCGCGCCTCTCCACGCACCTGTAGCATCGAGAAAGAGAGCACATAAAAATAGCAAAACAAACGATACAAAAAACCTTACGATAAATTCAACAAATACTGTGAGTATAAAGCTGATTCAATAGTTATTTTATGTTCATGTTAAAGAAGGAATGAAAATAACTCGCACCACATTGCAAGAGAGAAATTCAACATTATTCGCAATGCGCCGATTTTCGGCGTAGTTCCGCCAGGTGTTTACCCACACGCTCTTTAGTTTTGTAATAACGTGTGGGAATGCATTGACAGAAGAACATCGTGCTCGAATACGCAAAATTTTGAGAACGATTATGTCAACTGACCGAGACACCATTATCAACACGTTCATTTTATGCGATATTGGCAACCTGTTTTCAACTCAGCGAAAAGAAGAAAGAAACATGATTGTAACTACCGGAGTATTACGACCGAAAGGATTTGGCAATTTCTCTGATTTAAATCTTATAATATTATTTTAGAAAAATGATCAAATAGGAAAGTGATTCGCAAAAAGTTATAATCGAGGCAACGATTAGGTGTCCCAGTGCATCAGAGCTGGCGTGATTTAGGCATCGCATGTCTGAGGACTCCCCGACTGACTGGTGGGAGAGAGCCGAATCGAGTGGCCCCGTTCGCCTTGGGTGTGACTCGCGCGCGTTCTCTTGTCGCTGGCTGGAGGGAGGGAGGGGCGATGCCGGGGCTCTGTTGGCTCCGCTGGCTGCAGCGCTTGCGCGCGCTGTCGGAGCACCGCGGCCCCGACCTGGGCGCCCTCGAGAAGGAGCTGGTGGCCGTCTTCCACCTGTGCCGCTCGCCCTTCCCGTCGCGCAAACTCACTCTTCGCGACCGCCGAAAGGCCTTCCGACGCCTGCAGCGCATCGTCCAGGTGCCTCTCTTTCTCCTCCCTTTCTCCCTCTCTCTCATTGCCTTTATTCCTTTTTACCTCTCTTTCTCTCTCTCCCTCTCCCTCTCTCCCTATCTCTTTCTCTCCCTCTCTTTCTCTCCCTCTCTTTCTCTCCCTCTCTTTCTCTCCCCCTCTCTCTTTCACTCCCTCTTTCTTTTTCTCCCCCTCCCTCTTTCTCTCCCTCTCTCTTTCTATCCCCCTCTCTCTTTCTATCCCTCTCTTTCTATCCCTCTCTCTCTTTCTCTCCCCCTCTCTCTCTCTTTCTTCCCCCTCTCTCTCTTTCTCTCCCCCTCTCTCTTTCTCTCCCCCCTCTCTTTCTCTCACTCTCCTTTTCTCTCCCTTTCTCTCTCTTTCTCTCTCTCTCTCTCCCCCTCCTCTCTCACAGAGATACATATTCACAAATTGACGTGCGCGGTTTTCGTTTTACATGCACAATCACAATTTCATCAAGTAGTGACACTAGAAATTCGAAAACATGTAGCGATTTCAAAAGTGTCCACATGGAAATCTTCGACAAGACTGACATAATATAATTCATCAAATGGTAGAAACATGTTAATATTCTAATCGGTTGTTTTGAATGCGGTGGCATTTCTACTTATTTTATTTAAATTTAAATTGAACACGTATTAATTTTAATACGCTACGAATAAACAATAATTTTAAAAAATTAAGAAAACCAATCGCTTCATGCCTCCCTCCCCTCCGTCAGGAAACGTCATCCTTCACGTTGATTTGGGGAGTAGTTCTTGGCTGCTTTCGACTATAGGCAGTAGAGAGATTCCCGTACGTCTGGGTTCGTTCACATAGATAATTTTTTAGTCACTCCGAATAAATGTTTTGAATTATTATAGTTGAAGTCACGTACCACCACTTCTGTTCACCCAATACGTTTCTATTTGCGTTACTCAAATGGACTGCAATGTAGGCTCAAGAGAAGGTGATGATTAGAGCTGGGAAGTCTTCCAAAATGCCTTTGTACTATTAATACAATTCAAGTTTGTTTAAATTAAGTTTTTAATTTAATTAAAGTTGATTCTTTTAAATACAATTTATTCTTGTTTTAAGACTTTTAAGAAAATGAATCACTTCATTGTACGTCCGAGGATGTTTTAATACTTCTAAATTTGTCGTTTCTGCTTTTTAAAGATTCAGGTACTCTTTTAATTATTTTCCCTTATTTTTGCCTTTTTGTTGCTTTTTCATTATTTTCTTTTATTCTCCTGGCACCGACTTCAAGCAAACTGAAACACACTCACGAACGCATACAAATATTCATGATCGAGGCAAAATTCGAACTCGCGACCAAATCAAGGTAGCCATGGCAGTTCCAACCTTCTTGACTTCGGCTATCCACGCCAAGTAGCACGTAGGATTTTTCTCTCGTCTATTTTCTGTCAAATAAATCGCGGGCCCCAGTGCTAATCGTGTCGCGGCGCGGCGCGGCGCAGGGGTCGACGGACACGCAGCTGTCGCAGCTGGAGATGAAGCACCTGGTGTGGGCGGCCATCGGCGCCTACTGCTTCTTCCGCGGCGTGGGCGAGCGCGCGGGCTTCTGGAGCCGCGAGGACCTGCACGCCGCGCGCTTCTACCTGCTCGTCATGCAGCGCCTGCTGCACAACAGCTACGAGTCGCACGACGTCATCGTGGACTGCGTGCTGGCCTACATCTCCGAGTTCATGGTGCGCCCTCCCCTCCTCACTTTGCCTCCTTCGGCGACGTCGCCACTAGGGATATGATTTTAGACGTAGTTTCATCCACTGGACAAAACTTGAGCAATAATTAAAACATCCCTTATCACCTCTGCCAAGCTTATCAGGCGGTTAGAATTGATGCAACTCTCCTCACCGCTTTTTTTATATTTTATTCACAGTTTTATACATTGATAAAACAAGAGTATGCAGAAAACTCAAAGCATTTTCACAGGAGTTACAAATCAATAGACGAGTTCCTGGTACAAGGGGTAAATTGCGCAGGTGTACCAGCAGTAGACACGAGAGTCTCACGAGCTGAGCACATTGCTACTTTAGCTGGTAACCTGTTCATGGGGAGGGGTGTGTGGTAGTGTGGTGGGATTTGTGGGAAAATTATGGAGAGATGTGCGGGGAGGTTTGTGGGGAGGCGAGATGCGAGGCGTGAGGGGTAGTGAGTGAAGACGTATAGGAGGCGAGTTGGATGAGTGGGGAGGAGTGTCAGTTGAAGTATGGGGAGGTATGTGTGATTTGAAGTTTTGTGAGAGGATGTGTGTGAGGAGTTATGCGTGTGGAGAGGGGTTTTGGAGAAATGTGTGGTGAAGTGTGGGAATAAGTGTGTGGAGAAGGGTATGGAAAGGAGTGCAAGGATTTGTGTTGGGAGTTGTCAGAAAGGTGGGTTGGGAGATGTATGGAGAAGTACTGTAAGTGAGGAAGAGTGAGGAGAGGTGTGCGAGGAACTCTATGAGGCGATGTGTTGGGAGTTATCAGAAAGGTGATTTGGAATGTGTATGGCCAAGTACTGTATGTGAGGAAGTGTGTGGGGAGGTGTGCAAGGAATGGTATGAGGCGATGTGTTGGGAGTTGTCAGAAAGGTGAGTTGGGAGGTGTGTGGAGAAGTACTCTATGTGAGGAAGAGTGTGGAGAGACGTGCAAGGAATTGTGCCAGGCGGTGTGTTGTGAGTTGACAGAAAGGAGGGTTGGGAGGTGTGTGGAGAAGTACTATTATGTGGGAACGTGTGTGCGAGGAGGGGCGCGCGCTCGCAGCTGTGGCAGCGAGAGTCGCTGGCGCTGAGCACGCTGATGCGTCCGCTGTTCGCGGGCGCGACGGGCGCGGTGATGCTGGACCTGCTGCTGGACCGCGTGCAGGCAGCGCTGAGTTCTAGCCCCGCGCACGGGGCAATTCTGTGCGCGCGCCACATCGTGCGTGTCATGTACGGCCTTTTTGACGTGCACGACTGGCCACCTCTCGACGAGCGCGCCGCTAAGGTTCGCCCATTCACAAGTCACCTTTTGTATATCTACGCACATTCACAATGTGTAATGCTGCGACGGTGATAATATAACGGTTATCGTATCGGACTATTATATAATCATGTTTGCGGGTTAATCCCAATCGCAGCCGAGGCTTTTTTTAGGGCGAAAAAATCCTTTGTACGTCTCTCTTCGGAGGAGAAGTAAAGTTGGCTGTCCATGTTAGTACATATACTGCATGTAAAAGATTCTCAAGCTTAAATGAAGCCTTTGAGCTATCACCTATTTCGTCACCCAAGAAATACATAATTTCTTCGTTAGTTGGTGAAAGGATCGTAGTGAAATTTGCATGGTCAGACGGAAGAGCACGCAGAATGGCCTTCGTTTCGCCACGTAAAGTAAGGCAATGAAGTACCTGATGTAAGGTGTCTGAATAGTAATCTGACGTACTACACTTTTATTTCGTGAAAACACTCTGTTTCGTCGAAAATTGGCTTCTCTCATGGACATGCATAACTCCCCAAATGAAGTTGTTTAGATTCTCTACTTCGTATTACACAGCCAGTATCAATTTGGTCTAAGCAAGCGATTTTCAACTTATTCTTTCATGAATTTCGACCCCTTTGAAGATAATATTTGCTTTATTAAACCCCTTACGTTTTCTCAATAATATACTGCATCCATAAAATATTACAATTTCGTACCCCAATATTCATGGCAATATTTCGAGTTTTCAAAGACCTTCACGATTTATAGTGGTTGAGTTCATCTTTATTGAAATGCAATGGTTTCAAAATGTTGAGTGTTTTTTAAGAACTGGGCATTACATTTCTCCAGTGCTTATTTCAAAGTGTATTTTCCTATGTGATAGAGTATCGTTCACCACGTATTATTATTATATTTTGAGTTTGCTAAACATTCTAATTCGTTAATTAATTCCTGAGTGTGAAAAACTGACACGATGAGCGAATTTGTAATTTATTAATATCCCTTTGGTTCTTTATGTAATAAAACTGTTAAGATCATTAATATTTTTTCTAATCAATGGGATCTTAATTACGCCAATAAGGCGCCGCTTTATATTCGCCTATTGACCTCCGATCGCCGTCTTGATTATCACTGACGCCCTTCAAAATATCATCGACCCCTGGGGGTCTATATCAATCCCGTTAGGAATCCCTGGTCTAAGCCAAAACAATTAACTGATCTTTAAGAATTTCTCTTCCCCAGTTAAGAGCACGGCGTTGCTCCTCTGCCGGCAGGCCATCACGCGGCTGCTCAAGATGTACCGGAAGGTGCTGCGCGATGAGCACAGCACCGAGCATTTGAGGCCGGCGGTGACTGTGGGGGCGGGGGCGGAGGCGAGGGGCGGTAGCGGGGAGGAGGCGGGGCGAGGGCGGAGCGGGGGCGGGGCGTGGCGGAGGCGAGGCGGGGAAGACGAAGAGGCCGGGTCGGGCGTGGCCGCGCGCAGAGGCGTCGGGCAGCGCGCACGGCGCTGCGCAAGGCTTCGAAGTTGACCATTCGGGCGCATCGTGGAGCACATGGCCAACGCAGACCTCATCCTCGTCATCACGTACATGGTGGAGTGGGTGCGGCGCTTTCCTCATCACACACGCGAAACATCAATTCGTTTAAAATCAAACACGCTTCAATCAACCAAATCCTTACAAATACTATTTTTTCAGTTTTTTCTGGAAACCCAATAGACAAGAAGCACGAGCGTGGCACATGATCTCAACAGATTCTCTTAAGTAATATTGCGAAAAAATGTACTCCACGAATGTCCACAATGAATACAATGGTACAATGCATACCACGGAAGAGTGTATTTAGATAATTGTTTCCAGATGATGAAAGGTTGGGTAGAAATAGAAACTTTCTAGAGGCGAGTATGCTGATCGCCGTGTAACAGAGCATCTAAATTACTTTCTTGTAATGATTCGTGGTCTTGGAGAAAGATTAGAAAGGAGATATTTACAATGCAAATAGATTTGATGCAAGAGGAAAATGTGATGTAGGTCAGTCAGCAATATCGAAGTCAATTAACTGACAGTACAGGTTTCCTGTCCGAAGTAAAAAGAAACTCATCTTAAAATATTAATTATCCAAACAAATATGACAGGTATACTAACGCATAAACACAATAAATTCAATAGAAAAGGATCTGAGCTGAAGAAACCTGTTAAATACATAAATGCAGTTATCTGGGTTTCAAATCAAATTGAATCTTATAATTTCACCCCCTCTTTCCACCCGTTCATTGATTATGTTCATGCTCTCTTGCACACAACGTACTCAGATCTTCGACAAGAAGAACTCAGAGGAGGTGGTGCTGACGTTCGGCACGGTGCTGGAGCACGCCGCCATGGTGCACGTGACGGGCACGTTCGAGGAAACATTTTCGGAGGCGCTCTTCTCCAACCTACTCACGCTGGTGGGCGCCGACAGCCCCGCCATCAGCATGCTGGCCATCAGGTGCGTCGTGATACTCCGAAGTAATTGGGGCTGATTGTACTTCGGATTACAAAAATCTCGGATTATACGAAAAAAAGAAAAAAAACATAACAGAATTTTAACTACAATGTATAACAAAGACACATTTAATGTGAAGATTGATATGAATATTGTATTAAAGAAACAAATACATACATATACGAGCGCGAACCGGTCACAACAAAGTAGCAGACAAACTGACACTGGCACCGACCGCTGGACAATTGACCTTCGACGCAGTGTTGCTCGTCAAGAGTCCCAACCCATCTTGATTATAGCCGCTGGTTTGGTGACTTAGCGCACATCATGACATCTCGGACGGCACGGAATTTTAGATTAGCGCGATTCTACAGTTCACTCCGAGCAAATCAGAGCGGTCCTTCAAGATCAAGAGCTGGCAGGAGATGGGGACACACTGGTCGAAACGCGAGCTTCGTAACGACTTATTTCTTTGGTATTGAAACTCCTGTCTGGATGACAGTGTCACCCCTCTCCTTCCATCTCGTGGCCTTGAAGGAAAACTATGTTTTAATAGAAGTATAAGTATAATACTGATATCGCAGTGTGGGTACCTGTGGCACCCATGATACCACAATGAACAAAACGATGGGGGTAATGAGCCCGAGATCCCAAAAAACGGTTCATAAACGAGTTACACGATTCATAAACGTATGTTATTGTTTACTGATCAGGATAACATAAAAATCTTTCTGAAATATACATTAATCTTCTTGCAAATATTTTCTGGATCATCAGAATCAAGCTGTAAAGACTAAAAACACACTCGAAACGACTGGTAGAAATGCCTTTGTCAAGCTTGGTACATCGTAATACCAAAATTTGAGATATTCATGGTCATCAACAATACACAAATTTAAAAAGCTTAAGTACCCGCGCGGGAGCTATCGCATTTAGAACCCGCCCTCTAAATTTTTTGTCAATACCTGTCCCCTGTAATCAAGAGGAAATTTGGCTTAAACATATTTTTATTCTTCTTAAGACCCAATTTTATGTCTTCCATAACAATATTTTGAGTAAGTGGGACTTTTTAAGGAAGAGCAATAAACATTAGTCATCTCAACACTAGTTATGAACACTAGGAATACAGCTTGAGGAAGATGCTCGACGTGCCTGACTGCCTGAGCCGAGAAACCGTTCGACGTAGAGAGTTGAGCCTTTGCGAGAGTAGAGACTTTGACATTTTGATTTTATTGATGACTTTGACGATTTTGATAAATTAATAAGTTGATATTATTAACAGTGTACACATGCATTCATTTACATGTGCATTCATTTAAACATTCCATTTCTGGGATATTTTTTACACTCAGCCAAAAATGCTCAATAACTCGAATTATAAACAAAAACTTGAGATAAATTACAATTTACTTTGAATATAAAGCACATCAGAACCTTCCAAAAAATTAAAACTATAAAAAATCATCGGCGCGGCTCTGATCTCCCCTCCTTGGTAATGGTAAGGTTAAAATTGATAAAGTAAAAGCGCATTTTTTCATCTCTCCGTGAAGATCTCTTGTCTTTTGGCATTTCTTTTTAAAAATTGGTTGGTTGTGAGAACCGCAAAACGTGTATACCAAAGAAATAATATTAAAGACTAGAATTAGCGGACGGACTAGTGGAACAGAAACCCTTTCACTGCGCCGGGAGAGCGCTGAGCGAGAGTGGTGTTGGTGTGTGTAGGGTGCTGCAACACCTGCTGGACCGCCACAACAACCGGCGGGAGTTCGCGTCGCCGCGAATCTTCTTCCAGGACACACACTTCAACGTGCACGTGGCGCCGTGCCTGGCCGAGGACCGCTTCTTCCTGCGCGCCTTCCGGAAGATCATCCACAGCAACGTGATGCACGCGCTGCTTCAACACTCCGATCTCAGGCCCATGCAGGAGGGCCTCTACACCATGCTCTGCCTGCTGGCGACCGAGGTGCCGTGCGGGTACTCGGCCGCCGTTGTCGCTAACCTCGCCATGAACATCCAAGTGAGCCAACACTCTTTCTGTCTGCCTGTCTCTCTCTCTCTCCCTCGCTCAGTCTCTCTCTCCCCCTCGCTCAGTCTCTCTCTCTCTCTCTCTCTCTCTCTCTCTCTCTCTCCATCCCTCAGTATCCTCATCTCTCACACGCACAGTATTGCTAACTCACATTCTTGTTGCTTCTCATACATTCTCGTCCACCCTTCCACTTTTCCTGCACGTTTGTTTCTCTCTTTCACCTACATTAATGTCATAATTATGCGTGCACTACATTAACATCACTATTACACAATCTTTCTCTCTTCCCTCTACATGAGACTATTTGCGTTTCTAATTATCTTGAAGGAGGACGACAAAATGATTGAGAATATTAATTGATATTGTCAACAAAAAATAGCACTGAAATTGAGGGAAACAACCTTTCCATATATAAATCTAGGAGAACTTATTTTGTAATATGATTTTCGAGCGACGTGGGAGAGAAAGGGAAGGTAAAAGACTGTTGAACAGTAGGGTGTTCATAATTGATTAATTTTTTTATTATACGCATTTTCTTTCTTTACGTTTTCACGAGTGTAGTTTAAGAAGTGAAATACAAAAGACGTAGGTTGAAACTTTACGAATTTCATAAAACAAGAAAATGTTTTTGTTATCATTTTGATAATTTCGGCGTAAACATTATGAATTCTATCATGCAGGAATGGAGTAAGTTTATGACAGGTCAAGTTTTACTACATTCTTTAATATTTTATTTTATTATTATGAATTATAATATTTCATGAACGCTTGTAATAACGAGTGATGTCAAGAGACGTGTTTACTGGCACTTGCGTAGGCGGCCGCTCGAGAGGAGGATGATATGCGCACCACCACGAAATTCCAGTTGCACGCGCTCGTCATCAGCGTCATGTCGCTCCTCTGCTGGCTTCACAACGCCCCCGACTTCTACAAGTACGTCAACAAGGTGCGTCCAACGCTAGGCGAATACCTTGCTGCGAGGAGTGAACCTATTATATGACGTCTTTACCGGGGAATCCCTCTAGGAATTCAAAGTCGGGACTCCCCTTACGATGGTCGGGAATGAGCCCACAATCGTTTTCAACTACCGGAGAAGAAATGTAATTTTCAAGTCGTCGGTTTCTTGTGAGCGACATCGACAGAATGAATATGACTTGTTTCAGAATTTTAGTAGAATATGTTCATCACCTCACCAGTAAGTGGAGAAAATTTTATTGACCTATTGGTTTCGTTTCACATTTCTTATTTGGAAAATAAAATGTCACTTTTCACAGAAGAATCATAACTGACTATTTTGGAACCAACATACTTCTGTCGCCTAAATTCCGGGAGTAAGTGAAAAACGTCCTGAAAAATAGATTTTCAACTCGCTGAAGCATCGAGTGTTTCTTTGACTCAGCAATGTTTACTTGAATTTGATGTAAAAGTCAATAAAATGTAACGTATGACATTTCAAGCTGTGTTTTGACCCTATAAGTTGCGAATGCAAAAAGAAAAAAAGGAAAAAAATGGCTGGGTTGCACCTCTAGCCCACGCAAGTACGCGAGGAGTTCTACACACTTGATTCACTCAATCACAAATCAGTTCAATCTAATATTTTTTCTGTTTTTATCAAACACGTTCATTCCAATTATGCTAGTGTGCCTGGAGAATTCTATTTTCTCTCTCACTGGTTAAAATAGGGTACACCCTTAGAGAAGCGTGGCGGAGGGGGGATAGAGGGAAGTGGGTAGGAGGCAAAGGAGGAAGAGGAGGAGGGAAGTCTCCTTAAGCCCTCCCTTCAATTACGCTGCGAACTCTGATAGAATGGAATAAAACTTACGGATAGGCGATTTTCATGGCTCGCCCTTCTTACGCTTTGGCCCCGCCGCATTTTCATGCCAAATTACTTTCATGGCAAGTTTTCTCACTTCGCTCGCCCGGATCCCAGTCACAGCGAGGCTATCGGCTCTCGCGTTCACTATAAACATCCATGGCATAATTACCAATTCTCTTTTATAAGAAAGCACTTTATAAGAAAGCCTCCAGTATTCAAACTGCGCAGTTGCAAAGACTTGTGAAGAAAGAATACTACACCAGCAATATCGCAGCACTATATCGTAATGGAGCTCCGAAACGATACTAGCGTAAAATTGGCTCCTCTAACTTGTGTTCGTCTCGTTCGTGACCAATTACGAACCCCTCGTCCCCTCCACCGTGGATTTCCCCCACGCGGGGGTGGCGCGAAGTGCCGGTTTAGACAACTTCCTTAAGTTGTACCGTGTAGTAGACTTTAGCCCTTTCAGTGTATGCTTTAAGCCTTCTTCCTGAGGTCTCCACCTCTGCTTCAGGTGATTAACACGCGCGCGGAGCACGCGCCGCACCTGAACCCGCCGCTGCGCGTGTGGTACTCGTTCGCGCGGCACCACGTGCTCTTCGACAAGGCCGGGCTGTTCTTCGACGAGTGGGAGGTGCGCTACTGCCTGTGGATGCGCTTCAAGATCAGGCACACGCAGATCTTCCTCCAGGCCATGGTGCGCTTTCAACTCCTCTACACACTCCGAACCAACTTGTGCCGTCTGCCTTCCTTCCTGTTTTGATTTGGAAACCCAGCTCGTTTTAGCAAGCGTCCATTCTAATAATGCGTAGAAGAGTCGGAAAGTACTGCCTCCTACGTTTTCCTGCTTATATAAAATTAGTAGTTAAGCGAACAATTATAATTTGGAACTATTCCTCAAACCTGTTAGCGCCAACATGTGGCAGCACTGCAGTGTATTGTAGAGGAAGGTTTTAGTAATAGAGCTAAAATAAAATTTTTCACTTATCTAATTTTATTTAAGTAGAAAAAATAGGAGGCATTACTTTCTGACTGACCTACGGATACACGAAGAAACGTCGATGGCTTTGTAAAATTTATACGACACCATCATCAGAAAACCCCTTAAATGTGCCACTGTTGGATAGGAAATTACACTTCAGGGGTCCATCGAACATTTAAAAACGATAAATGATCATTTTAGATTATTAATTGATGAATTTATCAGGTTCACAAGTAATCGCAGCACATATCACGTAACCATCATACATCGAGTCGAAAACTATGCTTTCTTAATACAAACAAGTTAATAAAACGGACCTAAAGAACACTTTCTGCTACTTATTAAACGCGCAGTAATATTACAATGAGTATTACACCCTCCCATAAAAAGCTTCCAGGTTAGAATGATGTAATATCAATATGAAGCTATTTTCACTTCGAAAATATTTACAAAATAAGGGTTATTTACGACCAACTAGTCTTCGTATGTCCAAACAGCGAATGTTTGTAAATGAAGGGATAAACGGCAGGTTCAGCTTTTGGAATGTTCCTTAAGAGGATTATCATACAAACTAGTTTAGTTATTGAATGCGTGTGCTTCATTGGTCAATATGTTAGTTATTTTTCCCATTTTGCCCCCTCCTATTTTATAGCTGATAGATGTGCATTCCATGTTACGCTCATGGGCGGTTTACTGCCTCATACATTACTAAGGGTCTTTCAAATACTAGGTCAGTGAGACCCATAATCACCTCTTGCTCTGAGGTGTTGCGTGTGTGGAGTGAGGAGTGGCGGAATGTCGTTGAGCAGACTCTGAGGTTTTGAGGCTTTGCGTGTTTGTGGCGACTGAAGCAGAGTAACGACGGCCAACAGACTCTCTTGTTCCAAGGCGGCTCTCTTACTCTGAGGTGCTGAGTGTCTGAAGTGAGGAATGGCGAAATGACGTTGAACAGAGTGTCCTTCTCTGAGGTGTGTGAAGAAGTTTTTTTATGGCAGCAGCGTGTTCCTTGGCGTTCCGAGTAGACGACCGTGCGTGTGCGTGGTGCAGCGGGCGCGAACGGCGCCGCCCTCGCCGCCCGAGCTGGCGGCGGCTGCGGCGAGCGGGCAGGAGCCGGCGCTGGCGGCGCGCGTGGAGCGGCGCATCGCGGGCGCCAGGCAGCTCCAGCCCTTTCCTGCCCACGCGCGAACCGGCCTACGACGTGGCGGCGGCGCGCGGCGACTCGCATCACCCTGGAGAAACGACCCGCGCCTCAGCGGGGGGGGGGGGGGTGAAGCGGAATAGGGGGGAGGGGGCGGCGCTGAGGAGCCCCTCAACTCGTGGGTCAACTCCTCCATGTAACGGGCGGCCCCTCCGCGCGCCTCGAACGGACACAATTGCGAAGCGATCGCTTCAAAATAAAATTACGTCCTGACATATTGAATTTTTTCCAATCTGCCAATTGTCAATTTCTTCTTCTTATTCTTCTTCTTTCTTCTTCTTCGTCTTCTTCTTCTCTTCTTCTTCTTTTTCTTCTTCCTTAATTCTTTCGACATCAAGGATTAGGCCTGTTCCCGTCCCTTGAACGATAAATCGTGGGATTTCAGTAGTTAGTTGTCCCCCCTGAGCGCTTTAAAAGCGCTGCGCAGGGTAGTGCGGTGGTGGGCTGCTACCTACGCAGTCTGATTCTGCAGTCACATATAGTAATCCAAGCGAAGGATAATTAGAGAGAGAAGATTGTATAGTAATAGTTAATGGAGAAGGTAAGTATCTTTCCTAGGCTTTCGAACTCTAATCGCTTCGGGGAAGAAACGAGCAAGAGTTTGTCATGTGTGACTGATAGGAAAAATATAAGAAGTGTGGCGTAAGTGGGAGTAGAGCCTTACTTGAAGAAAAGGCTGCACAGATGACCCCAGGTGTATCTGTGGGCTTTGGGAGAATGCATTGGACAGGTACTGGGAATGATGCACGTTGTGAGACACCCTTTCGTCTGTCCCTCCGTTAAGATCTTTCCAGGATGGGAGACCCAACCGATAGAGTGCTTACCACTCTACTAGCGACATAGCTCTCAACATGGACGGGGTGCTCAAACCTCCTCGCCCGCACGGAAAGTGCTACTTTGAGGCAGTGCCTCCAGGAAGAGGATTTGTCACTTTAATTGTGAATATTAGCTGGAGAAGTAATAGGACTACTGACCAAATAAATTTGTAACAGCATTTGCGACAACATGTTTTACAATATCTTCAACCCTTAAGACGAATGTTCCATATCCAACCACTTCCTTTCCTAAGTTGAAAATAGAAGTTCCGTAATTAAATATTAATAGCGTGTGTATTTTCATATATTTTTAACTTCAACATAGGAGCCACGCGCTATTAATTTCCACATTGATGTAAAGTATTGTAAAATGTGAAGAATGTTCACTTTTCATAAAGCCTTTCTCCCACTTTCCTCATTTTTTTACATAATTTGTTACCGAGAAGTCCTAAATTCGTGTTCCTAAGGTGGATAATTGAAGAAGGTATTTCAAAAGCGACATCTCCACTTGTTAATTCCACATATCAATATACAAACATTATTATGACATAAATCATGTTAACAAATATGTTAAAAAATTGCGTTTCTTTTATGTTAAATAGTATCTTAAAACTGTTGAATCCTATCTACAATTACAAGGCTGATGAAGATACTTTCACTTTCTAACCAAAAATATTTCATGAAGTTGCGTCCTTTTGGAAATGAGCTCTTCAATTTTCCACACTACGAAACTGCATCCAAAGCTGACGCTGCCTGGATGAAAGACTCGAGGCTCTAGCTCTGATCGGCAACTTCTGTCATTCTTTTTTGTCACTTCAGTTCGAGTCCAGAGAAGGGATGCGTTATCGATGCCGATGTTTCAAAAATATCAATATTTTTGTAGAAACATCGATACTTTTGATCATGGATGTTTTGTGATCGATATTTTTTCTTTTCCGTGTTTTGTTTATGAATGAAAAATTCCCATGATCACAACAATACTGTAAAAGTTAAAATATGAAATGATGATTGCTAGTAACACTGTTATTCATGTGTTGGAACAAAGGAACGCTGTTTGCACAACTTCATCGACCAAACTCTCTCACTCGAGATGATATCCATGCTCTTGTATTCCCACTTTCTTCGTATTCATTTCGCACATTGAGATATGGTCAACAATTTCGCTGTGGGCGTAGGTGTGTCCCTTCTCGTACTTTTATCCGGCGAATTGGTAAACACGAACACGACTTAAATTTTTACGCACACGAATTAAATTGTTACTAATCCAGTCTAAAAACATCGATGGATTTTATTCGATGTAGTTTGACCATCGATGTTTGCTGACATTATTGTGTCGCATCACTAGTTCTGAGCAGTGACCTACACAAAGAGTCACCGATCGGCTGAGATTCTTCTTACCCATTCCTATGTTAAGGCCCACCGAAACATAGAGCACTCACTCCAAAAGCCCATACTTATCTTCTACAAATCCTCCGGCAGAGCTGCAAAGGCGAATGCCATGCAATGGGCCGTCCGTGATATTTAAAATATGCCAGAAAAATAATGATACAAAAAATATTGCAAACTACACTACAAAGGTAACATGTCGGATATTTGGCGTCTACTAAAGTAAAACAAGTTTACTGGAAAGTAAGCCAAGGATTTGACACAGCTCACTTGCGGATGTAGATCTCCAGCTCCTCCGAAGAGAGAAGGAGGATGAGGAAAATAATTACAAATCATCCTTATCTGTTTATAAGATATTGGATAAAACTTGGAGAACATGCGGAGCCTTGGGTTCCAGAAGAAAGAATGTTGGAATACGATGTAGAAAAATTTCAAGGACTACGTATGTCCCTGAATGTCACCTTATTTTGCCGAACGACAGTATTCGCGTATAAAATGCCTGCGTTCAATTCGCTCTAATGCTGCCACGACTGAACGACTAACTTAGGCCTGGCCACTTCTTATTAATGGAGTACTCTATATCATATTTGATTATGAGTAAATATAGTTGTGAAGCACACTTTAGTGTATTTTTCTGCCGAAAAGGGTAGTATACGAAAACAAAATGAGAGTGAGATGGAATGGAGTCATTTGAAACATTTTTAACTACAAACACATTTTTATCGTTTTCTCATAATCACTTTTGTTTTGTTAACGGTATTTAGATCTAAAACAAAAATTGAATCACAAAAGCAGTGTGGGCGACAACATTCACTCAATGCTATGTTTCCAGATTCGACTAACGATTGTGGCGGATAAAGTAAAAAGCCAACCATAAAGTATATCTTATTATACGAAAAATGACGGTAACGAAATCATAAATGCCCGGATAGGGATCAGTAATGTTTGTCACCAACATTCCTTCAAGGGCCTGGCATTAGAAGAAAGGAAGCAAACTTTGATCTCAAGAACTAGCGCATGGCTTATCACGAAACGATCGCACAAGGCTGTAGATGCGACGTTTGATTCTTTCCGAGCGAGGCTTTGTTTCCTGCTTCTGCCTGCGTCGCCACGAATGACGTCACCGCGCGGCGCGGCAGCATGAGAGCCTTCCCGCACGTTGCCAACGTGCTGATGCGCGCGTGGCCGCTCACGAACCAGGGCACGGCGTCGCGGCCGGCGGCGTTGTGTTGGCAGCGCTGGAGGCGCCGGCGCCGCCGGTTGGCGACGAGGAGCGCGCGTGAGGCGTGGACGGGCGTCCGAGCGAGGTGGCAGCCGAGTTGTGCGATCGCGGCCGCGAGTGCATCAGTGCGTGCAGGGGCACGGAAAGAGTGACAGTAGTGTTGCTGGGGGAGCGGAAGTGTCTTATAGACAAGAGCATCAGGTGAGGCGCCGGGCTGCGCCGCCCAGGCGAGCGGACGTAAGGGCGAGCGGACCCTTGGGCGAACGAGTGAGCGCGATCGCCGGAAGGGCGAGCGAGCGCAAGGGTGAGCGTGCGGGAGGGCGAGCGTGCGGGAGGGCGAGCGTGCGGGAGGTTGTGGCGGAGAAGCGATGGGCGAGAGAGCGAGTGAGCTGGAGACGAGTTGCGTTAGATGACGAACGGAGCTAGTGGACTACGTAAGTCGAGCAGCCAGCAGGCAGGAGGGCCCACGAAAAATCGGACGACGCGCTGGTGGGCGAACATACAGTGAGCGAGGCGGGCACTGGACAGAGGCTGGAAGGAGCGGGATGTGGGCGAGTGGACGCATAGGTGAGCGAGCTGGTGGGCGAAAACGCGATGGGCAAACGCACCGGTGTTGAGACGGGGATCCGGTTGGCGGCAAACTGGACTGAAGGGCAAGCGGGCATTTAGGCAAATGGGCCGGTGGACCAAAGGGTCGGTGAGCAAACGGGAACAAATGGGTGGTAAGGCGACCGGGCGAGGAGGCAAAAGGGCTGATGAGAAAGGGATATAACAAAGGTGAGAGACAGAGTTGGAGTGAGGGCGCGTGTAAGAGGGCGAGTAGTACATTTACGAGCGAGCGGGCTCTGTGGCAAATGAGATCGAGGGCGAATACGGCGTGGGCGTGCGGAAATACGGACAAGCACACGTGCTGCTAGGCTGTACACGCCAGTCTAGCGGTGTTATGGAAACCCGGGCAGTACATTGTGGTTGGAGACTATTAGAAACACTCGCAGTGTTATAAATCTTTCTTGGGCTGCCAGTGCGATCACGAACTCAAGCGACTGTTTATAAATGAATGTCAAGAGTTGAGTGTTTTGAATCGCAAATCAGAGGCTCGGAAGAGGGAAGAATCGTGAGGAGAGCAAGAAAGAGAGCGAGCACACTGCACACGAGGAAATACTAGAAATACTATGAGTGTAGCACTTTTAAAGTGGGATCCGTGTAGAGAAAACAAAATACTCATTGAAGAACTTTGCAATATTATTTACTATTGAGAAGTCCACAAATCATTTCGTCAACTGAGCTGAATAAGTATTACTCTAGACACTCAGGCGCTAATATTGTAAACAATAGTATCGTTGCGATTGAAAAGGAAATATCGAGTACGTATATTTAAAATGTATTGCATTAGAAAAGATACAAACTATACTTTTTGTGTTTCAAAAAGTATAAATATACTGGTACACATATGCATGAGACTTGTGGCTGGTTGTGCAGATAAGTTTGTGTGCTTGTTTATGTGTTATTACTATAAGTTACAATTCATGTAGCACCTTATGTTTTCTATTATTGAGTGTTATATAATTGTAAATCTATTGCAAATTTCATGTATTTTTCAACATGTCAAGAATATAAAGAGAAAACTATTCAGATGAGCTCAAAACTTAACTAAAAACTAGCTTAAAATAATCGGCCTACCTCCATAGAATCGTTTCAAAACAACACTTCTGCAGTGACAGTCAAATTAGGTACACATTCATGACATCTTCGCGAATTCACGAATAATATATAATATTCAATTAAAACACATGATGTTGTGATTGCCTAAAATGCCGGAAAGGAGGAAAATTATATTTTGTCATTTAGCCGAATGACAGGAATATCTTAATTATGATTACCATTCTCTAGGATTTTGGCCATTTGATGGCCCTGATTAGATTGACGCGGCTGGGGATCGTATGATTTAAATAATGATGGAATCAATGGTGGAATGAGACAAGGAGATAACGAAAAAGATTGAGAAAACACGTGACAAACCAGCTTCATTCACCATAAATTTCGCATGGATCAACCGTAATTTTACTTCGGAAGACGAGAGGTACAAGATGCACAATCTTGGCCCTCCCCAGCGAAAGATGTAGTAAATACCGCATTAAAACATTCATTGCGTTTATTAAGAGAATAAGAGTTCGTTTCTGTATTCACATCAAAAGAAACCGTGCTCCCTGTGTGTTCATTCTCCGACATCCTATGTAGTCAAATTCCTTCCTTAAGGGAGCCTTATCGCGTCAAAATTATGGCCCAATATTACTGTAGTTGGGACAATATTGAAGGTGTGTGCAATATATTGAGAGATAACAAGTTACGATTTTTATTGAGAAACTGACAACTTTGGGAAACGTCTTATATATTCGTGTATGATGTTGTTTTATCGCATGTGTCTTAGTTACAGTTGTTCTTTTGGGAATGTTCTGAAATTCATTGAATGTTATGAAGTCTCTTCTGTCAGATGGATCGCTTTGACATTTATTTCCTGGCTTACACATTACTAATTCGTCTTCAGAACAGTTTATGATGGAATAAATTTGTAAACGAATTAGATAAGAACGCGCGATATGCAATGCGCAACTGTGAGAGAACTCCTTTCCTCGATATACCTAGGTGATGTTTAAGATGTTTGAAAACGGAAAACCAATGCAGACCGAGTGGATCTTTCTATGATTTGTTGACAATGCAGAAAGTAACAATAAGAACATTCTAATAAATTTTTAAGATACGAGAATTTACTTCCTTCAAATAATTGATTTCTGATTTTGTATTACCGGATACGTCTACTGTTATGGCCATTCGTCCAGAAAGCGTGATGCATGATATATCACGGGGAATGGCGAAGTTTCATCCTCGCTAGTGTTTAAGATGCGGTTAGTATTTAACGTCATATCGATAGTATTTAATGTCACGTCGGTTTGCGGGGATTTACCCCTCTATGTATTTTTCCCAGCTGCTATATGGTCTTCCACCATGTGTAATAGTGTACTACATGTAAATTTGCGAGACACGGATTAGACAAGAAAAATCATCCGCCGTCCCCGGTCGTTTGATTAGAGAAACTACGCGAAACTACCGATCAGAGCAAGTAGCTGTTAGAAGTCTTCTCCAGACAGTGACTGAATTCGACCACGTTATCCAGAAAATGTCTAAAATCCGCCCCCTCGTCGGTATTCGCACTCTAGACCCTCCCTGTCGGAGGCCTCGCAGTTGCATCAATTGTTTTCCTAAGCTCTCCTTCAAATGCAGCGTCTGCGAAGTTTCCTGTTTCGGAGTCGCGGGTCGCAATTGGGCCCGTTCAGTCGCTCACGTATCGCCCTGAAGTTTCGTGTTTCGCTGTAGAACTGCTGTACCTCTCGCGCCACGTGCCTAGTTCAGCGAAGGAATCGCATCGCGTGAGTCACCGGTCGCGCGTTCGTCGCGTCGGCCGGGGCCCGCCATCCGTCGAGCAATTACTGACCCCAACGCGGTATTTTGCCTAGAGTCACTTGCTCGGTAAATACATTTGTATAATAGTGGTAGGTGAACAACTATTTATTGTTCTTAAAGTTGGTACCGGCTGAGTTTAGATCAGAGCCAGCTTTGTCGATGTATCTGCAGTGACTCTGATCGGAAAGTTTCTTCTTTCTCTTTCAATTCCCAATGTGGGGGATTTTCTACACTAGCCCTATAGCTACATTCACTAGCTCTATAGATCGAATTCAACCGCTGTCTAGATACTAGGAGCGACTGTTCTGATCCATAGTGTTCCTTGATTTCTCCGATCAACACCAAGTGAATTACGGAGCAGTGCCCTAAGAAACGGGTCGGGGACCGCGTGTGATCACTTCTACTTCTTCCTTCTCCTATACTCTCCCCTTACACATACACTTACATACACTTACACTTCGACTTTATCCCGTTTGGGAGTGTGGCGCTTGGAAAGATACCAGTAGTACGAGTTACAACACTACCCTTGTAACTGTAGCTACCATGAACTATGAACTTTTACTCGTATAATTGCAATAACTTTATATATATATATATATATATATATATATATATATATATATATATATATCAATACAATATTAAATACATTTTCCTTTTTTATTACAATTGACTTGTAAGCAATGTATTTTAGGAGGGGAAACCACAAAAGCCTAAAAATACTTAATATGCATTTTCTGTAAATACGATTTTAGAAAGCATTTTTCTTACAAAAGTAGCTGTAGTAGTTTTCAACATTGTGTAAACGAATTGCACAATCGTAAACAATGTATTTTCCATCAAGCTAATACTTAATTGTCAAGCAAAGATGCATATCACTGCACATTCAACATAACACGTTTAAGTACAACAGGACCATGCAATACATCACGAAATTTTTGTCGCGTATGTTACGAATTATCCTTCAAAGCCATACATTGTTTTAGTACCCCTTTAGCGACGTCACAGGCACAGTGTAAAATAACAATTGAGAAGTGCCTTAAAAGTAAAAATAATATACCTGTGTGTTTACTACGGAGGAAAGAAAATGCTTCATGGTACGTTTTTTAGAGCGAATATTGAAAGCGACTCCAAGAGACTGCCTCAAAAGATGAGAGGGGACCACCGATGTCCAGACAGCAAACAGCAACAAGTGGTTCTTGGGGAAACGTGGGGGGGGGGCATTTCTAAAAATAGTAGTAGCTGAAGTAATGCGGCGTTTCCAAGGTTTATGAAAGTTTCCCGTTTATTTACCACAATTAAACCAATTCGCCTTCCGCTTCGACTGCTCCGCTCAACTCACTCGCTCGTCACATTCCTCCTGGCCTTCCCGCCAACGCACAGTTACAATATGTATCCCCATACATTACGTGGCGAATTACATTAAGCTAGTAATTTTAAAAAAAATAGTAAATGGTTTTGAACTGCAACCCGTCTATGGTTTTCTCCGTCCGCTGAAAACATCATGTGAAATTGTTGGTAACAATTGCTCCAGTTACAAAACATATTGAACATTCTCGTACATATAATAGAAGAATGAGCGGAGCGTTTGGTGTACCCGGCGAGGACACCTTCTGTAGTTGCGCCGAGAAGCGACCAGAACTCCTTTATTTGAAATCAGAAATGAGAGGGGTGTGGGGAATTAATTATCTGCCGATAGCTCCAGTAACGAAACGTGTTGCACTACCGAGATAGTCATGCGGTAGCAGGCGTGGAGAGATGGTGACGCACTGGATTGTGCAACAGAGAATAATGTTAGGACTCGGAGGCAGACCAAGAAGAAATGAAAATTGAACGCAGGTGCTGCTGTGCTATTAGTATTAACAGCTTTTTTTAAAGCCGCATTAACTATAAGGTTGTTTGCGACTTACTATTTAACGATGAAAGGACTATGAAGAATACAACCAAGGCCCGAGGTGGGATTCGAACCCGGCTTCCGTCTGTCCGAGATCACCATGGTACTCCTGTCTTAGGTTTCTCTATCGGCCACCCGGATAGGGAAATTCAATATCTTTATTGGCGTGGCGTTTCATTAAAGGTCATTTCAATATCAAAAGTTTTGGGAAGTTTTTCTCCGTTTCATTTTCCTCCTTCGCGCTACACTCTCGTGTATTCAAATGTTTTGCAAATAAAATTCTCCGCTTCCACGTGCGCTGGAGCTAAAGAAATTAAACATAAAGTGACAATAGGTGTCTCAACTGTGAATTAAAAGAGGGCTGACACTATTCGGCGAGTTGCGTGTCTTCTTGCCCTGTTTTGACTGAATACATTGTTAAATACAACTTGAAATTTGATTTGTGATTTCTGGCGTGTCAAATGTTAATATCATTATCCCGGTAAGTGAGGTGCATGTCGGTGGCGGGACCATTTCTATGTGAATGACAAGATCCGGCGCCTAACTACTCATCGACTTGCGGGAGTTCCTTCAACCAGCGGGGCACCGCCCCGCCGGGACAATCTCTGAGGTCCCGACTGATCTCCCATCATGTGTAGTATTGTAGTGCGTATAAGTGTAAGTGTGTGTAAGTAAAGCGTGAGGATATGATACAAAATTCGTGAAAGTTTCAATATGAACAGGGCCGATCTCGCGCAATTCTGCCTGACACCCACCATACTCTAATTTTGGGGGAAGTTTTTGCTCAGATGGAGTTGCCGCTATGGGTTCACCTCGCTCTCTTCATGGAGGCTTTCGAGACCAAAGCATTGGAAAACGCTCGCCTTACACCCTCAATGTGGATGCGGTACTTTTGTGGTGTCACTTTACAGAGAGAAAATGAAAGGCCTGTGAAGTGGGTGAGGTAATTAATTTTGAGAACGTATTTTTTGCATGATTCCCTTACATTAACAGAAAATGCCACTCTTATCTCTGTTGCACGCCGAATTCATATTTCCGCTGTGCCTTCTTTCCAAGAAACAATGGCAATCAGCGCGTAAGCTTTCTGCCCGGCTGACTCACCGCAAACACCTGCTCATCGCTCGACAGATAGAAACAATACACGACTGTTTACGCTCTTTTTTGTTATGATAACATCAGACGTCTGTTTAGGACTACAACTACTCTTTTTGTATCCCATCAAGAAAGTCGAGAACATTCAGAACGAAGAAAATGTCTTTTCTACAATAAATATGAGATTATTGGCAAACAGTGGTGATTTAATCAGAAACTACCTCTCTACATACATGGAGTAACACAATGTGTTCTACGCTTGCTTTACATATGACTTCTACAGAAATTATACTAGCAACGCTGTGGTTACTAACGATTATTCTCCTTAATGATATTTCTAAAAAACTGTTCTATGATAAAAACAAGACCTAGGACTTAAGTGACTTAGCAAATGTTTTTCTCGTTCTTTAAAAACCTTTCCAATTTTGTATTCGTAGTAATCTCTTTCAAGATGTTTTGAGACTCCTAAACTACATTATTTGATTAGAACATTTGTTTGTTATTTTGCTATTGTAATTTTTGAGAATATTAAATTATCTGAGATGATTGTTTGGTCATTTTCTCATTTCTACATCAGAAATACATTACAATGACAGGACGAGGGGGCGCAAAAAGTGAACTCAGAACAGGGTTAAGTGCACTGGCGTTCAGGGTAGGATCAATTACAACCTCTAAGTTGAAAATAAAGGGGTGCCTTTTTATTTATTTTTTTGTGGTAGTTTTTCCATTAAGCAATCGTTTATTACACGAAAATTGCGATTTATACTACGTTTGATGTTGAAACTTACAATTAATGCTGAGAAGCAAACGAATGACCATCTCAGCATTAGCAACCTCTGAGAAACCTAACAAACACCACGAAATAAAATCTTAACTCAGAAAAATTTATATTTTTAATAATCTCATTCTTAAACTTTGTAAGAATGCCTGAAATTGTATTATAAATAAAGTAAAAATCATCTCTGGGATCTTAATAATCGCTAGAAGGATTCAATATCAAATTCCCTTTTGAGAGCTTAGAATGCACAATTCCAGTGATTTAAATTAGTTTTTGCCATTTCATTATCGTAAAAATCCTGTACAAAAAAGTAAGTGTAATAAAAGCACCACATTGCGCAAAAATGAGTGAGGCAAACCTGCTACAGCTACTCCTCAGAAAAAGACAGTAGCTCATATTTCGACGCCTAACTGGCGGGTAGCATTCGAGAGTTCCTTTCGGGAGGAAGGACATTCAAAGGCGGTGGCCGTTCGAGTTGCACTATGCTCTGCGTCTAGTACCACTGGCTGCAACCAGCTAACAACGAACCCTTATAGCCCCGCAAAGAACTACTCTACTGGCTCTGCGAATAACTAGTATGTATTCATTCCGTTTCCTCGCTTAAAGAAAATTATCATTTTGAGGAGAACGAAGAAAATGTTATTAGCAGTTTCATGGGGTTGAGAAGTATATTGAACTATGGGTAATTTATAGTACCACTAGTTATGTAAAAAAGTAGAATAAATTTGGAAAAAAAATGTCAGCGCAGGAATTCCAGTCTGAGTCTTCTCAGGGCAATGACTTACCACTGCAGCGACTCGGACCGGCAAGCCCATAGGCTCGAGCTCCCACAGTGTCGAATTTTCAACATTAGCGAGATCCCTAGGTCAAATTCAGCCGCCTCCTGGAGGAGGATTCTAGCGACCGGCTGCTTGAATCACTTTTCTGAGGGTTTCTCCGATCAATAGACAACAGGCAAATGCTGTAGCAGAACCCTTACAAACGGGCCCCGGACTCTACGTGATCTTTCCTTCCTTTTCCTTGTCCTATTCTCCACCGTTACCCCCCCCCCAACACACATTTACATGCATTATGCTACCACAATTGTCGGGAGACCAGTTGGGCGTTTAGAGCTTGCCTCCATTACAACAGGTCTACGCTGGCCGAGAAATCTGATGGGGGAATCTGACATGCCAACGAGTATGTCGGCACCGGATCTCACAGAGGCGGTGAGGCGGAATACCGTGTCCGCCTGCAATATAATAAGCACTTCACTAGCACTACATAAGCACTAGTGAGGCTAGAAGTTGACGTGCCACAGAGAAGGATCAATCAGTGAATCGCTTCGCATGTACATGCCGCAGAGTTGATTGATTAGTGATTCCTTGGGCGTCAACGACTAAGGTCATTATTCCCGTAAGTTTAGTGCATGGTTTACCGCGGGAGGAGGCTGTTATCTTGCATCGCTGGATGTCGAGATCTGGCGCCGACCTCCATCAGCTTGTGTGGATTTTTCTCCAACCAGGTATCTTCCACTAGCATGGCACCCCTCCAGCCGGGACAAGCTCCCGACCGATCTCCCGTCATGTGTGGCAGTGTAGTGCATGTGTGTGTGTGTGTGTGTTTGTAAGGAATGATGATACGACAAGAAAGAGGAAGGAGTACTCGCGCGCGGTCCGTGGCCTATTTGTTAGGGAACTGCTCCGGCATCCGCCTGGTGTTGATCGGAGAAACTAGAGAAAACTACTTATGAGATCAGCCAGCCTCTAGAATTTTCCTCCAGACAGCGGTTGAATTCGGCCCAGCTAGTAGCTTGTAGCCAGTGTCGACAATTCTACCACCGTCCGGACTCGAACCCTAGGACTTACGGGTCAGAGGCCCCGCAGTGCCCTGAGCCGCCTTAGCCGACACCGCGCGCGTGCTGCAGGGCATGGAGGAGCTGGAGGAGCGCGTGACGGCGCTGGAGGGGCTGCTGCGCACGGAGCGCCGCAGCACGTGGCGCGCCTTCCGCGTGGTGGAGGGCCACTTGGAGCACGTGGACGTGGTGCTGGCCAAGATCGTGCTGGTGGCGCTCCCGCTGGTCGATGCGTGCCTGGCGCTGCTGCTGCCCATCTTGCTCACGCCCAGGTCCCCGCCCAGGGCCCCGCCCAGGTCCTCGCCCAGGGCCTCGCCCAGGGCCTCGCCCAGGGCCTCGCCCAGGGCCTCGCCCAGGGCCTCGCCCTCGCCGCCGCCCTCGCCGCCGCCCTCGCCCCCGCGAGCCCGCCGCACGCGCGCGCACCGACGGCAACAACAACAACAGGTACACAAGCCGATTCAGATAATGTTGGATGCGAGTGCAGCGAGACATTTCTGTTTTTATTACAGTAGAACCCCGATAATCCGAACTAATTGAGGGAGTGGTCTGTTCAGATTCGCAAATGTTCGGATTATCCGAAAAAAAAATATACCGTACATATACAAGTGCATCAGGATTACCAGAGAATGCAACGTAACCTGCGATGTGAGAAAACTGCAACATAGCGTAGCGATCACATAATCATATTGCATCATCAAGCAGATTCAGTTCCTAACGGCAAAAGAAGATTACAGACATAGCAAGTTTCTCGAAGTGAACATTACTGCTACGCAAACACGTGATACACAGTAATTACCTGTGCAATAACTGTTTCATTTCGACAAGTTGCTTCACTTATTAGTTGTTCAGTTCTACAGTAATTATAAAATCCTTTCTTTACAATACAAATATGCATTTTATTTATTTTGTTTAGTTTCACTCCTTATCGAATTTTGTTCGGATTATACGAAATTTCGGATTTGCGTGGTTCGGACTAGCGAGGTTTTACTGTATCCTGCTGTAGCAAGAACATCACTTTAAGATCCTCTATCAAGTTCGTCTGCTATATTTTATGTTAGTGTAGCGTATTTTCGGCGACTAAGGGATCCAAGTTGCGTCTCAACGAAGGTGAGGGCTTTAGAAGCTTTCAGGGTACCAAGATGTTATAATTCATCGATTACAAATTCTAATGACCAGAATATGAGATGAAGAGGATCGAAGAAATTCTTAGTAAACATGAGATAACTGGTCATTGGGGACATTAAATCGAGTCAAGGACAAATCACTGAAAAAAATCACCGGGACTTGAGCTCAATTAACTGATTGTGTTTAAAAGAAATGTAACCTTTCAAGGAAAAAACTCCATGAAAATTGGTAAAGTTTTCATACAAGAAAATTGCGAATAAATATTTAAAGAAATTTTCTTTTTACCAAAATTACTAATACGCCCAAAAACTGATCGAACAGCATCAGTAAAAGAGATTTTGTACTTTACAAATATAACGTATGTATAAAATATAAATACAATTAGAAGAAAGAGTGTGCTGCTTGACCCTAATATCAAATGAGAGAGAACTTTTCGAATCCGTAGGAAAGAAAGGGGAATTTACTACGGCAATCATAAAAAATGAAACTACAACAGAACGGCTTGAATGACTATTCATTTAGTAAGGTAGAATGTTTAGTCTGTAGATGTTTGTCTAATAAATTCACGAATGTCAGTACAACTGTAACATGTTTTAGAAGAGAAAATGCATACATTTATTTTTTATGAATTTAAATCATTGGGAGATTAATTTCTGGTATTTGAAGCTCGTTGTACTGCTATGTAGCATTGCCGAGTGATTCTTGATACTTTTTATATTCATATCCATTTGAAAGTTGGATTGCTGAAAGAACAGTGACTGTTCAGTCGACTGTAATCCCGTCTTTTGCGTATAAGGGGCACGCTTTTGTTCAGAACAAGCAATAATCGTAAGAAAATGTAATCGATCACCAAACAAATTTTAAAATGATAATTTCATTACAGACTGAATTTTAATTTTTCTCCACAAACCCAGATTTCTTTACCAATTTCAATTTCACGCCCCTCCCATCTCGGCGCTGCAGAAAGATAGACCCGGACACTGTCCAAATGCCACCAATCCACCAAAAATGCCACACCTCTCCCCTGCTAAATACCTAGATATAACGGTCACACTATATCTTATTTTTCTACAAAATATATTTACCTATTAATTCATTTTATCAATGATTGAAATGTGTTCCTCAGAGGTTGTATTGAAAGTTTTAATTGTAGTGAAGAAGGTAAAGATGAGATCTTGTCCAGTTTTTATGTTTCTACCGCAGGGTTCTGGAGGTGGAGGCGCGAGCACGAGGCAAGCAACGGGCGATGGAGCACCAAGTATTAGCAGGCCATCGCCCCTGCCCACGACCTTGCACACGCCCTCACCCTCGCCCCCACCCACACCCACGGGAACACCCACACCTTCAGTGACACCCACGCCCACATCCATGCCCATATCCACTGCCATGTCCACGCCCACGCGTACGCCCTCTCCACCCTCCGACGACTTCGCCTGCGCGCCGCTGCCCGTGCAGGTGGCGCTGCGGGCGCTCGGCGGAAGCGACTCAGAAGGGGAGGGTCACGTTCCTCCTAGCACCCCCACCAGCACCAGCACTTCCAGCTCAGCCAACGCCGGCCACGCCGGCCCACATGGTGCCTCCCCACTGCAGCCATCCAGACAGGTAGGCTCATGCTGCGCACGCGACCATCCACTCCAGACCTCGCCAAAACAGGTGTAGCGTCGTGTCACGCTCAAAGCAGACACGTGGAAATCGGCGAGCACCGCTGGATGTAAAACAAAGGGCGTAGTGATGACGCACTGGGACTTTCCGTGGACGTAGCGAACCCAGAGCGGCTTTGGAAAGGAGGCAAGGGGAGCGGCGGGTAGCGACAAAAGGGCCTATTTAAGGAGAACAATGCCCCAGTCTTCTTATTCTAGTGGCGTCGGCGACAGGTGAAGCGCGTGTCTATGCGTGTAGGTGCACTAGGGCGAGGGGCCGGCAATTCATTGTCGTGACTTGCGAGACGCGTAGATGGTCTCAAAGTAGAGCGGCTTCATACAGGGAACATCGGTGGTATGTTCCGGTGTGGTAGCCGTTCTCAAATTATCTCTCGTTGTAGTGTGTCTATTTATTTAGTTTATTGTGGACAGGGTAGTGGTTAAATTGAGACTACGGTCTAGCTTGTTAATAAATCTACTGTTTTACAAACAACTCTCGTCTGTTTTCGATTACAACTGTATGACGCCACACAAGGCTAACCCCTGCGTAGCCGCGGGCACACAGGTTTCCAACGGGGGTCTTGGGCAATGCTTCAAGCTCCGATGTAGAAGACTGGGTTCATAGTAGAGAGGGTGTCCGCTAGAGCCAACGAGCT
>BOPP01000146.1:2088258-2108328 GCA_017312745.1 Gryllus bimaculatus
CGACGCGGGCGGTCGCGCAGACGGCCGTGCATTTGCATGGGCGTATAAGGAGGCCTTGGCGCGACCGGCGTCGGCGGCGACCGAGGCGTTGCTCAGCAGTGGGCCAAAACGCATCAAGGGGCGTAGGTTCTCAGCGGAGGATCAACAAGAGAAGTACTTCCCAACATCTTTATCTTCTAAATGACCAGAACCTTTCAAATTTAATGACATGAATGAAGTTCCGTTTGGTTAGATTCGTTGAAAAAAAATTTCATTAAATAAAACGGAATCATTAATCAGAAAATAAAAATCCTTACAGATGCGTAGTTTTAAATGTCTCAAGACACATGAGAAGAGAGGAGAGCTACGCGTTTAGTCGTGAAAGCTATTAAAAATTGTAGACTCCCGAAATACCGAACGGTCCAGTTAAAATAGGACATCACTTCACGCGGATAAATAGGAAGTCCCATAATACTGTATATTATTCCTTTATAAATAACAAACCGCCAAAATTCAAAAAGAAATATTTCTTGGGATAGTAAATAGTGGTCAATATCTGTTACAAAAAACATATTTTAATTTAAAAAAAAACAACAAGATTCACGTTTTGAATAGAGGCAGTTTTCAACTGCGGCAAGTGATAGTTCACGCACTGACTATGAAATAACGTTAGTGGTAAACGATTACGAACAGAAAAATTTAATAAATGAAACATAAAACGACAAGCGCAATTTTCTCGTCCGAAAAGCATCCAATCTTGTCTACCACATTTTTCTACAAGCGAATTTGGATGGAATATTCTACCGTGTTAACGGCGCTTTAAGCCCACTGCGACGGTGTCGGTGGCGGCGGCGGCGGAGACGGCGTGGGCAATATTTCACCGGCGGAGCAGCGCGAAGAGGCGGCGGCGGCGGCGGCGGGGCGGATTCCCCGGCCCCCGCCCGCGTCTGCGCCCGCCGTGCTGCTTTTGTTATTCGCGCATAAAGCGGCGGCAGCGCGCGCGCGAGCGCTGCGAGAGATTTCAATAACTGATCGCACCCCGATGAAGTATAATGGCGGGGCGCAATAAACTCGCGTGTATATGGAGAGGGAGAGAGAGAGAGCCCCGGTCGCGTAAACGCAGGAGAAACAATGCTGCAGATAACACAAAGCAAATAAAGCGGCGCGACGCGGGGCGGCGGGTATTCGCTCGCTCGTTGCTGTCGCACGAGGCCGTGCAGGGCGGGCGGTCCACTCCCCGCGCACACCTGCATCCGTACACGCTACGGAGAACTCTGAGAGAGAGAGAGTGATAGGAGCAAGCCCCCAAACATCGAACAAGTTCTCCGGAACATACTGAGAGAAAGGGAATGTGCAAATTTAACTTTGGGCTTTGGAGTTCATTTTTTATACGTTTCATCACCCAGCTGTCATATAAAAATTCATAAATAAAGAAGGAAAAGTTTCCTAAAATCGCATTTTACGAACCGTGTATCGTCCGCAAAATAGGATGTTTTAGAAATAGACCAATCATATTTATAAAAAAAGCTGAACAGAAATAATGCTACTCGTAGTCTCCTAAAAATAAAAATATTTTAAGTTTGACTTACTATTTATTTTTGTCGTTTACAATAAGTCCTGCCCCACTAAATATTTTCGCTATTATATTTTCATCTTCACTAAATCATTCATGTCTTCTTAGTTACGAAAGCGAACGTGAAAAAAACGGGTTAACAGAGATTTGAAACAAAATGACGAAACAAAGTATGTGTAATTTTTTTCTTTCTTCTCATTATTCACAAAGTAATTAATGTCCATGCGCAAAACGGTTTCGGACAAAAGTACTATTTGTCTCTTTTTTGAAGGGGAGTTAGAAATTTGAAAACAAGTTTTCAATTCGAAATGTAAAGTTCTCCCAACCACACAATTTGGTAAGCGCTGGCAGGCAGAATGTAGCACAGGTGTATTTACCCCACGAAAACACCTTTTTCATTCAAGACGTTCTTGTATAAATAATGATATTTTATGACATTTCGAGCGATATCCAATTATAGGTTTTTTGAAAGAGACAGTTCCACTTTCTTCGTTCAAAGTGGATTCAAGAATCAAATGACAATGATAATTCAGTCGAAGAATCTAGTATGTGCATCTCGTTTCTTACAATTGGTGTCACATTGTATTTTTCTATGAGGTGACAGACACTCATATGTACCCCAATGTTTGACTGTGTTTCATACACGTTTTGGAGGATGCCAATATTTCTGTACAATTCTATGTCTCAATTTAATTAGACATCTCGGTATGGACTTTTGTTAAAACTTAAATTTTATTATTTTCATCTGATCACAACATTCTTCATTGTTCTGTATTTTGCGAACATTTAACAGGTAAATTTGCATTTTATCTGGTGTGCCTGTGTTCTCTCCCATGCCAAAGCCTTCTTTTCACGATGAGAAATAGCATTAGCAGTGACCCTAAAATCGCAATCTACTGACTGAGATTTTTGATGCTTGGAGTCAAAGTCGATATCACATGTTCTGAGCGAGACTTCGGTGTTTCAACTAAGACTTTAAAAAATAATGATCATATAGGTCTCGAATTCAGACTTAGGGCGTTGCAATCGACTTGTGTAGAACCTGAGCAATGAGGCGAATCAACTGGAAGTACTTTTTAAAGAAAACCTTCCGACCCACGTACCATTAACATTAAAAGTACTTCTATGCATTTGCGTTTCCGAGTTAATGGCACGTCTTTTGATGGATAACCTTGTTACGTGCAAGGCGTCATCATACACCCAAGAAGAATATAACCGCGCATTGCACGGAAAAGCAAAGAACGTTCCTCACATCGATTTTACGTAAACAGAGAATAAAACAATTTGATACATTATATATACCACGTGGTATTGATGGGAGAAACTACAGAAAGCTACCAACCAGAACAGCCGAAAGCTGGAATTCTCCAGACAGCAACAAAAGTCCACCTAGCTATCTAGCTAGTGTCGAAAAACCTATCATCGTCGGAAGTGGAAGCCTAGCACGTCCCGTTCAGAGGCACTGCAGTGACATCAGTTGATGCCCAGACCCACCTCTACCGGGCTGTCATTCTAACTGCTTCCGCACGCGCAGAGGAAGGCTTTTTCTGCGCGGTGAATCCGTAAGAAGATTACGTTCGTCTCCACCCAACACTTACAATATTCAACGACCTTTCAAAGCTTCATTCCACGCCAGCGAGACGCGCGAGTCGCCTGCTATTTCCATCCTCAAGGCGGTGACGTGAGGCCCCTCGCGCATGCGCGCGGCGCGTGGGGAATGGGTGTCGCTCGCATGTCCATCGCCGCTAATTGCGCGCGGGAGCGCGGTCTGCATGCGGACGAGACGCCGCATTGTTCGGAGCCTCCCCGCCGCAACGGCGCCTTCTGTTGGGTCGCACCGGAAACGCTCCTGCCGGCCCAGGCGGAGCCCGCTGCCCGCCCTCCCGCAGGTACTACGCGCTTCGGACCCCCTCACACAGATGTGGTAGAGGCGATAAAGCTGGTAGAATCAACAGTAAAAAGGAAAGCCAAGGAACGGTCCAGATGCAGACTGACAGGCGGGTGCTATTTGTATTGTCTATCTGCAGTCGACAGTCCCCTGGGCAGGTTGGATTGATGCACCAAAGAGGGTATCACTAAATGTCAATTTAGGTTTGATATTGGTTTCTTCGCCCAGCCATGGGGACCCTAAGCATTGAATGGCCCAATGAGATACGTATTTCACGGAGCTTGCGAACACATGCACACTTGCTCTCACCAGAAATCGGACCTCTGGCACATGGAAGGAGCGTAGACCAGCCATCAGGCATCCAGTGTCTATCCGTGGAGTTACTCTCTGCAAATGTATCAGCAATGAGACTTCTGTAATGCGCCAGTACCGCGGTTGAAATGTCGCGTCGGTTTGGTTGCCTCGGGCGACACCTTTTTAACATTCGAGACTGCCATTCGACTCCGGTCAACCGCGAAATCCTCGTTTACAAACAAAAAGGCTTCATTTCAGCTGTCGCATTCCTTCATGCCATTTCGTCGCATTCAACTCTTCCTCGGTTCAACGTCGCCAATTTTCTTTGGTAGTTCTGAAGCGTGATCCGGGTTGCTTAATGCCTTAGGTACAGAGAAACCATCTGCATTATCGATTCCGATATCCTAATATCTTATTCTTATTTTTCAATTTTTTGTTAATTTAAAAAAAATTGTTTCATAAGGGACATTCCTGACATTGGCAACATAAAGGATTCCTGACTTTACAGTTGCTCTGTTTTTGTTTTATTTTTACCGATAAAGTTGTTTCAAAACGTATCGTTTCTGAATTGTGTCAAAAGGAAAATGGTCCGCAAAGAAATGTGGATAAAATTAAAAGGCAAAAAATAATTCAATGCCGTAGACAAAAACAAATTTTTAGGTATGGGAAAAATATTGAATCATTTGTTCAATGACAAAGAGATTCTTAAATTCTTTCTCAAAAGAACGAAGATATTTCAATCTCCACAAAGCAGAACAAAATGAATGCCCATACTACAGAATTTGTGTTTCAAAGTTTGGCCCTCGTTTCAGATGCTTCATTGATTTGATATTTCATTATTTAAATAATATTGTTATCAAAAAGTATTATTTTGGAAATGTATTAAGAACTTATTACATTATTTTCCCTGAAGAATTTTATTGTGATACTGTTTTGATGTGATTTCGTTGTATACTCCCAGAATATGCGAAATTTGCAGAATTGTAAACGATTTAAAAAGTGGAAGACATTGTCTTCGTTATAATTACTTCAAAACATTCAGATGAGTTGGTATTTTCATTTAATTACTGTCATTTTCCTTTGATTATTTAATGAAAGTATTCGAATCATTTAGTTCAGCCAATTGGATAGAAGAATACGATTTAAAAATGTCAGTCAACAACAACAACAACAACAACAACAATAATAATAATAATAATAATAATAATAATAATAATAATATGCCTTTATTAATATGGCGTGCAATACATCCTCGTGCATCTGAAAAATACGAACGTTACGCTACGGCCTTCACTGGAGTCATCCATCCACTCTCTGAGACCCCCTTCTGTTCGGGTGACATCGGGGCAGCCGGCGGCGGTTGGAGGGAAAACGAGGGCCAAGCCCTGACCCCAGACATCTGGTAGTATTCAGCTCGGAGATGGGGAATAGTAAACATTTTGGATAAGAGAGTCTTCTCATAAACGGACTAGATTTATCCCAATAATAGTAGTATATATTACAAAAATCATTATTCAAAAATTTAATTCTGTGCTTTACAACTCACATTACTTTTTATGAGCCACAAAGTGTTGGAATATAAATGCGTTTAAAATAATTATATTCCTGGATTGTGGGAAAAGTTAGATTCGATTTTAAAATCATCCATTATCTTATCAACAATCTTTGAAGAGTAAGCCATTGTATGAAAGAAGAAAAGGCTTCAGCTAACTTGTTCATTGATGTGACTGAAGATGAATGAATAACCTTTATTGGAACACTCATCCGTTTCATTGTATGTGCAGGAAAGTCTGTTTCACGCTTAGCGTTTTAAGACCAGGGTTTTTTTTTACTTTGACTTGTTCGCAGTCATCTTCGTGTGAACCAAACGTTAAATAGAAATTTTCTTATAACATTTTTCAGTAAAGTCACTGTCTACTGCTTTCATTTCTGTGAATGCTGAATGAAGCAGTTTCCACATGTTCTCCACTTTAAACTTCAATGATAAATGTTATTCAAAATGCTTGATACAAATATCACTTCATGGCCAGAACATGAAGGCATTCTGCACCAAAAGTGACTTTAACCAGCTGTAACAAAACACTTTACGACGACGTGATGGATTTTTATGCGGAAGTGTACATGATATCGTGTGACTAGCATACCTGAAATTCTTAAAAAAAGTTAACGTGAGTTTCCGCAATAAGCGATTTACATGCCGATCAATTAAACGACGCATTTCTTACATGCGTCTAACAAAATACACACAATTTCGGAAGGCATTAAAGAGAGATTGAAATTGTGTAAATGAAGAGCAGATTCATTATTCTAACCTCATGGCAGCAACCGCATGTATATACTTCAGAAACAACGAGTGTATTGAAGAATATGTTTACGTTTCCATTGTTGCGAAGGCACTACGATGTTCATCTGTTGGCGCTTGTCTGCAGAAGAAAACTGACAAGATGGAGGTCGCAAGCGCTAAGGAAGTGGAAGTATGCGACGCGACCGGGCCAGAGCCAGAGGCGCTGCCAACGTTGGGGGGCGAGGAGGTGTTGACACCCTCTACCACCCAACGCCGCTATGCAGGTAACCCCCGCAACCAAACACACGCAAAGCTGCGCGAGCATAGAACATGGTTTTCAAAAGGCGGTAATACCAGGTCTTTGAGGGGTTCGAGAACAACTTGATGTAATGAAATAATTGATTCAACCATTAAGCAGACATATGTGTAATAGTTTAGACTTCCTACAAATTGATTTACTCCATAACCCTGTAACAATGATGACTTTTAACAATTAAACGTTTCGACTCCAGTTTAGTCTTAGAAAATGGAGGTGTTGACACCCTCCCACTCCGGTGCCACCCTACACTCCGGATATACCAAGAATAGTTAGTGTACTTCACATACTGGTGATTACACATCTGTAATTATCATGAAGCATGTGTTCCTTTTCTACACTGATTAACTGACTGGTATTGCCGATGACTACTCCATAACAGAGTCAAATGTTGAATTATTAAAAGAATCGCCTAAGATTCTTCGACTAAGAATCGACTAGTTGTTAATATAAATATTTTTGTAGAAAGTATTAACCATTTGTAATCATTAAATTAATTTAATATTGTAATAGAATTGTTGTACGAAAAAATAGTTTAAAGATCAAACGATCACAAACCTGGCTGTGTAACGTTAGCATGAAAAATTTCATTATTCATCATGCAGACAATTTTTAATTCATGGAATATTTGAAAAATATAGTTTTAAGTTAAATGAAATGTGTAAGTATATTAGGAAATTCTCTGTTATTTATTATCAGTTTACAATCACAAACACTTTTTGTTTTTGTTTGATGGGATAAGTTTAGTGTCTCCACGTCATTATTATTTAATATGTGTATTTCAAAGAAGTTCTAAAAGATATTTACAAAATGACAAACGGTTAGCCGGGTAATATTACAGACCAGACAGTAAATACCAGACCAAACCAGACAGTAATGGAAATTGCTTCGTTCAAGAACGTTAAGATTTTAGTCATGCGTGAAGTCCTAAAAAAAATTGAGAATCTTGAGGTAACTAATTTCTTATTAATGATAAACTCTCTACATGTGAAAGTTACAGAATCTTAACAATCAACAATCTGAATAATCATGCCGCGTGATTCGCTTACCAGTTTATTTGCCCCATGTGAATTTTATTGACAACACTTTTGAGGCATTGCTTCAAAAACAGTTAAAATGCTCAAAACTCAATATTTAGTTTAATTAAACTAATGTACTGAAATCAAAATAATTAATGTATCTTGATGCACTGGCTAATTATATATGAAACTAAGGGAATAGGGGTGGAAGACAAGGGAAATATTTAAAATTATTTGGTTTACAAAACGGTCACTTCAGTGGCTTCCTTGGCAGGTGCCCACTAGCCAAGTAAGTATGGTACTCAGTAAGCTCTTTCTCTAGAAGTACGTTGTTCACTATTCAGAGTGAGGTGTCACTCGTTGAACCTCTTTGCATACTAGCTGGGAACTGACCGTTTAGTTTTATCCTTTTCACTACATTTCCAACAAAATACCTGAAAACGGGAGGGGGGTATGGATTAAGAGATTTAAAGTGTTTTAGGGGATTTTAAGATTCCTACGAGAAGAAATTATTCATCTGGACAAGTCAAATCGATTGGCACTATTTCTAACGTATCCTTTTAATACAATACAAGAAGTCTGAAGACAAAAAAAAGTTTGAGGGTGTCTACAGTGATGAAACGCTATGAATTAGTATAGTGCTTCTCCAGCAACACGAATCGTTATAATTTGACTCACCTGACTGACAATAATTTAAAACAAATTCGTAATGAAATATTAAAAAAGCAATCCACACTTTTTCTTGTAACATTGTACGCCCAACAATGGCCGAGCCAAAAAAGCCCAGAACAAAGAGCTATCCCATATCTTTGTGAAATTCAGTTATTAGTATTAAATAAAACTTCAAATATTATTCTTTTAATGTAATTCATTTAAATCCAGTAACGATAAATATGCAAGTGGACTGAGATTGAAATATTAAAAGTGTACTGAGTTGTATTATGATCAATTAAAAACCTCAATATCTCAGAACTAGGTCAACGCTGCGGCTTTGGTGTTATAATCGATAGTGTATCGCGGTAAATCCAAATTTCGAGTTCAAACCGGATCGAAGTCGTGGATTGATTTTAAGGACAAAAAAAAAATAATAATAAAAATCGTCGGGGAGGGGGATAATGCCTGCTGTCTCATGTTGTAGATTGCATGTAAAATATCCTCACGGCTAAAAAAAGCCTCTGAGCACAATTTAAATCGCCTGTTTCGTCGCCTGAATCTTTTCTCTGTTGGATGGTGAAAGGGATTGATTTTAGGTAGTAAAATTTGCGTGGTCAGACGGAAGAGCGTCACGCTCTGATTCTCACCATGTAAAATAAATCATTGAATTTAATTGAATGTCGAATAGCTCCTTGTTCTACTGACCCTGACAGGGGTTGGGTCCGCAACCCTATACCTCGATTTAAACATAGGTCACGAGGTCACGAGCTGGACGTAGAGAGGGACATTGCCATTAAAACGGGAGATCCTATACCAAAAAATTCAAGTCGTAACGAAGCACTCCATTGGATGACAGTATCCTCCTCTACGTCCAATTCATGTCCTTGAAGTGTCACAACGGAATATAGGCCAGTGTGCGAGTATTCTTCGCGCGTGTGCGCAGGCGCGAGGCGGAGCGCGGGCGCCGCCGGGGGCGGGGGAGGGTGTTGGGGCGGGTGCTGGGCGCCGCTGCCGCGCGCGTGCCTGTCGCCGCGCGAGGAGCCCTGGGAGGAGGAACTGCTGCGCCTGCCCGCGCGCCTCCTGCTGCTCATCGACGCGTCCTCGCCCACGGCCGCCGACGCGGTACGTGCCACGCGCTTGTTGCATTTCGGGTCATCTGCGATACGTCGCGAGAAACAAGCTTCGACTACCAAACGACAATCTGTAACTTTGTAACACATTCATACTTACTACCATCCATCCCTTAGCATGTATTGGACAAGTTTGGAATTGAGAGTGCAAATAAAAAAAATACGTGAGAGAGAAAGAGGTGAAAAAAAGAAGTGAGGGAGAAGAAAAAGTGCCAGAAGAAAGTTAGAAAGAGAGAGAGAGGGAGGGGATGAGAGAGGAGAAGAGAGACAGAGAGTGGAGACACAGAGAGAGGAGAAAGACAGAGATGCGACAAAAAGAAGAGACAGAGAGAGATAAGAGAGACAGGGAGAGGAGAGGGAGAGAGATAGAACAACCGGACCAAAACAGATTTAGCAAAGATTGCACCCGAAGGATTTAAACGAAAGTCAGGAAGTGATATATTTTAACACGATATTCAAATTCCACCTATTGATTATTCGTACGATTTATAACGATCCCAACTAGAATTCCACTCCCAACTTAGTGCAACATCTGTAAGTCTCCACACACCGGTCTGGGCTCCCGAGTCTAGCTTGTCTAGAGGTACAAAGACCCAAAATGGACGTAGAAACAATGGAGTAGATAGCGGCGGAGGGGGGAGAGCTGTATTATGTTTAAGTAAATACTTTTGTAGCTATCCCTTGCAGCCAGTCTGAACTAGTGATACGATAAAAGAATGAGATTTTCCACGGATGTGACGAATTGTACATTTACGTTACAAATATTAATATTTGATCAAGAAAGCGTCTAAAATATGGCGGCGCAAATGGAACCGTACAACGTACCTGTACGAGCATCTGAAGGATGAATTTCTTGACATCGGTAGGGAATAAAACGAAAAGGGTGCGTCGCAAAGTATTAAAATCTAGGTTTCGAGACTAAAAACCTCTAATAATCATTGTAAACAAACACTATAATCTACAATATTAGTTCTTTAAAAATCTTATTTAACACGGCTCTTCTGCACCCAATTCCACTGTGGTAACTGTGGTGCGTGCTGTATCTCGACTTAAAGCACGTTTCGCTAATTTCCATTTCATACGAAAGGACGCGAATAGGAGTGGGGCTTCGCTTTGCAATGAGTTCTCCGGCAAAGAGTGACTAGTTTCCCCACGTTTCACATCGGCGATCCGCCGCTCGCTGGTTCATTGGGTGGACGGATCGCTACCCATCTTATGGTGTGTGTGTGTGTGCGGCGCGCGCCGCGTGGCAGGCAGGTGGGCGAGCGGCTGGCAGCGCGAGGTGCGGCTGCTGCGCGACGGGGGGCGCGTTGGCGGGGGTCGGGGCCGGGGGCGGGGGCGGCGGGGTGCGCGTGGCTGCATGAGGCGCGACAAGTCACGACGCGGGCCCTGCTCAGCCACTGGCTAACGCTCAGCATGGAGCTGCGGCCGTGCGGCGTCGCCGGCGCCTCCGCGGCCTGGGCCTAGCCGTGCAGGTGCCGCCCACTTAGCCTGCGCCCCATGCGCACGGCAGTCGCATTCGCCGAGCAGGAGCGCTGCTGCCGCAATCCACGCACAGCTGTTGGGTTCGCCGAATGTTCGCTTCCTTTGATGTGTCCAAACGCCCGGCACGCGGCGGGTAGGGCGAGCACCGAATGTGTGTCACTAGGCAAATAGCAAGCAACTCAACCACACTACTTGGGATTCGGTGTGCGGATGCTCTTTACTCACCTAATGACGAATGCGTGGAGCCGCTTTTAGACAAGATTTACGCGCTTCGTTCTGGCCAACGATTTCGGGAGTTTTGGCGAACACGCGCATGCGCACAACGGAGGGCGGGGGAAACTGCTGCGTGTGTTTGCTAAAACTCCCCAAATCGTTCGTCAAAAGGAAGCGTGTATATCCGGTCTCAGGAGGTTGTCACAGAGGAACCGATTTTGACGAAATTTCGATCGGCCGTTTTTGTTTGACGTTCCGAATTCGTTCAAAACTGTGATGATAAACAGAAATCCTCGTAGTGAACTTGAACGACCTCTTCCGATGGGAAACATTGTCTTTCGGGCAATGATCTGCTCGTTCGGTTTCGTCCGTCCGAAGCCTGCCGACTGAAATTTTGGCCATAATTGACTCCACTGTAACCGCCGTCTCAGTATAGAAACTGGCAGGAAAGCGTGCGACGCGATGCGATAAGAGCAAAATCGTAAATACGTAAGGAACCGCACACAGCAAGTAATGTCGCACCGCAGCGCGGCGAGATTTGGAATAGACTGTCTTCGCGTAAATTATCGGGAATACACGTGACCAACCACGGCCACCGACAAGCACTTAGCCAGTATGATGAATGGGAATCTGTTAATATTTGAAGTATTTTCTAGACCACCGATTTGTTAGTTAAAGCACAAACATCATCGTAATAGATGTGGGAAGAAATAGCAAGGACAATGGATTCATCAATTAAGCGGAAATGTATTTTTCTATAAATTATAGATTCTTCATTCTCGTCCCTCCCTGAAACATCCTCATTCATCCATTCACTTTACATTCAAGTTTTCCTTTTTAAATACGAATTCTCACAAAGAAACAACAATCCTAGTATCGCCAGCGCTGTTTTTCCAACTGTTCGTGCCACTTCGCATCGCGTCCTCCGTCCTACATACACAACTGCCGCTTTCAGACCCTGCCGCGTGGCGCTTTCTTTCTACCCGTAGAATGGTCCTGATGTAAACGAAACAGCGAACTCTTCTTTCGCGCAAAGGCACTTGCCTCTGAGGACGAATGTTCCAGACTCACTTCAGTACCACATAATTGTTTGGGCTTGTTGCGATGGGTACACCGTGCCAAGTTTCAATGGCAACACGCGCCTCCGTCAATTGCCACTGTCACTTCATTACAGTTTGCTTCCAGAACAGTTCAAGTCCCCAAATCACTTCGCAAGCTCTCTCCAACTGCACCTAGCGAACAAAGAACGCTACGTTTGAAGGATTTTTTTTCTTTACCACAAGACGACCACTAAAGATATATTTGTTGTCATTTCACGGTGCCGTCGGTCAAAAGGACGACACGTTCAACAGTGGTCACCTTGTTTTTTAGAAGGAACAGACATGATTGCCGAATATTGTAAAATGAATATTAGGAGTAACAAGAACAAAGGTATCTGGCAGTGGCGTCGCTGCACGGATGAGGTCCGCCCCCCTATGCGCTACGTTGTCATAAATTCAAACCGCGTGCCTTAAGTTCAATTTTCCAATCGATTGGCAAACCCACAGACAGTATACAAATCGGTGAGCATCTCCGACAAGGAGAACGCAGGTTTACAGAACATTAGGTGTAAGAGTTTGATACTCCATAATGCAATAAACAACCAGGATATTCGAGTCATTCAGTATCTAACTTAAATGTCTTTCAATACCATTGGAAATAGATTCTCGTCAGATTTTCAAGTTACAAATACAATAAGAATAAAACATCTAGATATCACTAAATAATAAAATCTAGGAAAAATCTCTTTCCTAAAAAAACATGTTTTTTACTGTACATGTGGTAAGTCACAACTGATACAAAGAGACAAACATTTGAACTGGTAGTTGACAAAATTAACTCACGTGACTATAATTTCCCATTTATTCCCAAATGAAGTGTCCCATAAGTATCCTTTTTGCATTAACCGTTTCTTGGAGAAGAAAACTTCTGTAGCTCGAACGGAGCAGTTCCGCCCCGCTGGGGCAATTGTGCGCTTGACGGACCGCTTATCGCGCATTCCGCAGCCCGGGCTCCGCGCGTGGTGTCGCCCGCAGGGGCACTTTGACCGCTCCTATCGCGCTGCTTGCGCTGAGACGCTTCGCTGCGACTATTTTCGAACTCTGCTTGGTTGCTTCGCGATAACCTCCCGCGTCTCTCTCAGATTTCCCCTAACCATTCATCCGTGATATCAATTGCCTCACTGCGACCACACTATGACATTTTCATTTCAGTGTCTTTGTGAGAAGATTTACTGAAAAGCAGTAGCATGCAATGAGAAGTACAAACAATGTGATAGACCGCGAGTCTTGATAAGAACGTCGAAATTAGAGGAATACACCACCTACCAATTTGAAAATGGAAAATTTCAAAAGCCTGAAAGTTATAAGAAGGCGAAGTTGGAATGACGCAACTTCTTGGTGAATCTTACTCCCACACTAATTCGCCCATTTCACTCCCATTCACACATTTCTTTCAGCTTCTTAGGGGAACAATTGTACCACTACATAAACTCCAACTTTATTACCCTCATTGCAAGCTTCATTCCCGATCAAGAAGCAAATGTTATTATCCCAGCCAAAAAGTATGTTGAAGTATATCATTTTGTATCTTCAGCGCTATCGCATAAACGGCAAGACTGTTTAAGGAAACGCGGCGTACAAATGAGCAATTATTATACTTTGTGAATGAATCCCCAAACCTCTACTTCAAACGGAAAACAAAAAGAAGGTGACGGAGAAATGGGTAGTTGCATAAAATTAAAAACATTAATTTCTCCCAAGCCAGTCTCTACTTTCCTAATGAAATGACGTACATTGGTAATTATAGCTTGTGAGTTCTACAGATTACTCTCTGACAGAATAAATCCCTAAAGCTCTGAACTCCCACCCCCACACAGAGCGAGTTAGAAAGTAAGGCAGGGGTCTTTAATTTTTAAGATGGTCAGTACCACATATAAAATTTAGTGAAGCATGAGACCCGTTAATTTTCATATTCAGCTTACTAGAGTTGCATCTAGGCAGTTTCGAAGACACGTTTGACGATTGCGATACCGAGTGTTCTTTGGATACTTTCAGTTTCTGAGTGTAGAAGGAATACCACGCTCAGTGTAAGTGGAACTAATTCTATTCCACTCTGCGAGTTTAGTTCGGTTAAACCATAACACTGCAATCTAACTCAGCTGTGGATCGTTACTCAACTAATTTCGTATCTTATCCGTGATATCAATTGCCTCACGGCATTTCCCACACTATGACATTTTCATTTCATTTTCTTCACGAGTTCTTATAAGCAAATTTCTGATAGATCTAGAGAGCCAACACAAATACTCTGTCAGTGAATGTTGAAAATCTCTGACGTGAACCGGTTTTCGGTACGTGATGAAGCAGCGGTGGGACTTACGTTGTATGCAAAACGCAGCCCAGCTACAGTGATAGGGGGCCGCTAAACAAAACGGGGGGTAGGGTGTCGTTGCACCATCAACGATGACTTCGATAGCTAACACGATAATTGCGATCAAAGCAACTTGTTTCGTTTCCAGACGATAATGAACACGTAACATTTTATTAGGTATATTATATTGGGAGAAACCTTCGTGAAAATATTTTACAGAGAAGATTTTCAGAAAACGTGGAAACATTATAAGTACGTTTTTCAGTGTAAATAACAGTACCTGATATTTTAAAAGAAATTGTCCCTGAGAACGGCGAGTAGCCTTCTATATAAATTCGAAGTGATTTCCAGAGCGGGTGACGAACAGCCGCGATAATTCGCTCGTGCTTTAGGGGTTGCGCGTGTCGCTATGTGTCAAACCGCGGAGTCACATCGCATTTCCCTGCGAAACGTAAATCAGTTGCAATTATTTACCTCTAACGCCTGAAATCACATAGGGGTCGCCACAACTCATGCAAATGTAGAGGAGAGAAATGCGGCATCGGTACCGAATCATCGACGTTTTCAAATACCGATGTTCAAAATTAAAACGCAGACAAAATTTTAAAAATCAATGACTTTAATCACTGAGATTGGGTCAATTTGACTCGAAGGCATTTTCTATTTTTAATTTACGAGAACACGGCGAGTTTCCGGTGATGATGGTTCCCAGCAATCTCTTCCGAAAACGCTCTTATTTAAAGCATGTAATGAAAAATGTCGTTGAATGTCTGTTTCTCTGAACTGCCATTTCTGACCCCACGTCATCGCAAGTGTTTCTGCGCATTTCTAATGGGTGATGTGCAAGCGTGACGCCTTGACGATAACTCTGTGCTCGCGACTCATTTTCGGTAAGCGGTGAATACTGCTTCGTGTGAGTGAAAGCATATGAAGCAGAATTGGTCATTATTGGAACACTAGGTATGAACAAACCGGATACTCCAGAGGAATTCCTGCCAAATAAATTGAGCCTCTTTAGCTTTACAAATCAGATGTCAATGACATCTTATCTACCAGACATATCACGATCTGCAATTATTTCTACTATTCACAAAGACAAGAAGATTGATAGTAAACAGGTCCTCTGCAGAAGCCAATAATTCTAACTTTTCACAATGGCACGAAAGGAGCGGTAGCTGCGAGCTTGCTATCAGCTGCGCAGTAATTACAATGTAAAGGAAGGAAGAAAATCAAGAGGCTTCCTTTAGCTGTATTCTTTCATTTTGTAAACGAGACGATTTGTTTATTATATGTACTTGAACATTGTACAAACTATTTAACATATATCCCTTGCAAGATTCCTATATAAAGGATACGATTTTCTTATATAAGAATGGTTGGATCCACATGACCTGAAGCCAGTGTGTTATAGATCTCACGCCAGTAGTTCTTCTTCTTCCCCCGATTCTTCTCAGCGTCGAGTTAGACATTTGACATATTCCTTTTTGTCTTGTGCCTTGCGCTTCACCTCTCCGCTTCTTTGGCATATATCCTGTACACATGCGTCCTATGTTCCTCTTGATCTCCCAGGTGGTCTCTTTCCCTCTGGCCTTGCTTCGATTATTTGCTTCGGCTTTCTTTCCTCTGCCATTCTATTAACATGTTAATACCACTTCAGAGCCTTGTTCTCCATTTCCTTCAGTAGCGGTGTAACTTTAGGTTCTTCTCTAATTGTGTTATTTCTTATCAGATCTCTTCTTGTTTTCCCCAACTATCACGCCAGTAGTTAAGGGTTAAAACACATTTTGAAAACATCGACATCAATGCCGCATCCCTCAAAGAAAGTGCAAGGCGGCCACGCCGGGGGCCTGGGACTAAGCAGGGTGTGTGGGCTCTCGCGCGCGTGCGCAGACGGAGTGCGGCGAGGGCCGGCCGCGCAGCCGCGAGGTGGCGCTGCTCTTCCAAAGCGCGCGCGACGCGCGGCGCTGGCGCGCGGCCTTCGAGCACGCGCAGCGCCTCCTGCTGCAGCACGGCGCCTGCGACGCCTGACGTCTCGCCCGTACTCCGCCCGCTCTCCGCCGGTCCGCCACCTCGGTTTACGAACGCCCCTCCTCAATGCCCAGCGCAAACCGGATGAGGTAAATCAGGGCTTCAACCGAAGGCACAGCATCTGACCGGGAGATGTTATTGTTGGAGTCCCGACGGTGGCAGGATTTTCGACACTGGCTTCGCGGTGCGGTCGAATTCAGCTGCTGTGCGGACGAGAATTCTAGCGGCCGGCTGCTCTGGTCGGTAGATTTCCATGGTTTCCCACATTAATATCCGGGAAATGCCGAAGCAGAACCTTAACAAACGAGCCACGGACCGCGGGTGATCTTTTCTTCCTCTTTCTTATCCTCTCCACATCCCTCACTTACACTTCTTCGTATATGCATATCGGGAGACCTATACTACTACATACGTCGGGAGGCGAGACGGGAGCATAGATGTTGTCTTGGCGCGACCGGCGCCCCACCGGTAGGAGATATCTGGATGGGAAAACCCCGCAAACTGATGTGTAGGTCGGCGCCAAACCTAACAATCCATCTGGATAAGAACACGATCACCTCCTGTGGCAAAAAACGCATAACACTAACGGGACTAATGGCCATGGCAGTTGACAATAATTTGTACAAAATTAATCTTATCATTAAAATTGTAATTTCAATTTCCTTATATCGTTATCGTGTGTTTAAGTACCTTTATCGTTACTGTTAACATTTCATTCTTCTTGAAATATGTTTTTCTTCATTTACTAGTAAAATATCGCGTGTAAATCACATAGTTCAAAGTAAACGACTCATAAATTAAGTTTATTGTTCTTGTTTTAAGCTACTCACGTCCATGTCTTCTACAAAGGAATAGAGTTTCCTTTCGAGTGATCCCGTGTCACTCGCATCATAATGTGTATTTCAACACATGCCTCACACATATTGCCGTCAAATCTTTACATGAATACAAACTTTTATATGAATACAAAGTTCAGAGCAATTTTTCCGTAAAACAAGTTGGAAACATAGGTATGAGAAAACAGCATGGATAGCCGACAGGTTCATCGCTTGCACTGACATTAAATTATCGGCCATCCCAAGCACCCTGGCCAATGTTTCGGCCGTCACCCGACCCAGATTTCGGGCGAAACGGCGTCTCACGGGCAGCCAAGGTGTTACTAACTCCGATCGCAGAAGCATACGCTTTCATTTGACGTTACAGTATTATTTCGGGGTACACCCTGAGGTAAGAGCTAAAAGCAACTGTATCTGAAGAATTGTTTCCCCTCTGCTGAAACTCATTCTTAATTCTTCCTCTCAAATTGCCAATTACCTCGTCTTCACGAATTTCTTTTCTGAGCTGCAGGAAACATTGTTAATTAGAAACTTTGGCGAATTAGGCTTTTCGGTCTGCCAATTGCCAAACGCAGAGTTGCAAATTGCGGTGTCCATGTCTAGATGCCTATAAACCCGTCCTTTCCGCCGTTTTGTTCTTTTCGTTAGTTGCAGACATACAGTGCGTCATGTATGTCTTTTCTGTCGTGCGCCTGTAGGAAATATCCCTGGTGCAGTAGTTGCTCTTTTTCCGAAATGCTAGAACACTTGCATGCATTCTTTTACAGTCGTGTCGCGTAGTAAAAACACGCAAGTGAGAAGTTTACCGTGCAAACCGTTCCCTTCCAACTCCGTGTCTTTTCTCCGCCTCACTGTCCGTCAACGCGGCTGGGAGCCAAAGTGTTAATGCTGGCACCTTGCGTGTATGACGCAATCGTGTTCGATTGCGTGGATACATCACCTTAATTGACGGAGGTGTTTGAACAGTCTGCCCGACTAAATTGGTACTTACGCAGTGGATGGAAGTCACATGCACAAGTTTAATGCAGCTACAATGAAAGTTATTTGGGGGGAGGGGGTACACCTCGTAGTTGGTTGATGTAAAGAGATAGGCGACAGAAACAGGCTAACATACAGTTTCCAACATCACTGAAGCATCTGCAACCTTTTCATCCCATCTTTAATTATCACGCGAAGATAGGAAAACGTTTAGAGGGCATTTGGTTTGATCCAAGTTAATATTTTGGCGAAAGAGCATCATCCTCTGCCAAATATGATATATGCTGTAAATCATTTACTGATAAGAGAAAGTAATGAAACGAAAGTCATCAAAAAAGGAAATATCTTTATGATTTTCCAGGTTTAGAATTTCGTGATTTTGTAGCTTTGAAACAATGTCCAATAAACGAACTACGAGAAGAATATTTAACGAAGTAGAATATTTAACGAAGTAGAATATTTAACGAAGTAGAATATTTAACGAAGTAGAATATTTAAACGAGTATAATATCCTTGTTTCGAAAATAATTACAAATTCATTAACAAAAATTTTACTCTTATCACTATATTTAGAAAGAAAACCCGTTTTAAAATATTGCTTGGTTTTCCATTCTGCAATTTAAAGAACGAACATATTGCAAATATGTTTTTGATTCTCTGCTTTGTGAACTGAACTCATTAATCAATTACGGCAATGGGCTTCTCCTTTTTAAAACTGACATGAATATCTCTCTAACCCAACAGCTATAAATCTTCCTGCTTCCCAGAAATCCACAGCACTGCTGTCTTCTGCTCAGATAAGCGTGACCTTAATGTCTCCGAAGCAAGAGATCACAAATAAACAAAAAGCAAGTAAATTGTCTGTTGGCAGATAAAAGACTGATCGAAATATTTTTGCAGAAAATGTTCTTCAGTGCTTTCTTTGTACTACACTCACTATTTTTAGTTAATTCAAAATATTCATAAATTCTCAATCCTCTTATCTCGTATTTACGAGACAGAAAGAATTTGTAAAAAAATCGAGATAAATCTCTGATTTTGGAGCAACGCCCGGCCTGCCGTTCGTATGTTTGAGTGTGTGGCTTGAGCAGAACACTGGCTTCTAAAATTTAATTATTTACCTCTCGTCTTCGATATTATTCAATTTGTAGCTTCAACAAAATTTCCATAGAATGTTTTACACTTACATGAAGTTCTTCCTACATTATTGAAATGAAAATAAAGAGCACTATTTGTTTTGAATTTTTCTATCTAAAAATCCAAGCATATTTAACATTCCTAAATTCATAATATTAACCTCCCGACATACTTCATTAAACGACTGCTACAATTCAGATAATGCGAGTTTCTCGCAGATTTGTATGGTACGAAGAAACGAGAATTTTGGAAAGCGCCAGTACAATTTTTGCAACACAAGGATAGAAATGTTTTATTTGAAGTTTCATCGTATGAAAATGCAGTGACTTTCCACGATGTTTTAGAAGTAGAATTCAAATGTTGAATATATAAGTTTCTATTCAAGATTAGCTGGTTTAGAGACGTTCCATACTGCGCTTATTTTTTTATTATTTCTTAAGAAAGTGAATAACAGATACCTATAATTTAATTTTCGGTTACATTTCTCTCATTTACCTATCTAAGCGTTGAATTGGGTGATTTATTAATTTGTTGTACATTGCAGATAACGGTCCCTTCCATCTCGCAAGTGCCAGAGGTACATGGCAGTGCATGACCCTAAGACAAAGAGCAATAGGAGAGCGTTGAATACGCAGACTTCTTGTGAGAGCTGAGACTGCGCCACCCTCTGCCACCATTCAGCCAGCGCCTCGCCGCGGTCGAAGGCCCAATCACAGTCTCCCCACCCACCCCACCTCACCTGCGTCCCGGTTCCTCGGAGGGGAGCCTTCTGAAGTTGAGACGCGACGCGGGGCGGGGCGGGGCGGTTCGGGACGGGACGAGGATGGGGAGTCGAGGAGGAGAAA
>BOPP01000146.1:2124157-2135083 GCA_017312745.1 Gryllus bimaculatus
AAGAAGCAGAGCGCGAGAGGGCGATGCGCAGATCATCGACAGCCTCGCACAGCGCAAATGAAATGCTCCCCTTTTCCAGATAGAAAGGCAGTGAAAAGGCTCTACGAGACGGGAGTTTATTCCAAATAATGGAAACACGTAACATGCCCAGAAGATCATTCTCAGCTTGCTATGATATACAATCACAACTACTAAATTGTAAAAGGGATATTGAAGTTCATGAAATTTCATAAAAGGAAATGCTCCAAAACGGTATGGTGCGTTAATTTTTTGAGGAAATGGGAACACATGAAAATAACATTCGGACACCTCTCATCACAAACCTCAATATTGAAAATTAGGAAGAACATTAAAACAAAGAACTACTGGCTATAATTCCTTTGAATCTCACGTTGAAAAGTTGCCTACTAAAAATCGGAATGGCGTTTCCTAAGCTAATAGTGCTTGTAAAGACCAATTGACGATTCGCCACACAAATTCATGCTGTCGACGTGATTACGGCCTTCGATCACCTAGATTAACACAAAACATCCTTGAGTTTGTGTAACTCTTAATTTCTAGGGATTTTCCGCCAAAATAGTAGGCTGTCCTTCGATTCACGGCGTACGGAATTAGTTATTTGGGGGGAACTTACAGGGGTAGGACCTGAAAAACTAAAAATATAACTTGTAGCGTCAAGTTTATTTCTACATAATATACATGTAAATCTGATTGTTGAAGAAATGGTTGCTCCATAATCAAAAGGAAAATGCTTTGCCCGCATTTCCGTAATTTCGGGGCACTGTGCGGGGCGATGCGAGGCGGCGTGGAAGGGCGTGGCGGGGCGTGGCGGAGCGTGCGCGTGCGCAGAGTCAAAGGCTCATTGAGGCGCAGCGCGTGATTTATGAGGTCGCGGCCGAGGGGTTAGGTCAGGGGGGGGGAGTGGCGAGGCGAAGTCCGCCGATCAGAGCGTCTCCAAGACGTCCGCTTGCGCCAGTCCGGAGCCATCGTACGTGCGCTTCCCTCTCCCTCACCAGCCACAACCAGGCCACCCAGAGAACAAGAGCGGAGCGGTAGAGGAACTAAATACCATCTGTTATGGACATTCGATAGCTATATTAAGTTGATGAACGAATGTTTCTAACGTCAATCTGCGGCTTCTGCGCTGTAGTTTCTTAACATTGACTCTGTTCTATTACGTCTGTAAGGTTGGGTTTGTACAAAGACAAAGCCTTGTGGACAGTTCTAACTGATAAAAAAATATATTATTTTCGGATATAAAGAAAAAAGTAAAATTAGAGAACTGAAGGAATTGGGGGGCAAATTACGACAGTCCTGTAGTGAGGGCGACCCTGCAATCACACCTGACTTTAGGCTGTCAGATCCTTAGCCCGCTTGCAGGCCGTTAGAATTCTAGTGCACTCGATGTTTACAAATAACATTAATCATCTCGCGTTTTATTTCCCGATCCACTACAGCTCTTCGAGTCTTACTAATGCTTAACTCATAACAATTGATTCGTAAATATTATAAAATTCACAATAAAAATTAGTATTTTTTTATTAATAGTTACTGACGCTTAAATCATCTTCTGAGCTTTTATTTGAGCCTAATTTGCTCCGGGCGGCTAATATATCGGTGCCTGGGGCAAGTTGACCAGATGTGCTGCCCCCTCTGGACTCATAGGTGATCAGCTCCCCCACGGTCATCCAGGGAAGCAGGAGTGAAGCGTATTGTGTCCGCTACATGGGCTCCACTTCTTCGAATGTACGATGTTAATTAAGAGAGAGCTGCCTCTATCATCAGTAACAGCCTTGCGAAGGAGGGGATCTGTACACTAATTTGCTCTTTCACGGCTCAATAATGATATATTAACATCGAGTATTTGAACACTTGCTTACGAATACCAAAGTTTGGCTGATTTCACTAAACAAATGTTTATTTTTATGTAGTGAGTTAGTAAGAAAGATATTGCTGGAGATAAGTCTGAGCAGTAAATAAATTGTGTCAGTCACCTTTTATTAGAATAATATTAAAAGAAAAGTATATTAAGTAATTGATAATTTTGTGCATTTTACTTTCGCCTTTCGAATAAGTATATCAATTCCAATTTATTGTTATTAAGATGTACGTACGTTATGTGGAGTACTTATAAATGATTCGTACGAGAGAAACTTTATGTTGGAGACAACGCCACAAATTTAGAAATCATTGTTTAGTGGCAATTGATATAAAGTTATTATTATAAAAACGTCTTCACTCGTAGAAAATACACTTCGTAGATCTTGTGAATTAAACTCACCCACACCCACACCGTTAGTGATAATACTGGCATGAATCTTATTCTATACACTTTGAAAGGAGGATTTTAGTGCCAATCAGTAACAATTAGTATATCAAAAGACGAACAACAGAAAACAACAACAGCTAGAAATAGTTTCACCACTTTATGCCCTTAATAAGTAGTGGCTGCTTTCAAAACGATATTTCGTTGCTGAAACTTAAATGAACACACCACCCCCTCTTGAGTAAAACGTTTACTGGATGAAGAGAAAAACTGGAACTGCATTCTTTATTGTTCTGAACATAACATGACATTGCGCCGACAAAATTAGTTGGCAAATGAGTAGTCTTTTAAGAGAATAGTTCCATTACTAGAGTGGGCAAATTCTGTAATTGTACCTGAATTTCTCCGTCTCTGTGACAATATTTCGGACTGTACGATCAAGAGTAGGGCGGTTATCCGGTGCACTGCTGCGTCCTCGTGACTGCGTTCTCTTGCACGCAGCAGCGCTCGCCTGCAGTAGAACTCAGTGGAACTCAGTGGAACTCAGTGGAACTCAGGTTTTCGGGCGCTCGCCCCGCGACGCGCTAAATTCTTTTATAAAAATACTCGTAAGAATAAGAATAATAATTCGTTATTGCATGGTATTAGACGAACTAATTCTTAGTCCTCACGCATAGAAATGCTCTTCGGCTTGCATTCCTAGTCTTAAAGCATGTCCATTTGAGTGTAATTAAAAAGCGGCGCCTGTACCTTCATTTTAAAACTTATGTACATAGGTTACATACAGTTACATACAGTTCATTTTAAAACAAACATACAGTTACATAGGTATTACTTTGTCACCAATTATAGACGAATTATGTTATATATTTTCATAGGTGCTATAAGATATAGAACTTTCAACAAATCTACGAAGCTATATACACTGAAGAGGTTTTTGTCTCTAAGAATACACTAAATAGGTATACAGTAAAGAGGTTTTTGATATCCATCATATGAGCAAAGAGGGGTATCCACATCTGTGAAATTGTCACCGACATATCGTTTCACTCAAGGAAAAACGTTCACTTGCTCCAGAAGTAACTTGTGCTAATATACAAATGCGCACGTGGTAAAAATTATTGAACGAATTAAGAAAGGCATAATCCCTGGCAATTTTTTTTTCTTTTCATTTGGCGCCATTTCCACTCCGTGAAGGGGCCCACGGCTGCAAACGCGTCCCTCCACCGCACGTGGCGCTGCGTCCGCGGCGGCGCCTTTGTCGTCTTAATTACAGCGCATTTATCACGCAACATGAATACCGCCGCGCGCAGATATCCAGTGGCGTTCAATTTTCCCACGTTGGAAAAATAACGCGCGGGGACCGTCCCACGCCGCGGTCGCAACTCGACGCTTCGAGGGGGGAGGGGCGGCGCGTGATAAGCGGCCCTGCGCGTAGGGTAACGCGGCACCGCCGCCGCTAATAATTCTCGCCGTGAGGACGTCCTCGGCTACAGGGGTAGGGTGTCGCTCCCTCGCACCGTCGCTTTTTTTCGCGCTTTTGTTTTCTCGAGGGTGGGAATCTACCTGTAATTCGCACGCCCAAGAAGCGTACACTCGCAGCGTGTCGATAAAATTTCACATAACGCGAGAGATGCTACAGACTGTAGGATGCAGTCTGTAGCATTACAGCTTTATTCGATGCCTTTGATCTAGACGCCAGCAAGAGAATAGAGCAACAAGCCGTGTATAATATAGCTCATTTTGCTCATTGAAACTTTTATTTGAATTGAGAGTTTATGGAATTTAACCCTTCATCCAAAAACTCTTGATGTTATTTTCAATCAATGGTTAAAAATTGCGTATTTTTTGTATTTCCTTTCATTTAGACTCTATTATACATTTATTCTATATATTCAAAAAAGAAGGTAAAAGTTTACTTTTACATTTCTCGAATATACTTCGATCTATCGATCGATTGATCTATTGATGTTTCCGGGCACGTCAACTGCTATGTTTACTAGTGAAATAAATGGTACATCGCTTGAGAGGCGTTCCTCCCCCACTAGGTGAAGAGATCCCGCGTCCTACAGCAAGAAAAATCTAAAACACATACACGCAATGTGGTTGTCGATACATACAATAATCCTGAAATTGCCTGACTACAATAATCATGAAATTAAGAGTTTTAAATGTAATTGGTATACATATAATGAGAGAGTGAAGAAAATAAACAAGGAGAGCAGTTTCTTTCACTTTTCATCGATCCGTTCACGGGAGTCCATTTTAAGGGGACTTCCGGGGACCGGTACAGTGCACCAATTTAGTTAGCTACACTCTTCATTATAAGGATGAATAACGAATACGAAAGAAAAAGAAAGAATTTGTGATTTATTATTATATTTGGTTGATCTATATCAGAAAACAATTATCTAGTTAATTTAATATTTTTTTAAAATCAATGGGATCGTATTGGGTTTATCAATGGGCGGTCCATATTCCGCTATAAACCCGCAATCAACCCCTAGATTATCAGTGACCCCCTTCAAAATTTTATCGACCCCCAGAGTGTCGATACCGATCCCGTTGGGAACCCCTGTGTTAAACGAAGTAAGTTATTAAAACCAGGAGCAAGAATTATCCACTTTTCCTGTACCAGGAATTTATAAAACGAGGTTTCCTATCGAAAGTTACCCGTTTTTTGCAGCATCATTACAAGACTTTTCCTTTACTACGTAAGTAATACACGAGAAAGCAAAAATGTACAAATTTTAAACGTTCAAATGTTAGACGTTCGAGTAAGAAGACCGCACGTGACGACACTCTCATGGTGATGCCAACGGCGGTACGCAACTTCGCGACCATAGGTCCGCTGCCCAGCGCCGCCCCCGCCCTCGCCCCACTCATTGTCCAGCGGAGGGCGACGGCTCCCCTGCGCCCGCGCCAGCGCCGCAGGGCGACGACACAAAGCCCCTTGGCCCCCTCCGGACGGGCACCACCCTCCGCGGCTCCTGCGCCCCGGCGCGAGGGCGATTACAGCGTCCACATTCGCATTGGCCGTACATCATCACGTGGCTTGCACGCGGACCAGCGCACGTTCATGTGAAGCTGGTATAGACAGAAAATTGCCAGCACCGACTACTACGTAAGTCTTGCCTTTTAAATAAAAAAAACTTAAAGATTCTGAGGTACTGTGATCATGTATACGTTTTACTTTAGTACATGTTGTTTTAATGTGTAATGCTTTTACTACGTACTGCTGTGGTGTGTTATTAATAAAGCACATTTCTGAAAACGTATTATTGTAAACTGTGTGGCGATGTTCTGCCCCCATGCACATTCTTTTTTGAAATGTGATAGTAGTTCATAGAGGTATCTTATTTCTGAATGCTTGGACATTTATCTTGTTTTTCTTAATTACAGACACCGATTCTAGACTTTGGTTAACATTTCGATATTCGGAGAGGTTTTTCGTTTTATTAACAGATGAGATTTAGATTCGTTTACATGATTGTAGCAAAGCAATAGATCATTTCATTTTTCGTAAAATCGCATATTTTGGAACATTTCTTACGACTCGTTTGTCGGCGTGAATGTACTCATCAGAACTAAATCTAAAAGGTCGGATAGATTTTAATTGTGTAGAACACATGTTTCCCTGTACATAACCTTGAAAACCATATTTTTTGGGCCTCGAGAGTATTCTTCAAATTATGCACAATCAATTGCGCAGAGGGAGGAATTTTTAATAGTATTTTATTAATAACATTTTGACGAAATAAGAGTCTTAATTTCAGATGATTGTTCAAAACTATTTCGTTTGATATTTCACTCATCATTGTGCGTTTTGCTTTGCTGTGTGACGAAAGAGAGCTCAGGCAGGCAAAATAAGCTAGATACGGTGATAGGAATACGTCCTTCTCGCCACAAGCCTCCCTTACCCTCAGACGTGGATAGTAAATAAAAACAGGGCACCAGCCTGAGAACAAACAGCTGGCAAAAGTCGGAATAATCCGGCTCCGAAATGCTCAATACATACCCTTATGCGAATTAGGAAACCTCATAACTCCATATTCCGTCCTCCATATTGCTGTTTACTTCGTGATACAATATAATTATGAAAAAAGTATAATAAATGTAAATAATAAATGGAGCATCTTAAATAATTGATTTCCCCAGTATTTATAAGTGCATCAAGAAAGGAAACTAAAAGTGTGCTTCCCGGCTACATTTATTCTATATTTATTAGTATGCCAATATATACGATTAAATAGTATTAAGCAATACACAGAGCAACGCAACCACTGCAGCCTCGTTCACTCTCTTTTGCGGTATGACAAACGATGATTTAAAGCTACAGGAGCGCGGTCCAAGCAAGGAGCAGGCGAGCGAGTGAAGCTGAACCCATTGGTCGACGCTCCTTCGCTCGGCGCCCTCCACTTCCTGGAGACCTGCTGCTTCCGCGTCGGGCGCTTATTTACCTGCGCTATCGCCCACGCCGCCCGGCGCCTTATCAGCGCCGCCGCCCCGGTCTCTGCCCGCCCCCGCGCGCCCCCCACATCTCAACATCCCCGTTTTGGATTCCATTGTTGCAGTTTCCGTTTCCGTCAGTTAAGGGGCCGTCCATAAATTACGTAGCGCAAATTTGGAGTATTTTCTATACCCCCTCTCCCCCCTGAATCACACCTGCGTGCTTGAACCTCTCTCTAAAAATTAAGTAATGTTTGTGGCAAGACCCCATTTCCATTTCAACAACTAAAACTCTGTTATAAAGCAGAAACGGCATAATTGTATTTGTGTTATACATTGAAATTTATTATAATTAACGTGAAAATTAGTTGGGGGTGCGGACTGCGACGAACAGTAAGTTTGGGGACAATTTCTTTAATGAAAGAAAGACGCGTAGGCCAGAAAATATCAGATCAAACTGTGCACATGCCGTTGTGGATGATGCACTGAGTCTGTTGCGCCAACCAATTAGATTCCAGAATGTACTATAGATCAGTTTTGATTATTTTCTTCCTAATCTAAAAGTTTCAATCAAAATTTCATTGACAAAAAATATTTTCATTCATTGTAACAATTTATAGAAAATAACTTCTTTTATTTATTATATTTTTAATTTAATTTGTTAACATGAGAATGTTTTAGGGTAACACCGAATAAAATAAATTATTTAAGCAAAAGTAGAAGGATTTTAAAAATAAATATCGACATCACGTAACATTAAACTACAACCTCCTACCCCTATGTAGCGCAGCATAAAGCTGCCTCAAACCCCCTCTCCCCCACGTCGGCGTTACGTAATTTATGGCCAACCCCTAATGGCCCTGTTTGCGTGTATGAAAAAATTGCAAATCCCACTCTAACGAGGACCGTCTGAGATGTCATTGCACCGTCTCTGGTCGGGAGGACCTATGGTTCGAGTACTGGCGGTGGCAGATTTCGTATACTAGCTAGATAGCTTGGTCGAAGCGGCCTGCTATGATAGGTAGTATTCTGTTGTTTCTCCGGTCAAAACAAGGAGAATATCGGAGCAGCAGTTTAACAAAAGGCTGGAATGCCCTGATTGTTCTGTATGATGATGGTATGTAAGATAAGTAATATGTGATACTGTATTATGTTATGACCAATACATTCTGATACTTTTGTTTATGTAATGACAGATGAAGTCATAAGTGTCTGTAAACACCTGTAATTAAAATGTTGTCGCTAATAACCTTGGTCGTTGATGCGACAAAAAAATAAACAGAAGGAAAAAAAGGCTAGAGTCCGCGCGCCCTGATTTTCCCTTTCCTCATCCTTTCTCACAGAATAGTACGGAATAGTCGGGGTCATAGTTTATCTCGGCTGGGGCGGTTCCCGGCGGTCAGAGATACTAGGCGGGAAACATTACAGGTTGACGCCGAATCTGTTTCCAATGGAGGAGCCTTCTCTCGAGTTATAACATGCACCACACTTACGGGTCAAAGCATCACATATATAAAAAACACAAAATAATTCAGTCAACCGCTTCATCTATATTGTGTAATTTAACACAATATGTTTCAAATCTAAGATACGACTTCATTATTTGGTATGAAGCTTGATGTATCATGAAATGTTTAATACTGTTGCAAAAATGGATATTTAGGCCTAAATAAAGCCTCTCTCCGTGATTTCAATATTTTTCATTTGCACTCAGTAATATCAAGTACAAAAAGTTTTGTTAGATTGTCTTAGGCCCACTCCACACTATTTAACAAGATAAATAATGTCGATAATAGCTGAACATATCTGATTTTGTCAGAATGTCTATGGCTCCCTTCTGATGTTGTCTCACGCGCCAATGCGATCTGCTGCCCTAGCGGCGACGGCCGTCGCCTTCTCCGAGAGTTGCATTGAACAGGCCACGGCACCCTAAAAACGCGCCAGTTTAGTATTACGCACCAAAAATACACGCGCCGGGGGTTTCTTCCAGGCCTCCTGCACAACGTCCTTCCGCCCAGAAACAAATATCGCTTTTTAAGTAGAGGATCAGTCACCAGAGCTCGCTGACGTCCTAACTACGCAGTTGCGCTGCGCGTGTAATTAGTTGCTCGCCTAAGTGTTTATGGTAACTCGGAGCAGAAGCGACAGACCGGACAGGAAGCGGTCGACAGAAGCAGCGCAGAGCGCGCGCTTGAACAGCGAGATGGATGAGGCCGTGGCGAGTGAAGCTGGGCAGGCGCGGGGTTCGAAACTGACGAGGGCTGCTCAAGGGCAAAGGTCCTCCGAGGGCGCACATATGGAGACCCGCTTTTGAGAGGCTGCTCAGATCACGGGACGTAAACTCCAAACACTTCTACGTGTTACAACATGTATTAACGAGATGTAATCTATTACAAAAGATACAGCAAAATAAATTATGAACTCAATCCTAGTACTAAAAAATAAATATCAGTTTTATTGTTTGGGGTGACGGATGAGGAAATATGTCGTATTTACTTTTGTGTATCTCAAACTTTTGAGTCACACTTTAATACACTTAACTGAGGCGTATTAAAGTTACTTTCCAAACGAACAGAAAATGCGTTGTCATCTCAATAAACTAATAATTTCAGAAAATAGTAACTTCTGTTGTCTGGTAATTTGCACTTTTCTGTTCTTCATGGCAAGAGAGGAATGGAAATACACACACCATAAGAAAAACAAAACAGTACCAGGTCAGAAACATGATTAATTATTATTACTAATTATAAAACATTACACGTATATTAAATATATTAAACATGAAGTCGTTGTTATTGATTCAATGAACATCAAGTCAGTCCAAGCCGTGATTTTTATTCCTGCGCGTAATATTTGTGACGTAACAAAACAATAAAAACTGTAAGTAAAAAAGTAATAAAAAATAATATTTGTTAAGTAAGAAAGATTTTTTTTATAATTTGTAATGTTGAAAGAGACAAAAAAAGACTTTTTCCTGAAAGCCAAATATGTCTGTTCTTCGAAAGCACTTTTTTCTTTAAGTTTTACTTTTGTTGGATGATTTACATTTGTTTTACTTTCTTAAATGACCAAAAAGATTCTTCCAATTTGAACCACACTTAGAAAAAAATAATCAAATCTAATTAGTTCTATGCCACTCTCACATGTTTAGTGTCACATTTTCATCACTTCAAATTTTGGTATTTAATTTTCTATTTTTCATACTACCACCCCATTTGACAATTATTTATACACATATATTCTATGTTTTCCTTTGTTTCCTACTCACTTCATATTACATACCTTTTTATATCTACTTAATTCATATTACATACCTTTTTATATCTTTTATATGTGAGATCGCATTTCACCGCCGCATTGACTCATTAGGGTATTTATCGTAGCAATAAATCTATGTCTGTACCACTACATAGTATTGAAGAAACTGTTATCAACATGTTTAGTTGTGGTATATCCAAAGATCCAGAAAAAGAATACGATCAAAAATAGTTTATTCACGTATTTCGATGTTCTAAACATAGACTATTTTTCAAAGGTACCTGGTCATCTATATTATGCTACCTAGTCTCTAGTTTTGGTTGTCCATGTATACTTAACCTCACTATTTGAAAGGTAACAACCCTCAATCTCCTCAATTTATAACTTAGTAATCACAATGATGTACCTTCTTTATGTAAATGAAACTTGTTATAACTTATTGGTTGTTAAAGTATAATGTTGTAACATTGGTATTTGAAAGGTTTTTTTTGGGGGGGGGGAGGGGGGTTGAGCGGAAGAGCATACCCTATGGTCTAAGTTTCACCACTAACACATTATTATTATTATTATTATTATTATTATTATTATTATTATTATTATTATTAATGGAAAGAATGAAAAGGAAATGAAAGGTGTTCAGTTTGTTCATTAGTCTATTAACCTAGTGTTTTAGCGTGTGCTTCACAAATCAATAATTTATTTGAATCCCCTTTTGGGAAGCATTCCTTTACATATTCTTTATAAAGATGTCCAGTTAATACATTAGATATTAGAACGTTGATTAAAACTGAAGTAGTATGGAAATCCATTTAAAGAGGATATCTCAAACAATATTAAATTTATAATATGTGGACGTTATTTATCCACGTCATTAAAGTTTTAAGCACACAAATCGTAATTAACCACTTTCAATAAATTGAATGAATCATCTTACGTCATTCAATTACGATAAT
>BOPP01000146.1:2149155-2170520 GCA_017312745.1 Gryllus bimaculatus
ACGACAGACCCGCCCGGCGACCAGCGCCGCACTCCGCACGCGAAGCTACCCCCCCCCCCACCCCCACCCCCCCCCACCAACCCCCACCCTGCAACGCAGCCACCCGCCCCAGCGCCCACCCCCCTGAAGAGCCGCGCTCCGCGCAAAATAAGCAAGATGGGGGACGAGAGGATGCTCTTCGAGCGGCATCTAGACGCGGTGGACAGTATTGAAAGACACTTAATCGTTTGGACAGAGGAACAATAAGCAGTTTATCTTTGTATTTGAATATTTCTGAACAGGATTCAGGCTATAGTGGATCGGTAAATCGACATCTATTAAAACGGTGTAATTAGTTATCCTATATTAGCATGTTTTGAGTATTTCTAAGCAGAATAATTATACTTTAATGGCTTGAAAGCATACACATCTATTCACCCAAACTGATACTATAAAAATAATTTACGCAGAAACGTTACGACAGTTCGACAGGAAGACAAGGTAGCGTGTGGTTGTGCGTGTGGTGTGGTTAAATCCAGTTCGACGCGTGACTAGGCTTTCACGCTAACCGCATTTACCTTAGCGTGTTTCCCTTATTGTCGTTGGTTGAGGAGTAATTGTGTCGTAGAGTAGAATAGAAGTGAATACTGTTAAAAGCTGGGACTAGGTTTTAGCTCACTCAGGTCTACTCAATGGGCAGGTGTGGTAGAAGTGGGGTGAGGCAGGAGGAGTAGGGGGGGGGGGCGAGGTTGTAGTGTTGTGGGGACGGGGGTCCTCCTCTGTCATACAGGAGGGAGGAGGGGATGTGGAAGAGTCGGTGGGGTCTTATTATATCCCACTTAAGAAACCATCAAAGTTAAAGAGAAAAATTCAGTAATATATAATAAAAACAACACATAGATGAGTATAATTTTGTCGAGTAATTTACGTATGACTGTTTATGGGTGAATATTTTCTATTGGCTTTTTGGAGTAAAGACCGTGAAGAAGTGGATTCCATGCGTGGTGGTTGTTATCAACACCCTGTCATGACATGAATCGTGAAGCTAGCATCCAGGCGCGAACGAATAAACTACGGTTGATATCCTACTAGATATTAAGATAATTACAGCAGTAGCACAGGAAAACCAGCGGCGGTAAAAGCTGTGCAACGGAGGTGATGAAGGGCGTGCCCTGCATTGTACAACTGCGCGAAACGGCGAGTGCAGCGGCGCGTTTGTATTCGCGAGACACGACGGCGCCAGGCGCCGCACAGCCTGTGCCTGGTGGGACCCGAGCCATGCAGCGCGAAAGCCCCCAGCAGCGCGACAGAGACGTCTGATGCTTTGTTCTTTCATGCTGGGCCGGGGCCTGCGCGCTTTTCGCTGCATTATTCTGGTTTTTTTTTTTTTTTCTTGCTGCAATACACCTTACCACGGGCCCCCATTTCGATAAAAGTTCTCGTTCGAGCTACCTTCCAGACCGTATATCTTGCGTCCTCCCCACCTGCCTATTGACAAATTGCAAGTTTATGTCGTTTAGAAACCAGATCACTGGGCAAACAAGTGAAGAGGACAACAAACCACCTCCTCCTAGCATCTTTATTGCTGGATTGTGTTTGGGGTAGGGGAACGTAATTTAAGTTATTCCGAGCTGGCAGCTCCAGTGATACCAACATTAATTTCACCTCATCAGCAAGTGCCGACTGCGGATGAAGACTTCGGCCTTGCCGGCCCTGTACAAAAGGAGAGCGCGGGATGCGGGCGCGGACGTACGCGATTGGGGGGCCGGTGGGCGGAAGCAGGAAGTGCGAGGATTAGAGGTTACGCTAGAGGCAGCGCTGGAGGGCCGGGATCAGGTGACAGGTGAGGGGGAGCGGATGAGGTGAAGTGTGGAAGGGGAACGACAGAAACGAGAAGGTAGCCGACTTAAATAGCGGGACTGCCGGACACCGGTGCGCAGCTGGAACCGGGACTGTCCATTTCTTTATCCTGTTGTTTTGTATTTTTTTTTCTAGGTTTAATTTGTGGTTATTGTTTCATTGTTCAGCGCCGCATGATCATCGGAGGACATTGAGGGATTTGCATCGGCCCCACCGGCGCGCCGAAACGGGGAGGTGGGGGTGGGGGGAGGAAGATTCTTCGTTGTGCTGGCAGGGGAGTAACAGATCGGCTGGCCGTGGGTTGCGGATTTGCTCGGGCCAGTAACATTCGAGCAGACCTATAATGAAGGCGAGGGAAATAGCGAAAAATCATTTGCGATTTAAATATAGTGAGGCGGGGGGTGGATTGACATTCCAATGACTCTTAGGAACTAAACACAAAACAGAAGAACAAAAGTGACAGTACCCACCCTACATCTCAAAAATAATAAAAGTCAAAAAAAATAAATTCCCCCCTCCTCCGCCGGGGGTTGGGGGGGGAGGCTGGGGAGGGGGTGGGGTGGTGGGGGTGGGGGGAGGTCAAGGGGGTTGCGGGGGGGGGGGGGGGGGGGTCGAGAGGGCGGGGCACCCCCCACCCTCACACGCCCTGCACACCTCCTCTCCCCACCCTCCCTCCCCCCTCCCCCGCCAATCACCTCCCCCTACCTCAGCCCCACGCCCTCCCTCTCTCTGACAACCCGTAAATTAGAAGTAAGAGATATGAAATTAAGATTGAGAACCACCGACCCCCAACCCGGGGGCGGAGGAAGAGGGGCTCTTCCAATATGGCGGTATGGTCGAGAGTTCCAGTGTGTGAATGTTCAAGATGCAATGCGAAAGCGTGCGTAGTGTAAAATACAACTAAACAAATACATAAACAAGATAAAGTTCAAAGCGCTGTCGCATGGTATTACACTACCAGATTAAATTAAAACTTTGAATCTTGCTCACTGACTTGCCCCCACTACGTACTGTTCATCAGCAGTTATATATTAAGTGCCTCGACCAAAACAACCTTCTGATTTATTATGTTTTTTTTTACATAATCCACCCCTCCCACCGACCCATCGCCCCCCCCCTTCAACACCAAACCACACATCCTGAATAAACAACAACCGCCCGGTTATATTGAACTTAGTTAGGAGCCAAACGAGCGCGTGATGTTTATAAACTCTCTTGACCGTTCTTGTGCTTTCCGTCCTTCTTTGTCGTCTTTTTCTTTGATTTAATGGCCCAACCCCGCACCGGCCCCGGTACCCTTCGGACGGAGGACAGCCCTAGACAGCCGATCCCTGGGCGTGAAGGCGATCCAACTGCCCCAACCCCCCATGTCTCCGCCCTGGCCTTCACCCACGCGACAAGTTAGACCCCGCCACCGCCTCTGCCCGCCCCCCCGCCCCCGCCGTCCGGGGCTGGCTGGCGCGGCCCTCGAGTGCTCGAAAGCCGCCCCCCCGCACGACCGCATACCTCAATACCACCCGCCTCCCCAGGCGGCCACTCGCCTCGCCGGCAAACTAATACCAACCCCGCGCCTCAGGCACCCAAATCCCCGACCATTCCACCAATAGAGCCATCGTCCCATCCAATGCAAGGAACCCGCCTGTCCCCGGGACCCCCTCACCGCACACTGGCATGCCGCCCCACTCGCCCCAGTATTCCCCCAGCGCCTAGTAGCTCCCCCCGCCCCAACCCTCACACCCACCACCCCCGCGCAATATACAAGCACCCTTACACACCCGCACTCGAACACACCCCCCAGAAACCAAACAGACTCGCGGCCTTCGGCGCCGGAGCGTTCTTTCACAGCTCTCGCTCTCTGCTCCGCCATACGCTCGCTCCCGTTTTCCCTCCGCAACCTTGTAATTTCTGTCAATACAATTTTTACACCCCCCGCGTCCCCCCCCCCCCCCCCACCCCTCCCGCGGCCCGTATCGCTTTCCTGCGTTCCATCCGTCCTTCGCTTCAGTCTTGTTGCTGTGTTATTCTTGATTCCCGTTTTTTCCTTGTCATCACGCACCGTCAGCACAACAACAAGAACGAGCTCATAAACAAATCGCGGGCACAAGATCGTTAACGCCTCGCCCCATCGCTCGTCCGCCATATCCCCCGCGCTGCTCTCTCCCTCAGCACCGGCAGCGCCCCTTTAAGACGGATACCCGCCCACCTCTCAGCCGCACTCAAGCTGCCAGCGCCAGCGCAACAGAATTTGCGCCGGCCCCACTGCTGCCCACCTGCTGGCGCTAAAGGAGAGCTCCCTCGCCCTCGCCCCACCCTCGCCTCCACCACGGCGCTTTCCCTTTCGCTAGTCTAGTACAAAATGTACCCACTACGTTTATTTGGTATGCGCGTGTACTTCATAATAACATCGGAGGAAAGAGTGTCACAATGGCGATAGAAAAAAGATAATTGAAACTACATCGTATGCCATTCCATTGTTTCTCTAGTTAACCCAGAATAACACGGCATTAAAGCAGTATTTGACGGAGCAGAAGGGCAGGAAATGGTTTTCTTTTAAATTCTCCTTCCGTGAAGGGTTTCGCGTACGCGCCCGCGTTCTGCGAGCGGCTTTTCGTGCGGGAAGGGGGCGGGGAGACTATTCAGGATGTGGAAGTCCAATTCGCGTTGTCGCAACAAAGGAGGAGGTCAGCGCAAATAAACATGCCCATTCCGCGGGGCAAAGGGCAAGGCGTGTTTCCTCGATGGGTCTCTGGAAGAACTCATCCGTACTTTGTCCGAGGAACAAAGACAAATGTCTATTGTGATAAATGAAGAATTCAGGTTGATCTTTGTTTTCTAATACTAGCATGTGTGTTAATTTGATGCGACATACTTTTTGTGAGGATTCGCAACGTGCTTTTCAATGCGTTATCACGAGGAATGATGGTTGAAAAAATATATATTGTTCCATGCTAGTTCATTTGTTTAACGTATGAATTCTATTTATTCTCAGGGCCGCTACAACATTACACATTTCCATCCATTTGAAGGTCAACGAAATACAACGAGAGCTTATGTTTGGATGTCCATGTCTCATAGAATTATATTTGCTTTGGCATCCACAACTAGGTAGTGCAGATAGTCAAATATTTTCACTATTTACCGATTGAATATATTTAAGGGTCATTAAATTACAGACATACATCTTTCATCCCAACATCTGAATTTGGATAATTTCCATTAGGTTTTTGACTCCAGCGTTTATTTATATGCATCAAGTCTAAAATTTAGAAACGCTACTTTCATGAGACATGAGCTCGAAGAAAACTCACGCCGCGGAGATTGTTCGGTACCATTTTCGCAATAATAAACATACGCCTGTCTCGCGACTTCACTGCCAATGAATGCCTATCATCTTATTCTGAAGTTGTCAGTCTTGGTTTAGTTAGTACCCGCATGTACTCCTACGTATCTGTCTTATGAATATTATTCCTTTTCTATGTGACGTCTTTCTCCGTTGTGAGCTTAATATATTCCAACTGCCAACTCAAATAGGAGAGATCATTTTACAGCTGTTGTGAGCCGTAAAGATGCCAGTTGCCTCGTCCTGACGACGTCGTATATTGGTCGATATTACGAGCTGCCGTTGGAGGGAACGATCTTCAATCATACGAGGAAGATGCGCCGAGAAAGAGAGGACGGAGCGAAACGCGGCCGTCGCTTCAATCGCCAGAGGAGAGCTTTTGACGGCGGCTTTGATGGCCGTTGCGGAAAAGGATTGAAACGGAGAAATCTTTCCATTTGCTATACCATGGTCACTAGCCAAGGTTATACGAATGAACGGTTTAAATAAAATAATCAGGACGAAAAACAAATATGAACATTTATTGTATTTATTTTCAACTTCTCTATTTCCTGATGCGATTTAGTCGTGCGGCGCCAAAAGTGTAAAACAAAGCGTTCTAGGACGGAATGAAATTTTTATATTTCATTAAATTCGTTCTCGCCCACCTCACTTTTCAGCGATTGCCGTAGATTTGCGTGATACATACCATGCACGTGTACACACAAAATGTATACTAATGGGTTATTGTGATTGAATACATTATTGTGATTGATGTATAAAGGTCTTTGTGGTATATTCAACAGTTGCACAGGACGTTGCAAATCATAGGTTATTTCTTTCTTCCTCCTGAGAGCGAAACCTTATATTTTATCAACGTTAAAAACGAGGATGAATATCCATTGCCCTTCTCTAAACGAGGAAAACTTACAATGTGCTGTTAGTGAGAAGTTATTCCCTTGGTTTATGAACTTTTGATCTCTTGCTCCTGAATTTTTGCGTCTTTTCCAGCGGACGGTTCTGTATGAGTGATGGTAAGGATTGTGGTGGAGCTGCGGTGAGTGTGAGGCAGGGGAATCGACTGCGATGGGAGAGGCAAAGGGAAAGGTAAAAGGAGAGTCCGGGTGGGAGAGGCAGCTGTCCGCTTCCCCCAGAAGGTGGACAAAAGGGCAACTTACGGCTCGAACAGGAAACGTGGGCAGAGAAGACCATGGGCGGATCCAGGAACGGAGGGGGTCATGGTGCAATACGCCCACCCCACAAAAGGCCTAGAGTTTTAGTTTGTTACCTTCCTTTATTTGGTAAATGATTTGATATAAAGGATTTATGTTACAATTATGTAATTATTGAAAAAAATATATAGTGTCATATGTACAGCCCAAAAATAATTCGCAATACAGTAAGAATTATGTTTATTATTTAAGAAAAAATCCTCACGCAAATGATCGGCTGGATCCGCCCCATGGGACGACGATGGACATATGTGCGGCCAACGCATGCATGCTAGTGTCTGCATGAGCATGTGCGTGGACGCGAGAGAGAGTGCGGCAGCGGGCGTGAAAGCTGGCGACTGCGTGGGTGCCTGTCTGGGTGCGGGCGTGGGAGTATTCACTGGCGTCCGACCTGCCATCCGTCAGCGAGGCGAGATGGTGGTGGATACGGGCGTGGGCGTGGGCGATCTCCTTTAAGGGTCGATGCGCCGTCGCCGCCGCCGTCGCCGTCGCGACACGCGTGGCCCGCGCGCTCGCAAGCAACCGCCGACCGCTCTTTGCGACTCGCATGCCACCACCCTCTGCTCCCCTCGGCCGCAACTTCCTCACAAAAACTGTGTGACGCTCCGAGAGGCCGATGTGGATTCCGCGCCCGAACCACGAGATTCGCCTTAGACGTGACACGCGGCTTTGCTTCAACACCGAAAGGAATTTTCGAAAGGCTGCTGTCAGGAATGGCATTTCGGGATCTTTAAGAAGCGATGTGCACTTACTCGTGTTTAGTTTTCTAGGCAATAGTAACATTACTAAAATAATAGCATTATTTTACGTCATTTGGGAGCAATTTCATTTGACTTCTCTAAATATTCGAGTATATGGTGATTCAATCCACAGAAAATTATCAAAATCGTTTTCATATTCAACCATTAATGTCTTATTATTAATTAATTTGGATTGTTAATAATAATAATAATGTAGTTTAATATTATTATTATTATTATTATTATTATTATTAATATCCCCCTGGAATCCATTTCTTCATCTCCTTTCGCAATTCCCATTAATGAAAAAGTACTTTATTTATATCTTTCCTGGAAGTTGTTCCGATTGCCTTACCTCCTTTAAACCTGTTATTTTATTTGTATCTTTTGAGGAAGTTGTTCCAATTGTCTTACCTCCTTTAATGCAGTTAACCATTTCCCCTGCCTTTGCATGCGTGACTAATCTCAATTACCACGACTGTTACTCTCCACTTGAGTCACGTTGCCCGGAACGCAGTAAATTTCGCACGAATCACGAAATGCGTAGAAAAGACTTGCCCTATTTCGTACGTGACGATTTATGCACAGAGAAGTAATCGTTGCCGTTTCAGGCATTGCGGCACCCGTGATTACGATAGAGCGGCGGCGATATCTCGTAACGGTTTTCTCGTAATTGGTACTTCCGCGGCCGCGAGACGAATGGTGATAACAGCCATCTTCACCACCAGCGCTCACCTTCTCCCCGAGGGCCGAAGACGGATGCCTCGTCGTCACGCAGGCACAATGAACTCGTAAAATGGTCGCACAGACACCCAGTAATTCTGTTTGTGGGTACAAAATATCTCCGCGTCACATTTTTCTCGTCGGCCCATTACACAAGATGCATGTTGCGATTTTTAGAAAGATTTGTAACGTCTACATTTCAGTTACCAATTTTTAAGTCGAGAAAATTGTTTCGAAAAAATATGATATCGAAAAATTGTGTTCAAACTGAAATTTCACTAACCTGTTCATAAATCCCGCCTTTATCAATACAATTCTACGCACGATCATGTGCTTTAGAAATATTAATCAAATGTGTACTCATCAATATTTCTGCGCTTGTTTGCACTGACATTTCACTACACTCCTCCGGCGACTTAAACCCATTCGAAAGCGAAAGACTGAGTGTTAGAACCGCTTGCAGGTTATACGAGCGCGCCGCAGGTGTCGTTTGCCCATGCGCTCCCTGCAGCGCAGTGCGTGGGCTCACGCGAAGGCGTGATATTCTTTTCTCATCGACGCCGCGCTCTTCTCGTCGACCCAACATGCTCACACTCACGTTTCCTCACTACACCAGCCACCATCGGTATACAGTACGCCCAAGCAATGTATTACCAACATGTTGGTCTAAAATAATTCGCGTACGCAAGCCGAAGACCGCGGAGAACTTGTTGCAAGTGCAAAGGCGTTGGTGTTGCTTACATGCAACCGAACGCGTGCCGCTCAGGACACCAAATGGGAACCCCGCTGATTCACGCGTGCGTCGTGGCACGTTCGACCTGCGTGTGCACCTCCGTCCTCGCCGCCCCCGCCCCGGCCCCCGCCCCCAGGCCGCGCCTCGTGCTCCGTCTCTCCCCCGTGCGCGGCGGGCTCCCCCGCTGTCGCTGTCGCCGCCTGATTTATCCGCGAGGGGCGCTAGGTAGCGTTGCTCACTCCGCCTGCCTCCTCCGCCGCCCTCGGCCGCGCGGGAAGCAAATAGGAAGCCGCTTCGGCTCAAAGGGATTCGTTCGCAGCGCCCGCTCTGTTTTTGGCTCCTGATGGCGCGCAAAGATCGGTTTCCATTCTCTTGGACTGTACGCTCCGTTGATTCACAGCTTGACAAAACGACGTCGTTGGGCTTTGATCGTTCAACGTTCAGTGTACACTGCCTGTTTTTAGGCGTCCCAACAGTTTTCATGCTGTTTGATTGTGTTCCGTTCACTAACATTACATTCTTTTTTAATTCATGAAGTTTCACAGACCACTGTATAATGTTTTAAAGAATATCGTTGCTAATCGAGCAGATATACCCTCTTCTTGCTTCGGGGACGCGGCTTCTCTTCGTGGGTCCCAATTTCGCTCTCTGTCTGATTCGCTGAATACTCTCTTCCCACTTCTACTCCTCTGTTCCTCCGTCATTTAGAATTGCAGAAATATTCATCCATACGCTATCGCGGTCTGATTACTGATTACAGCATCGACTTATTTACATTAAATATTAGAAAGCATATTAAAAGTTACAATGTTAGAAAGGTATTCCAAGATGTAAAAATTCAAGAAAACATATTGACATGACGTTATAGTACTCAATCCCCTGTGTTTGAAAACAGAGTGGCCTGAACTTTTGCTCACTGATCATCAACAGTCTCTTTGAGAAAGAGCTAAAGAGGTTAATGTACGATAATGTAGGAATGTTCTCAGGCTTCATACTTGACGCAAAAACATCGTTTTGACGTCAGCAGGGCGAAGTCAATGGCACGCCGCTAAACACTGAATTAGAACTGTTTACAGGAATATTGAGGCCGAGTATAGTTTCATTATCAGGATACCGTAATGTTTAAATTTAGTTGCCAATGATGTTCTTGTTTACTATTTAAGAAGCGGTATTAATATTTGGAAAAAGAAAGGATTGCTTTTGACTCTGCAAATAAATGGTTGAACACAATCTTCAGGCATCAAATAATTACCTAAGGGCGTGTGGACGACACAACCCAATTCTACCTTTTTCATAAAAATTAAATTTGTTTAATTTATTAAAATGCTATCTGTAAACACATCTACGGCGAAGCAACTGTATTGTAAGCGTAAACCCGTTCCTCCTTTTGACTGCTCGCCTCCAGTTCCTCCCGGCCTCCTACAACAGCCCCGCCCCCGCAGCAGAAGCGTCCCAGGAGCCAAATGCCACGCCGCAGCCCCGGAACTGGTTTGCCTCCGAGCGCAGCTGGCTCCGAGCCGCCGCCGCCGCCGCCGCCGCGCGCGTGACAGGCAGTCGTGTAAACGCCGAGGAATCCTGTGTCACTGGGACCAACTCCGACGCTTTTTAACGATAGGCGGAGGAGGCGGGTCCTCGGCCAGATTAATTTCCTTTTCTTTTTGTCTTCGCCGAGGTGTCAGACCCTCCCCCCACCATTGTTCTTTTTATCTCTTTCCAAGCGAAGAGAATGCGTTAAGGCCGTTGTTTTGTGATTGCATTGCACCTTCTGAGCGCTTGTTACGTCGACACGTGGGCGGGGCCGCGCGTGTGTGCACGTGCAGTTTAGGCCTCGCTTGCGCGTGGTGGGCGGCGTCTGCGTCTCCCCCGGCCGTCGCCCCGCCAGAGACGCGTCGGGGAGCCATTTCCAACCGCGAGGGCCCGTCGCTCTGAGAGCGATGGGCCACGGACTGCGCGGCGGTCTATCTGCCGCAGCCCCGGGCGATGGCCTGCGCGTTATTGAGTTACGGCGAGGGGGACTGGCTTTTAGCGCTTCCCTACACACCTCTGTCAGCGGCTGTCCACGCTCTCACCCGATGCTGTTCACACGATGCACGGTTTACTCTGCGGCCCAATTCATTTACCTTCGTATTGTGTTCTCAAGTGACGTGGAGGTCACGTGGGAGCCGAGCGCTGATTTAGCTTAGTTCTCGTCGAGCGCTGTCGCGCCAGAGGCGATATGAACAGTGCACGGGCGATGGGCAGTGGCGGCGGCGCAGTGGTAACGACCTTCACGGGGGGCGGGGCGGGGCGGAGCTGGGCGGGAAGCGGGCTTGCTAATCGGCTGGTGACGTGGAACAATGGGCGCTTTTCTGCAGTGGTCGACAGGCGGCGCGCGGCCTCGTGTCGGCCGACGCCGTTGGCATGCGCCCGCGCCAGGCTCCCGCCACATGCCTTCGACCCTCACTCCGCCCCCAACCCCTAACCACCGCCCACCTGCCCACACTTCCCGCCCCCGCAACCGCCCCTCCTCTCACCACCCCTCCCCCCACCGCCTCTTCCCTGCCCTTGTCCCGCTCCCATCCCTTCGTACGCCTGCTCTCAAACAACCCCCACCATACCCGTCCCCTCCGCAACGCAACACGGCCCTGCCCCGCTTGCCACGCCACACTCAGCCCACACCGTCAGAACACCCCTTGCACTAACTCCGTTCCCGCCAACTCCTGCCTCGCCGCGGCCCCGTTCCATTCCACGCTCCCCCGCAAACCTCTCCGATCTGTCCGTTCCGGTCACTACCCGCTCTGTCCTGCCTTCGCCCTCCCCGTGCCACGCCCAGGCAGTCATACAAGAGCATCCCCCCGCACCGCCCGCCTCGCACCGCTCCCGCCCACCGCCGCGGCGGACTGTGGCGCGTGGCAGTGCAGTAATGGCTCCATTTTTTACGCGGCGGTGGCGGGGCGGGCGCGGGCGCGCCCGGGCGCGGGTGGGCGGGTTTCGCGCGGCCTCATTACGCCAGTCCATAAGTCACCCGCCGCCAGAAAACCTCCGCCCTCCCGGCCCTTCCTGCGCGCCTTCGCCACTACCTTTGGGCGCGATCAGAGCGCAATTCGCGGCGCGAAGCACGAACCCCCGAAGGAAACTGCCGCCCTTATGTAATATAAAGCATACTGTGCCCGCACGTTGCCGTGGGCGCGGAATTTACCTCGTTCGAGAAGCCAGCAAATTGAGCATTCAAATGAAGATTGTTAAGGGATGAATGGGAAATGACAAAGTAATAGATCTCGAGAGTGAATAGAGGGTTTCCATATTACCTTTTAATTGTAACAGAATTTGAAATTTCTGAAGGATAGTTGAATGTATTTATTCAGAAATCGTTGATTTGTTATTCTGTAGTGTTACTGAACGATTTATTCTGACATATTGGCACTTCACCAAAGTTCATCCTAGTGAAAATTTAATTCCATTAAAAACAAATCAATTATTAGAATACCTCTTAAAAGCACTCTGAAAATCGAGGCACAACATTCCAATTGACCAGCAAATATCCGGAATTAACACCGAGAAGTCAAAAAAATATCATTTTTTTAATCATTTTTTCACAACAGTCATCAGTGATTAACAAAATAAATATTTATTTTTGACTAATCTGTTTCAATAATTGTTATCCTGAATAATGAGCAAATCCACCCGTTCCGTAAAAAAACTTTTCTGTGGCATTGCCCAGCAGTACATATTTCACAAAAAGGCCTATATTGTGAGATGTACCTTACTGTGGATGTTCGCGGAGGTGAGAATTCACAGCGGGCCATATTAAATATGTACCACATTCACAGTATATGCTCCCATTCACTACGTCAGTTTGTAGGACCCACGTAAACAATTACTGAAACAATCACCAGACATCACGCAAGTTACATTCTTGTCACGCGGCATTATCCTTGAAAGGCGTTTAGACAGAGGAGGAAGGTTGCGCTTACCGAAGGTGAGAGGTAATTCTCGTCCCCTCCGAGGAACTAGACAGCACCCTCTATTCCATTCCCCAAGCAACGCGCCTCAAGCCAGCGGCATTGCACTGGCCGCTCGTTCTCAACACGGCCACCGTCCCGTCGCCGCTTCGGCGTTCGCTCACCTCGCTGCACCCGGAGACTTGCAAGCTCTCCCGCAGCGCATCGCTCGCGAGCTCTGCTCCCGCCCGCGCCCTCCCCGCTCCGTCCGGCGCGGCGCGACACCCGCCAGCCGCCCGCAGCGCGAGAATTTACGGCGCGCGGCGGCCGGCGGCGCGAAGTTGGTGGTGGTGGCGAGTCTTCTCGAAGGCCACCCGCGCTGTCCGCCGCGCGTCCGCGCCGCGCCGCCGCCGCCGCCGCCTCCCGCAGCCGCGGACGCGCGCGTCGCCAAATAATTTGGAGCGCGATGAAACATTGCGGAGCGCCCGGCGGCCGCGGGGCTGACGGGGGGGTCGGACGGGCTGGCGGCGGAGGCGGGGGGTCATAGCTCGCTTGGGCTTCGGAAGTACTCGGTTTCCTACGGCGCCCGGCTGCTGACCCTAACGGAAGTCCATCCTGAACCTCTGAGTGAAGCTTACGCTGTTCGCCGATAAACTTAATCAGGTGTGGAACATTACGATTTTGTTTCACTAATGATTGTATTGAGATTCAAGTGCGTGATATTCAAAGCTACCAAAACAAGCAGTACTTGTCACTAAACTTTAAATCTTGTGTGTTGTAATTTGATGCCAATTCTTCGATGAATCAAGCAAGACGTACACCAAACATGTGTAACAATGTACGAGGTGTATGCAAACAATGTACCATCTTACAATGAAGAAAATTCAAGGGCATACACTGGTGGTGAAACAAAAAATTAGAATACACAGACCTAACCTTAATTAAAAAAAAAACAACTTAAATAAATACTGCTTCTCGGATTCTAACAACGCCTTCGTTCCCATATTTTCCTCTGAAGTAATGTGACAATAATATATACTCGCAGATGTAGCTAAGTATAAAGAGACGTTCACAGCTCGATGAGCGCCAGGGCGGAGGGCGTCGTCCGGAAGCGGCTTGATTTGTGCGCCAAGTGCAGCGCCTGCGGCCTTAGTAGCGGCCACAGCCAGCGGTGAATAGGGGCTTGACGCGCCTTCGCTCCAACCACAGGCTCAAACCAGCCACTCCTCCACACTTGGCTTCGTCCTACTTCGCAGCACAGGAAAAAAAACAGCGCTCGAAAGAAATGGCTGTCATAAGTTGTTTTAATGCCGATATTTTCCTTTGCGACTGTAGAGTAATTTGTCATATAATTTATTTTTCACCTTGTCAAAAATTATTTGTGAAACTTTCTTATGTATCGTATATTGGCTCAAATTGGTTTTTATTATTTGAAAAAAGAATTATTCTGCATTAGGCCCCCTACTAATTTTAATGGAAAAGTATTTTCTTCTCTAATACTTAAAACCATTAAATGTGTTATGTTCATTGGTGAAAAACAAAACGTCAGAACTAGTTTATACCAAATTACGAAGAAATTGATTACATTTTTACTCTATTTTGCCTACATTTTTTTCAACTAGAGGAAACATCTGATGTTTCGCACTTGCAATATGTTGCTCCTGAAGAGAGATGTCATATACGGCCTAGAGCGCTGCCATTCGAAGCGCCGCAGAATCGGCGACCCGCAGGGAAGCGAATGCCGGCGATCTGGACCGCCCGCCTGCGCCCGACGCCACCCCGGGTCACTTTGGTGCCCTGGCGACTTCCTGCGGAGCGAAAGTAAAATCTGGGGGGGTGTTGGCGGACGCACTCCGAGCAACAAAAGGCCGCGCGTGGGCGAGGACGTGGACGGCGGGGAGCTGCGGAGGCCGGGAGGAGGATTGGCGGGAACGCGGCGGAGTGCGCTGAGCCCCGCGCGCCTTAACGACCGCCGGCGTTACGAGTCGCCCACCGCCTATTTGAGCGCCGCGCGGCCGCCGCCCCCACCCGCGCCCTCACCTCGCCGACTCCCCGCCCCCCGCCCCGCAACCCCACCCGCCCGCGCCTGCGCCCTCGCTCCGGCCCCCGCTTCGCCCCGCGGGCGGCGGGAGGAGGGCGGGCGGGTGCGTGTTCGTGCCTCGAGCGCTCGTAGCGTCTCGCTTGAGCGCGAGCGCAGCGGCGGCGGCGACTGCTTCGCTCGCACGGCGCCGCTGCAGCGTTGCAAAGAGCCTCAAACGCAGCGGAAGCAGACGCAGGGGTTGAGTGGAGGCAGTACCAGCTCTTTCCTTTGAGGCAGACTCGGCTGTACAGAAAACTATCCTCAGGACTTCCAGCTTAACTATCCCTTTGTTCACCTCCACATCACTGGAGTGCGGCCTTCCAAATTGTAGGGTGAGAGAATCTTCTAACACCTGATGTAAGTATGTTTGCGCTTTTATGTACAGATATTTCGAACTCTGTATTCTCCATTTTTACCCTCATCATTCGTCAAGAGTTTCTGTGAGTACTATATCTATCGTCGGGGTCCGGTGTGAGAATTACGGGGGATTCGAGGTAGTACCTTCGCTGGAGAAAAAGAATCGCTGCTGAAATGTCAGTAATCAACCTACGAGATCTCATCATCGAAAACTGCAATCAACTGAGCAATATTTCTTAAATTCTTATGCCTGGACAGGTTTTTCAAAGGGCCATGAAATATCATCGCGCATAATAAAAAGTTAATCTCACGAGATTTTTCCATTTGAATTGCAGTTATTTCATAAAAACGCGCGATTTTCAATTATTAAGCATCACGTTTCCTTATAATTTAACCAATAGTCTGCATATTTGAATTATGTTTACTGACGTTAAAAGTGGATTGGAAAACAAGAGCTTGTTGAGAACTCCAAGAATCTGTGGATGGAATCCCAGTTCCAAATCCCTGCGGGAGCTGCTGAGGCCTGCTAGCGCCATGGGGCGGGCGTTCGCCAGTGTTGCCAAGCTTGCTCGAGTCGTGGAGACCATTAGGCGAAGAAAAACGTTTAGTGCAGAAACCATTATTTTTATGCAAAATGTATTTTTGAAGTTCTTGAAAACGTGTGTAAATTCTAAGAATTGACGCAATGGTATTGAAACAATAGTTTACCGCGTTGTGGTCTGTCTCTCACTTGCAGGAACGTCTTTCTCACAGAAGATTTAGATTTCTTTCTCAGATTATGATTAATGTATAACAAATTTTTAATGGTTTTGGCCTTGTTTTTTTCGGGATTACAATTTGTAATCATTTCCAATTAGCAGATTTAATCTACTATGCATTAATGAATAATAAATTTTAATAGGCCTAATTACAGTGCCAATGACAGCAACCACATACGCGTATCAGTTGTTATATCTAAATGACGATGTACGATGATGTAAGATTCACAGAGAGACGCAACTAAAGAATCAGGTAGCAGAACCGTGGTGTTCTAATTGCACAAACGCAACACAAGTACATAACTTACCGTTAGACCGTTTACGTTAGATACTTCACAAACGATTCGATGTTTGTCTTTCCTCATAGAGAATTGAAATGATGGATGAACGAACGAAAGGACAAATTTTGCAGTCCTAATATGTTTGTATCGCTTTTACGTGGATGCCTTACTGAAAGAAAACGTAATGCAAGGAAACTGAAGTATAATCCAGAAAATATTTTAATTGTTCCGCAAGAATTGTAAAAACCTAAGTAATAATCATACGTGAAAAGAAAGTTTTGTCGACGCCTACAATTTTGCTATCAGTTGGAAAAATAGTAAAGAATGATATTTAGTTTGCATATAATGCAATGAGAGCGAAACACGAGTTATCTCCAAAGATAAATTGCCAAACAATAATACTATTAACATCAGTCGTCTGGCCACCTTCGTCCGCACTAGGTTGGAAGTTCTGAGAAAGATCTTCATGCATTTGCTAGGAAACGCTTGGATTTTTTGCCTATTGTCTAGTTCTTGTTTTTTAACTATTAGACGTAACAATTCTCGTTTCAGTTCAGTTCAAGGCTGTATCTCGCTTGTTTCCATTCAGTCATTTCTGACTCGTAGTGATAAGGTTAATGGGAAAGTGGGCATTGCGATCTTATAATGGTTAATGACGTTTGCATACCACGGAGAAAATTGCCTTCCAAAGAGTTACACAATCAAAACCGTTTGGGAACCTCTGCTCTCGTCGATTTTCATTACCATCCCGCTAACGTTCGCTCCATATGCGTCCACATTGGTCACATAACATTCGAGAGTTTAGGGCCTAGAAATGCGGTTTCGCCCGGCTGCGTCGGGACGGAGCTGGGGCTCGCGTGGGGACAGAGCTGTCCTGTAGACGAGGGCGCCCCGCCAGCGTGCCCTTTGTCACCGCAGAAAGGCAAGCGGTGGGCCGGAAAGGGCAGTGTGCCCCACGTCCAGCCAACGGCCACGAAGCGACTCTTCGGTCCTCTTCCACTGGGGCAGAGATCGTGTTTACTGGTGTGTTACGAAACTAGTGACTAGCCGTTTGGTCTCGAAATAGCGATGGTTATTATAATTTTTGTTTTGTTTAATAATACTTAATGCCACGCTTCGCTTTCCCTTGTTACGGAAGGCATAATAGAATGCCGCAACTGGCTGCAACAACAATTTGAGTGTAATGAGTTCACATCACAAAAGAAAAGCAGAAGCATCAAACAATACAAAATATATTACGAAACGCCAATTGACGGGTTAAGACTTTTTGTTCTACATGTAGCTTTCTAAACACACATTGAACTGATAAAAACATCCAATTACGCCAGTACAATCAAAGTACGAGAATTACAAAGTACAAACATTTGTTCCTTTTTGCAATATCCCCCGCCCCCCCCCAAAAAAAACCAATGTCTTAAAATTGTAAACAACGCAGACGTTTTCCGAGCAGAGCTCTCGCTTTCCGCCCAAAACTACACGCTTGCCAACTGTGCGCGGGGGCAGCTGGGGTGGAGTCAGGCCAGTGGCGGAGCGGGGGCGGGGGCGCAGGCGAGACGCGTGCTTTGTGTCCGCGAGGGCCGTATACCTGCCAGCGAGCGCCAATAGAATCGGCGAAAGCGTCTAAAAGCTTTATGGTGTTGGCGCACAGCCACCCGCGACTTCAATTTCGAGCGACCGCGCGACGCCACCCCTCACCCCCGCCACCGCGACGGGCGACGGGCAGCGAGAGGCGCGATAAGCCGCCCCGAAACGTCGCCCCTCATTCCCGCAGAGAGAGCCCCTGCTGCGGCTGCCACTGCCCGATTGCGAGCAGAACAACTGAGTAATTTAATGTATTTAAAATGTATAAGCAGTAGTTGATGTGGAGCATACACACCCTAATAAGTGGCAGAGATAGGGATTTCAGTACATGTGCGGAAATGTGAAAATATACATTAAAGATGATTTCGATAAGCGGTAGATTTAGAAAATTTTGGAAAACAACTGGTACTATTTGAATGCACGCGAAAAACTACAAAAATCACTCACTCAAAACACATCATAATTCGAACGTATGACACTTCGAAATTCAAAATGTCAGAAAGCTACTTTTTTGTCGTTATTAGTCACAGTCATTTGACCTTTTATAACGTAAGCGCCAAAGCAGGGCCCGTTCCATCGAATAGGTCTGAAGCTGGCAGAGTTGCGATGGAATAACTTCCGTCAAAATATGGGATTAGTGAAATTGAACATGATTCTAACTGGGCCGTTCTCGCTAAGCGGTTTATCAATTACGAGTAATATTGATGTTTCAGTTCCAAGCTTCGAAAATTTGATCTCCTCTGTTTGCTCTCGGAACCACTCAAATCGGTAGTATATTTTTGTTTTCGAGCATCATATAGTACTTTAGGTATGCTTCAAACGTCTGCATATATTGTTACATGAAATACAAAGGAACGATAGTAATAATGTGTTCGGCGCGATGTTCATCGGTCATTTGATTTGGAGTCAAATAACGTGAAAACGTTGCCTAAGACCAACTAAAAGTGGTCGCCTAAAAAAGTGGCCTTAAAGTGGCCTGGAGTAAACTCAAATGACTCAAATAATCTAACTAGAATAAAGCCTGAGCCTTAGACTAACCTTGGAGTTGAAGATGACGAAGAATCAGCTAAAACCGATTAAGGTGCTTAGCAGACTTGTAATGGAAACGTTTATCCACTCCGAATCCAACACGGATCCACCAGGATTAGAAGCCAGGTACCCAGGGGTGGAATTCTCGTGGCTGACCACGCCAACACGGGCCGCCCTCAGGGGTAGCGCAGGGCTGTGGGCTCAGCGCTGCACCTGCCGCCGCGGCAGGGGTGGGGGTACGGGGGTGGAATGCCGCCCCGCGCGAGTGAATGCGACTGCCCCCTCCCCTCAGTCGGCGCGTGACTGTTTTGACAGAGGGCGCGCGGACTGCACACCGCCATATATCTCTCCGTGCGCCTGCGCTGTGACGCGCGATTCTCCACGCGCACTCGCCACTCGCCGCCTCGCCTGGCCTCGCCCCGAGCGCCTCTCAATTGCTTCTCAATTGCCTCTCCCAGGGGCGCACTGCACTCGGCGACAATGAGGGCCGAACTTTCAGTCTACATTTTGACACTGCCATACATACGAGTATACATGCAGAATGTTTACAGTACTTTTTTTGACGTTTATCGCATCCAATGTGCTCTTTCTTTATGGATCCAACAAATTTCGTCCTTACATCTTCTACTCCACCCATTTCACTATTGTTCGACATCTTTTCTTCCGTCGTGCTGACGACAAGTTTTAGCACTTTTTGAGTCGTAGTGCATTCTCTCTAATTGGGTACCATAATAATATTTTATTTTCGATAACATTATCGTGTTAGTACGAAATGGTTGTTTAAAATGAAAGTTTTATTCCGTATCCCTTAGACGTTCCATGCGGTATGAGTTATTTCTTAACAGATAACAAAACACGGCATCTTTCTATTCGCAACAGTTGTTTCGAATTTGAATGTCCACATACCGTATATATTTTTCATAACAAGAGCAATTCCGGGATAAGATGTATCCTTCAATTCTCTCAATGATGCGAGTTCATTAATATAGGTTATATGAGTTTTATTAATTTTGTTTTTCAATGTAGCAGTGAGCGCCGCATAGAAATATAACCTAAAAATACAAGAAGACGAAAGAATGACAGAAGAACGCCGTAGTGCTACGAAGCAAGCAACCTGCCATTACGGTCTAAATGCACACTCGTGAGAATTAAGGCTGTGGGGGCAATAAGAAGCTGTGACTTATTTTAGATATTCTTTATAAATTCCGCCCTCAATCTCGTGGACGTAGCACCGCTGACATGATGACGATATTCAAATTAAATGTAATCAACATTACTACAGTAAAAGTATCTAAATGGGTTGTTTTGCTGGAAATTCGCCGGCCTCGTCAGCGAAGGGGCTTGAAGCAATGGTCAAGTTCATGAAGCCGAAGAGAAGGCTCGATATCCATGTCAGGAATGTGTGTTTTGTTTGGCACATTGAAGTTGTGGTGTGGTTCGCGTATCAGCCACGCCTGTGAACATCATTCCATCCAAAATCATTCGCCGTTCATCATCGCCATAACGATCACTCTGTGGAAATGGAGGGCCTGCACAAGCCGCAACTACTGGTGTGATTGCCTGTCTACAGAAGGCGTGACCTGGCTCTGTCGTGTACGCCCGGAATGAGAATGGCACTCGTCATTTTAACACATTGGGAAAACATTAGTTATGATGTTTATGACTGTGAAAGCAAAATGCCTTTCCTTTCAAAGGATGCATTCAAGCTGCACATAAATAAGTCATGAGATGATACAAAAGACATCGTCATTTAGTGATTTTACAACCCATTTAATAGCCCATTAATTCCTACGAGACAAACATTTAATTAAGCTAAGTCGTCAACACTATAGGTAAAACGTTTCATCTGTAAGTACTCAAGGATTGCTCAACTACAATATTTTCTGAGAGAAAATATATGTAATCATCACTACACTCATTCTAAATTGTCCCTATCTAATCTTTAGTCCCTGTATGTGTTATTTTCCTGAATTCCTCGCAATTTGTAGCAATTTCTTGAAAATGAAAATCATTTTTTAGAAGTAAGTAAGTATTAAACATTTAATTGGAATATATGTGAAATTTTGAATGAAATGATGAATAATTGTGAATAAGAAGGACAATATCCCGACTAGTTTCATATAACGATTTCATTCACCCCTATTATAGGAGGCTAAACTTTTTTTAAGAAATCTTTTTTAGATCGACTTGCAATTAATCGCGTTTTCGGTGGTATTGAGGTACTTGTATGAGCGTTTCTATAATATGAGAGAATAGAATAAATTTCAAAATGAATAGATCAAAAGATAATACTGTAAGTTGAACGTCCAGTGAATTTTGTTTCTAGATTAATCGGGTGTTCTAACGTATGGGAGACGTCACCGGTCTACTCAACTTTTTCCAGATTTTGCACTCTGCTGGAAGTCATAAACTTAAAACCACATAAAAGGGACTGCATCATTCATTCATACGATTGTCAAGTCGCCTCTTGACGTGGCGCCGTACGTCCACGTCCGCCCATAAATCCGCCTCTTCCCATACGCGCGCTGTAATTGGCGGTGCGGTGCGGTGCGCGCGGCCACGTGCTCTTGATTGCGCGTGATGCACGGGCCGCAGCTGTCGGCGCCGGAGGTCGTTTATTCCGTGGCGCGCCCTTGTTACGGTGTTCACGGTTCGAGAGCGTCCCATTGAGGGCGCAATCGCCACTTGGCTCTGCGCCGCGGGGGCCGCGTGCACGGGGCGGAGCCGCGGGGCGGAGCGGGGTAGGGTGGGGTGGAGCGGAACCAAGGGGAGG
>BOPP01000146.1:2170602-2184020 GCA_017312745.1 Gryllus bimaculatus
GGCGGGGTGGCACGTGTAGATGGGCAGTGGGCTGGCACGCCTGGGCCGGAAGCCGCCCGCTGATGCGCCTTGTTCGCTAACGAGGCTTGGCATCCGATCGGAACCTCACCGGGCGGGACGCGCATGCTAGCAGGCAGACTGGTGCGTCATAACAGATCCAAACAGAGTATATAATACCATTAAGTACTCGGTAATTATCTTAATTTCAAATTTTACGAAAGACATTTCTGAAAAAACAATGCGCCAGCAAGCTCTAGACTAAACCTGGATAGCCGAGTACCCAAACCCTATAAGTAATACAGAATTGTTCATTAGTAAGGATGAATTGTGAATGAATACGCCAACTAAGTCTTGACAGTTTTGTAAACAATGCATTAGAATTGTGTCAAGATTTTTCCATTTCAATAATTCTGATTTTGATAGACATTACTGAATTGTACTTTTTTGTATTTACATTATGTTGGTATTTTAGAGAATTGTACATTTATTTTTATCCAAAGCATTTGTTAGTTTATTCATTGTTTGTATTATTTATAAATGAGTAGTAGTGATGTGGCGTTGTATCACGAATAATATGATGAAACTTACTATTAATAAATTCCTTGGTTTTGGATATTGGGCTAGACAGCTTTAGTTTGAAGCTAACCTGTTTTTCAAAAAGTGGGTCGAGTAATTAATTTTAAGTTAGTACTTAAGGGTGTTGTACGCTTCGTTGGATCTCCTGGGTTAGCCAGCCTCAGAGAGTGGGAAGCTCGTGGGGCCCCGCGCCGCTAGGCCGTTGAGTGTGACTGGTATATGGCGGGCGGGTGGGGGCGGCCGGAGACGGCCCGTAATTTACAGCCGGCAAATCGCTGCTTCCCAGCGGGGGCGCGTTTATGGCAGCGCCGGTTTACAATGGGAACGTCGCGACGACGGCGCGCGTCGCCATCCCCTCCCCTCCCCCTCCTCACCCCACCCGCCACCTGCCCCTCCCCTTCCGGCGCTGACCAGACTCTATGGCATTTGCTCCGCTCACCTTGCACCCCTTCCTTTCTCCCAATTCTGCTCTCTCTTCTAGTCCTGTTTTCTTCCGTTTCCTGCTTTCATTTCTGCCACTCTCCCCGATGTAGCTGTTTGTTGCCTTTGACAGCTGATTTGAAGAACAGATGAATCCAGAAATGAATATTTTCCATGAGTATCCCAAGTGAATTTAAAATATAACAGTCCAGCAGAGAGTTTTGAAGAAACAACGCAGTTTCTTTCGAAAATATTTGTACAATATGTACCTCCCATTGTGTCTATAGTTGTTTCACAGTCAAACGCCCGAGTCAGTCTAGAGCCGAGAGTTAAATTTATGGCGCTCGGAAGTTTCGTTCCGTCCGCAATAGTTCCCCCAAAAGCGAAATAATTCCGAGTGGCATGTCGGTGGCGGGGGAGGGGAAGGGGAGGGGAGGCGATGGGAGCGGGCGGTGGGAACGGAACACGGCGCGCCGTGTAGAGCACGGTTGCGGCGTGAACTTTCGTGCTCGACACGGCCGCACGCGTGCGCGCCTGCAATAAATCACGGCGTGGGCGGCGTGCGGGCGGGGCGTGCGGGGCTGTCGCTGGATGCGCGGAGCCACGCGGGCGGAGGCTCCCTTCCGAAATTCGTTTATTGGGGCCAACAGCCTCCGCCGACGTCTTTAGTAAGCAAAGAACAGCGGGATAAGCAGAGGCCGGTGTGAAAACATGCGTCTCGTCGCTACCATGGCCCGAGCCCTCACGCTCAACCCGTTCCGCAGCCGTTAGGAAAAAGGGCTCGGGAAAAGAATTCTCAGGATTTTATGATTCGGAAAATTAACTTTTCCCAAATTTCCGTAACACGTAGGAACCTTTTGGTTTGTAGGAAACAGTCAAATCGTATGCAAGAAACGGAAGCTATAAGACAAGTGAATCTTTAATTTTAACCAGCACCAAAATATAAAAACAAAAATAATAAAAAGAATAATGATGTAACATTGTATTAAAGCAGGCATGGTAAGTTTACACAAGAAGCCTAGGAAACTATAACACCTAAACCTGAAATAGGTTTTATGTATCATTAAATAATATTTATTCTTATTGCAAGTTGTAAAATATCTTGTTGTCCAGAAGTAATTTTGAAGTGAATTTTCAGAGGCTCACGAGGCCCTAAGCTACTATCTGATGGCCACTCTTAGAATGTGTTGATTAACTGTCTCGTCTAGATTGCTTCAAACGAGAAGTTTATCGTTTTTATTGTGCCAGAGCCGCAGAGGTCAGACGGCGCGAGGGGCATTGGAAGCAGGGAAGGAGCCGCGGTCGGGAGCGCTGACATGTTGCTGAGGACCGGCGGGCGGGGAGTTTGGGAAGATTCATCGGAGCAGGGGCCGCGGCGGGGCGAGGGCGCGTTCTGGAAGGAAACCGATGTTCGGGGAGAAGAGATAACCGCGCCCGGATGCCCGGCGGCCGCAGGGCGGGGGTGGAGACTGCGGCGGAGAAAGCGAGGGCCGGCCAAACCTCATTACCGGTCAGCCCCCGCGTGCCACCCGAGGTCACCCGCGCCGGGGACAAAGCGACAGCGGCGCGGCCGCGGCGTGCCGGACAGCTGAATGCCCCCGCGTCGCGCCGCTCCTTTTGGTGTCCCACCGGCCGCTTCCACCGGCCCCGTGTCCCAGCCCGCGGCTGCGGACTCATGGCGGCCGCGGACGCACGGCGACCAGACTCATGGCGGCCAGACTCATGGCGGCCAGACTCATGGCGGCCAGACTCATGGCGGCCAGACTCATGGCGGCGTTTCCGAGGGGTGTAATTTCTTCGGAGTATAATTTGCTGAACAGCCGCTTGCGCCCGCAGCGGTCTTCGCCTCGCCCCCGGCGACGAGCGCTCGCCCGACTGCCTCCGCGCCACTTACGCATTTTTACGGCGATTTCAGGAAGCAGAAAAAGTCGCTGAACAAACACGCTGCTTTTAATACTTGGGAAGAGCTGAATGGCTGTTTCACTCTCAGGGACAAAGTGCCACATTTTTGTTTGCAAGTTTTAAGTGGTGTGAACAAATTTCTTCACAAAGTTAGTATTTATTCTTGGTTACATAATGGCTACATAATGGACACGTTACACTTAATTCCGGTAGTAGTCAAATGAGGTAAGGAATGCACACCTGTTTTAGTCGCGTCGAATTTGTGTTTTTGTATCTCTCCGATGAAATGGGACGTTACAGATCAATATATATACATCAGTTAGCATCTAGAATGTATCATGATCAATTTCCTGTAAAGATTCTCAAGATAAATTCACAGGGTTTTACAATACATTAAAAAATGTTGCTTTATTCACAATTCAGAAATCGAAAGACCAAATCAACAACATTAACTTGTTGCTTTCTTTAAAACAAGAAAGCGTAATGATAAGTTACTTGTTATAATAGTTCTATTCAATTAAATATTTACGAAATATAAATTTCATCTCTTAAAGCAGACATTTGTGTACTGTTAATATTCCGTAGTGTTGAAGTTTCTCAGCCTAGTCCGTTAAAAAGTTCCCTTCGCTGCACTCGGTCTTTGCTGGTTCGAAAATCATATTTCGATCTTGGTGCTTAAACTAGTGATAACGTCAAGCACATATAAAAAAAGGAGTTGGAGCTTCCTAATTCTTCTTACTTCAAACACTCACGACGTAAAGCTTATGCCTACTAGTACCGAGGATAATCTATTTGTTTTTCCCTTCTTTCAAGTACAAAATATGTTGAAAACCTGTTATTAATTTTTACATTGCAGTAATGTGGCATGCACAGGTATTTTTTGTACTGAAAATATCTTTAACAGGTTCCAGGGATGTAACATCGAGTGATTATACCTGAGTCAAGTCTCTTTCTACAATTTTACAGTTTCAGAGTGACCATTACTGAACCAAAAACGGATTTAGGAAATAAATTAATTAAAAATTGGAAATTTTTGAGCAAGGGCTCCTTTTAAAAAGCGGTATGATAATGTACCATTGTTTCACATAGCGAATTTAGTACCGTAGCCCTCAAACTTAAAAAGCATTATAAATGGTATTAACTATGACTACTTCTGGTGTTTTACCATACCATTTTTAAATTTCCGCTTAGGGAAGGTAACGAAGGAATGGAGCTGTGGCCAGCGCCCATCGCCCCAGCGCGAGCGACGGCGGGCGGCCGCTGCTGGGCGTCGCGTCGTGGGCGTCGCGTCGGAGCGACGTCGCTGCCACTCGCGCTCGCCTCGAATCATCTCGCCTACTTCCCCAGTGCCAATCAGGCGCGCGTGCATTATTCATGAAGGGGACTTCGGATGTTTGCACTTGCTGGTCTCCTGGAAAGCGGGGGCACCTTCCGACGGGGTGAGGGGGCACGCCGGGGGGAGGAGGAGGAGAGGGGGGGGGCAGAACACTTTTAAAAAACAAAAACACAAAACGCTCTGTTGTCTGTAAACGAGGTGTCTGCCCTCTCAACAAAGCGCATAAGGAATCATTTTTCGTTACACCCACCGCGAGATAAGTGGCGTATGCTAATGGTTGTTAGCCTACAGCTGTCAAGATGCACGTTCGAGGGAAAATAACCCGTACGCATCACGAAGAGAATGGTCAAACAAGCACAACCTTTTTTTCTAACCTGAGCTCGTCTGGCTTCGCGCAAGCCAACAAAAAAGGCAGCTGCGTAATAAAAATAAACTACCGCTGCGCCGGCCGGCCGGCGAGCGGCGGGGACGGGTCGCGGGGCGGGGCGGGGGTGAGTTGGAGCGTGAGGTGGCCGTGCGGCGGAGGGGACGGCGCGGCGCGCGGGCAATGTCGGATGTGACAGTGGGGTGGGCGGTGGCGGCGGTGGTGTGAAGCTGGGCGGGGTGGGGTGGGGGGGCCGGCGTGGCGGCCGCGAATTAATCACGGCAGCCATCCGCGCCGGCCGGCCGCACAGCCCGCCCGCAAGTCGCTCCACGCAGCCTCCGCCCGCCAGCGCAGACCGCTTGTTGTTCCACTGGGCAGGAGGCTTCCACCGCGACGGAGGAACCAAGCAAACTGCGCTCGAGCAGGGCGCTCCGAACAAATATTGGAGATTTCACGATCCAGCCCAAACAATCGGTTGCGGAAGAAAGGAATAATGGTCAATTATCCTCTCAAATTCTCGATCACTAATAAATAATGACTTGAATGTTTTAATAGAAAGTTGGTCAATTAAAACTTTTTCAGTCTGCCCGAGAAGGGTGTGGGCAAAGAGAAGGTAGTGTCGAGTTACGGTGATGTTACTGAAAACCGTGTGGCGTTTTCTAGTTTAAATTGTTATGGAATTAAGTAGCAAACCGTGTTGAGAGAACAATGAAGTTCTGTAACAGTATCAAACTGAAAGAAGTTTTTAATTGACCCGATTTTCCACTAAAAAATTCAAGAGATGGGTAATTATAGAAACTATTACTTTCGCATTTCAATTTGTTTTAAAATCTTGACTTATTTTAGAAATTCATCTACCAGTAGTTACAGAGGCGTAAAAGTAACAGGATCGGACATACCAAGGACACATCAAGGCTGCATCTTGCATCTTCGCTTTTCTCCGCCTTTTCCCTTCGCCTCTCTGCTCGCTGCTGTTCTTTGTCACATGCTCAGTGTTGGTTTAAGCCCCGAAGCGCCTTCGACCTCACGGCGTGTCTCGCTCTGCGGCGCTCTCCCCCGACAGGAGACTTCAATGCGCGAGTAGAACCCGTCCTCACGACCTGTAGCGAAATGTTCTTGTGGGCTCTCGTTTGCTAATTCATGTTTGAAACACTCCTCTAAGTTAATCTTTGAGATGGAAAGAGTAATTTCTTTTGAGGTAATAACTGGGAACTATGATTATGTTGTACTGTGCTTATGTTATACTATGGTTATTAAAATTACCCTTGTATTCGTGGGTCTATCAACTCAAATGTTTTCACGAGAAGGAACGTTTCATTATTTAGATTAGAATTTTATTATAGGGATCATGACTTCTCAACGAGATAGCATTGTTTGTCTTTCGTGAGGTTAAGTTACATCCGAGGGCGGCTCAAGAACGCCGCGACCGTCTAAACAGCCCCTCACTATACTTGATGGCTGATAGTTGCCGCGAGCAGTTACAGGGCAGTAAGACGCATAGAAATTACTTAGCATAAAGACAATGGTTCATTCTGGGTGGGGAGACGAAACAGCCTGCCGATCTGCCTAACCCTGCTCGCGCATTGTCTTAAACAATAAGATTTAAGATTAATCCCATGGAAGTGTGCCGTTGCTCAGGAGCTGCGGGCGATTCGGCCACGCCCCCCTGCAGGGGTCACCGAACGTCAGCGTTCGGTTCCCCGCCGCCTGCAATTCAAAGGGCAATTTCGCCCTATCTGCCCCGTGCTCGTGCGCTGAGTACTGATTGTCTCGAACACTCTGGGGAAAACAGATGGCGTGCTTACAATATTGTTTTTCGTGAGAGGGAATTCTATACTAAATTATTACTCCGCATTCTCTAAGAACAAAGAGCGATGGGGTGCTGATTGCGATATTGCTGCTTTACTTTCACGATGTGGGTTTCTTTTTCATAATTAACATCAATCACCTAAATTCTATGATACCATGCTTATACAAACTGAAAACTTGGAAATGGTATGGCTCTTTTAGAAATTATTTGTATCAATATGACTTCAAAACTTAAGGTTATTTTCTTGGAGAAAGATTCGTCTGTAGTTCCTCTAGAACTACACAGAGCGTCAGGAAAGTCTCTTCGCAGTGGCACCTGACTGGCAATTGTTGCAGCAACAGAAATTATGTTGGTAGCACTAGCTACGGCACGTAACAAAAGAAAACGTACATTTTGTACTTATCTTTTATCATAACCGATGTGAAAGTGTTGTCCCCATCACCTTTTTCCCTGTGACCTGGCTGCTACCAACAAAAATGTAACTTCTAAAAGGAGGCTCTGCCTCGACACGGTGTGGTGATACTTTCCTGGCACTCTATTCAATATCACTGTGGCATAACTACAAGGGCACGAATGCATGATATATTATTATTTTCAATCCACATTCCTTGAACTAATACTAAGATCGCTTAAATAATTCTATTAGCTACTTTGAGTGATCGGGTCATCCTGTTGCGTCACACAGACTATGTCTAAGCAAAAGAACTACAATCCAATCAGTGTGAGAGGAACGCCACTTTGCTGAATGCATCTGAGCTCTTGCGTGTCGCTGAGGGGGCTTCAGTCGCGCGCAGAGGCAAGGCATGCGAGTGGCGCGGGGAGGGGCGAAGTGGCGGGGCGGGGCGGGGCGTGGCGTGGCGTGGAGTGGCGGCCGGGAGGCGATCTGGACGAAGTGCGGCTCGTATCTCAATCCAGGCGCGAGGCGCATTAGGCGGCGGCAGACACAGGAACGGCATTAGCGCCCTCGCCCCCTCCCACGCCACCTCGCGCCGCGCCGCGCCGCACCGCGCGAGGCGAGTGTTTACGCAGAGCAGCAGCTCGGCACGAGGTGCGACACAACAGAGTAATGTACTTCGTGAGCTGCTCTCGGACGCACGATTGCGTAAAGAAATGCTTCGGCGCCGGATGCTATAGCATCGACGGGATGTGGTTCTTCACTTCGTGCAGAAATTTGCATCGACGTAATTAGCATCAGTGTACGCTTAGAGATACGACGTATTTATCATTGATTTGAAATGTTATAAATGGAATATAGTTTAGGTTAGTACTCTCCACGATATCAACAGTTATTAAATGATAGATAATCCATACATGTTTTCCTAGAAAAATGTCGTCCATATCAAGCCCCTTGAGCGCATAAGTCCACCATCCCTTGGTTCGGTTGAGGATCTTCGAAGGAACCGCGTCGCAGCGCAGATGTGCCCAGCCAGTGGCGGACGTGGAGACGGCAACAACGCGCCAGGAAGTGGAATCCGCAATCGACGGCTGCGGGGTGGGGAGGGGAGCGGAGGGGAGGAGCGGGGCCGCGGGCGGGGCGCGGGTGCGGCTTGTTTTGCTTGGCCGTTAGCGGGGCCGTCCGGGCGACTAGATAATCACAGGTCGCTGTTTGCGCGCGGCGTTTCAACGAAGTGTGGACACATCCTAGCCTCCTCCTCCTCCTCCTCCTCCTGTGATAGGGGGCGTCGGATGAGGGCGCGGCCAGGGCGGGGCGAGGCGAGAAGAAACAGTTTGCGAGAGACGAAGTGGTTTGGCTGCTGTAAATCAGAGGTCAGCTGGTTGAACGCTTCGGGCGGTGTGTAAAAGGTAGAGGACGTTTCCATTGTAGCCTTGCGTTGGATTTTCAATTGTTCTAGCTAGAAATAGAAATCTAAGCAGGCGGGCGAAGGGGAACTGTAAATAATTTCATTTAGAAGAAGGTAGGAGCGCACCAGTTGCCAAAGTTCCAGGCTCTTTCGAATTACTCAGTTACTGCGTGGTTGATGTTACAAGATGTTAAATATTGTAATTACCGGAGTTTTACAAGGAAAATTTGACATTTATTAATTGTTTAAATTATGTTTATATATATATATATATATATATATATATGTGTGTGTGTGTGTGTGGTGTGTGTGTGTATTTAAATTATTTGTAGTAACAGTGGATTTGGAAAAACGTTACTTGCTACTTTGTTTACGTTTCTAATGTAAACCTCAAGGTTCTGTTTACAATCACAGTAACTCATATTTGTCTTTATCTTTTTCAGGTGAGTAACTGGTGATACGTATTATGAACCTGCCCGAAACTATCCCTAGTTGTGACCATGTTAGTTGGTAAGTTTGCAATTTTCAAGTAATTTTTGCATTAGCTAATGTCGCAATAAATCCTCATTCGTCATCAAATGTACCCAAGAAAAATATTTTTTTTACTTTAATTTCATTGATGCACAGCCTTAATTCACCGTATTAATCTTATGGACAGAATTTTGAACATTCGATCAAAATACATGTAATCCCTAAGCTACTGCTCAGTTAGTTAGATGACTGCATAACATCAATGATGACCACCGATATTCTTCAAGTTTGTCTCCAACTTATAAGATCACTATTTTTTTAATAATTAACGGGTAAAATAGTATTCCTAAAAGAAATACATAAATAATAACACTCAATGGTTGGTGTTTCTTAAATGTACTCGTAATTAAACTAGTAAACTGTGTTAAGTATCAACCGCTACATTTCAACTTTCGTTTTCTTTGTATATTACGATTTAATCATGTATCTGGATGAAATAATCGTAATACGTTGCAGAACTACGTTTTATAGCAAATTAGCGTGTAAAAAGTACATCACTGGTATAACAATGTAAAAAATACATTTTGTGGACATAAGCTTTTTTTTATTAAAAGGAGCGAAAAACCGGTTATTTAATTACCAATCGAATATGAAAAACGGAATATGGTAAAACCGGTTATTTTTGAAATAACCTCCGTCCTCCCTCACCGCATGCGCTCCCTTGGGCACCCCTGATGCATGCGCGCCGCCACCGCCGCCGCCTGGGGAAGAATGTGGCTGGCCAGGCGGGCGGGCGGGCGGCGCTGTCAGCCGCCGCGGCTTCTGCGAAGTAGGCCTGGTGGGGGCGGTGCCGGATTTGGGCGCGCATCTGCATCCCAGCAAAGAGGGTATCCGAAAACGTTCAGCTGCTAGGTAGGATCGGGAGGGGGGGTAGAAATTCCCAGAAGGACGATATTGTGTACGTGTCAGAGCAATAGCTCGACTGTTATAACTCTAGGTGCAATTTGTTCATCCTTGTCATCGTCAAATACTATTAATTCATATACAGAGCTTTGAGACTAATGTTTGATAACGACTGTGAAGCTCGCAGGCCACCTTAAGAGCTGTTTGACTACTCATTTGAACGCTTGAAAACACGTCAATCTTTAGGTGAACAGTTGCAGCCTGCCGAGAGACTAAAACACGGGAACTTCACGTCTGGATCTAAAACACCCAGTGTTTTTGCCTTTACTTCTTGTTCCGTTTGATTCATTCCTTCACAAAATGCCCTCCATGTCAGGATTTTTGCTTTTAACATTACATTACAAACATTGTAAGCCAAAGGTCGGAAACCTATTGGGTAATTCCGCTACTGTTAGGAACAGAATCCACTTCCCCAAAGTGGCCCAGAAAAGTGCCCCGTTCCCTTGTGCAACCCTCGCACAAAAGGGCTGCGTGTTCGGGGCGGCGCAGCGATGCTGCATTGGCCGGTTTGGCGCATCTGCATGCGTGGCTGCGGGCGGGCGGGGCGCGGCGGGGCGCGTGGGGCAGGGCGCTGACAGCCCGCGTCCGCGCGCTGTGGCCAGGTTTGTTAATTTGCGGCGGCGCGATCAAAGGCGCGTCGCCGGCCCGGCCGCCCGGCGATCCGTTTCCCGCGTCGCCATTGTCCCGCCCCATGCAATTCCGCGCCCAGGGCCGCCACATCTCTGCGCCGACGCAACCGCCTCTCCCTCTCCTCCTTGCCCTTCTCTGGCTTACGGCTTTCAGGTTGTGGCTGGAAAAGCTTTTTTTCCTAATAATGATTTGAAACGGTAATTGCCAGAGCAAGTAAGAAGCAATGAAATGTGCTTACAAAATGTTTTGCAGGCTGGAAACATTTCGTACTTTTTAGAAAAGAAAGTTCTTAAATTATTTTTTCACGATTGAAAATAATTTATAAAATTTGTTTTGTGTGCAAACACTTCCAGAAGTTTTCATTTAACGAAACATTTTAAAAAATGTAAGTAATGTACTAAATTTATTTCCCTTTTTAATTTTTCTATGTAATTACATATTTTGCGTGCTCCACATTTGCTTACTTCCTGTTGTGCTTTCAACGCAACTGTAGAGTTAATAAAAAGAATATAAAACTGGCGAATATCTCACATTAAAAGAAGATTTGCGAGTGAATTAATTCTAGCAAAAAAAGAAATGGCTTTAAGCAAGGCGAAGCAGATAAGTGTAAAACGCTGGTTGCTTCTCTTTGAAGTAATATTACGTCAAAATAATTTACTTCCCAGCGTTTTTACATTTCTCGGGGCGAGCGCCCGGCGCAGCTGCTGGCGACGGCAGCTGTCGCGCTTTTATTAAGAGACTTGGATTGCTGAGCTGAGAGCGGGTGGGGAAGCGGGGGGAGAGGAGAGGAGGAGAGGGCGCGCGGGGCCGCGAGCGCGCGAAATGGGCCCGAAATTTCATTAGGGAATTAGCACATTTAATTTGAAGGAAGCCGCTACCCGATGGGAGGAGAGACGTGCGAAAGCTCAGGGGCACGCGGCCCGAATGCAATTATCGCGGAGGATTCGAGACCTGTAATCAGAGAGTTTCGTTTAGGAATATTGTGACGTTCCTTCCACTAATTTAATGGACCGGTGACCTCCGCCCTCGTCGTCGTCGCGCTGACACTCTGCTTCGGGCGAACGAAATGAGTTTCTGCCCGAGAGAGTCGCCCTGGCCGCGCCTTGTGACTTTTCGTCTGCAGCATGCGGAGGGGTGGCGTTTGCGAGTGGAAAAAGGGACTGGCTGGGAAAGAGAGGGTGCGAGTTATGGAAATCTCTTGTAACATCCAAGGAAAGGGGAGCGAGTGTGAATATGTGAAAAGGGTAAAAAAAACTGAAAGTGCCGTAATTTAAACACACTAAAATTAAATTATTTCTTTAATTATGCTTTTAATGCGCCTAGTGCTTTGAATTACTGCTGCGTGGTGCTTCCAACGTTTGTTGGCTCGCCGAGAGCTTTCGTGCAGACTCACCCCAGGGCTGCTTCATGCAACTAAGATTTATTTTTTATTGCTTTTCGTTATTCTAAAAAAAGACATCGTTTTAAAAAATGGTTTAAGGGGATCCAAAAGTGCACTTCTCACTATACTGGCGTTATTCAGCGATCGCTATGAGAGGACGCATTGTTCAATTCGCCGCCAAAATGCTACCTACATAAAAAAAGAAAAAAGAAAAGAACATGTGCACCAGTCAACATTACTCAATAGCTTTTAATACCAATTCCACTTTTCTCATAACCATGCCAAAGTAAACACGCCAACCGCAGTGAACTGAGCTACTGGAGAGCAAATACGAATCAGAAGGGCATCTATCTTGAGTAAGTGCGCCCAGTGAGCCCCGTAAACTTCTAAATCCCTTCGAAACTATTTAAAGATTTACACAGTTTAACTAAGATTAACCATAGAATAACTAATGGTTACCTGAATTTGGTGTTCCAGATCACTTCCAGGAAAGCGTTTAAGGATTTTTGAAGTCAACCATTTTCTCTCCGTTGTCCCAAATTGTAGTTCACTTCGATGTAATGGTTCAAAGATAATATTGAAAACAAACATATGCGTTCCGTTGTTGGTTCGATTGTTGAAAGAAATATTCTCGATAACCGTTCTTTGCGGTCTTAAATGGATGCTGCGGCTGTGCCCCCTCCACTGAACCAGGAGGACAACCTGCGACAGTGCCAGCTCTTCGATCCGTCGCGAAGGAGGCCCCTCGCCCGCGGCCACGCCTGCCCTCCGCCCACCGCCCACCGCCCGCACGCCTAATTTATTATGCATGTGGCGGGCGGGCCGCCTGGAGGCGCGCTCTGCGGCGCGTCGCGGCGCCGCTCGCGTCCGCGGCAGCATTTGTTCCGTCGATTAGCGTCAGCGCCGCGGCCCGATGCGTCCATCCCGGCACCCCCACCCCCACCCCTACTCCTACTCCTTCGCCACTGCCGCCGGCGCGAAATTCTCCTTCAAGAATGAGCTCAACTGGATGCCGTTTTGGTTGGCTACCGAGTGTGCCGTTTGTACGCGCTTCCCATTCTTTAAGCGCCGGCTCTTGCTTCTTCATTATTCCGTGCAAAAGCAACACGCGGTCGCAACGCTATTCATGTCTGCTTCCTCCCAGGATTTGTTATGTTTAACGTGCGAAGTTGATGTGCGTGCGGATATTTGGACGGGATGCAATTCACTTCCGGCAGCTTCTTGTCTCCGTGTGGCGTCGCCGACGCCATCGTTACGAAAGCTACAGTGGAAGTCCTTTCTCGTATGCAACTGCCACAGTGCAGGGTGGATGTAACCCGGGTACAGGAGAGGTCTGGAGAGGGTGGAGGGGGCTGGCTGTGAAGAACGGGGCGGATGTTTATCACCAGTCGAGTCGGATTCGCGGGCGCGTAATTAAGCGAGGCAGCGCTGGTGAAGCGGTGCCACCTGCGCTCGTCGATGCGTCCAGGGGCTTCTGGACGTGGTCTCGTCCATCTCTGCCTGCGGTCGCGGACGGAGAACGAGGAGGCGGCAACGCCAGGGGCTCCAAGGGAAGGGCGGGGCAGTGTTAGGCTGTGTATTGTGGGACCGGGCGATTCGTTGCGGGGTCGGGCACTGCGGGGGTCGAACATTGCGGGTTGAGGTCGGGCTTTGCGGAAGTCGGGCATTGCGGGGTTCGGGTATTGCCGGGTTCGGGCATTGCGGGGTTCGGGTATTGCGGGGTTCGGGTATTGCGGAGTTCAGGCATTGCCGGGTTCGGGTAT
>BOPP01000146.1:2184045-2200059 GCA_017312745.1 Gryllus bimaculatus
GTTGCCCAAAAGCGAAATAAATTCCGAGTGGCGTGTCGGTGGCGGGGAGGGGAGCGCGATGGAGCGGCCGGTGGGAACGGGACACGGCGCGCCGTGTAGAGCACGGTTGCGGCGTGAACTTTCGTGCTCGACACGGCGCACGCGTGCGCGCCTGCAATAAATCACGGGTGGGCGGCGTGCGGGCGGGGCGTGCGGGGCTGTCCGCTGGATGCGCGGGCCACGCGGGCGGAGCTCCCTTTCCGAAATTCGCTTTATTGGGGCCAACACCTCGCCGACGTCCTTTAGTAAGACACAGAACAGCGGGGATACAGCCAGAGGCCGGTGTGAAAACATGGCGTCTCGTCCTAACATGGCCGAGCCCTCAACGCTCAATCGCGTTCCGCAGCCGTTAGGAAAAAGGCTCGGGAAAAGAATTCTTCAGGATTTTATGATTCGGAAAATTAACTTTTCCCAAATTTTCCGGTAACACGTAAGGACCTTTTGGTTTGTAGAAACAGTCAAATCGTATTGCAAGAAACAGGAAGTTAATAAGACAAGTGAATCTTAATTTTAACCAGCAACCAAAATATAAAACAAAAATAATAAAAAGAATAATGATGTAACATTGTATAAAGCAGGCATGTAAGTTTACACAAGAAGCTAGGAAACTATAACACCTAAATCTGAAATAGGTTTATGTACTCATTAAATAATATTTATTCTATTGCATAGTCTGTAAAATATCTGTTGTTCCTGAAGTAATTTTGAAGTGAATTCTTTCAGAGGCCACGAGCCTAAGCTACTATCTGATGGCACCTCTTAGAATTGTCTGTTGATACTGTCTCGTCTAGATTGCTTCAAACGAGAAAGTTTATCGTTTTTATTGTGCGAGCCAGCAGAGGGTCAGACGGCGCGAGGGCATTGGAAGCAGGGAGGAAGCCGCGGTCGGGAGCGGCTGACATGTTGCTGAGGACGCGGGCGAGCGGGGAGTTTTGGGAAGATTCATCGGAGGCAGGGCCGCGGCCGGGCGAGGGCGCGTTTCTGGAAGAACCGATGTTCGGGGAGAAGAGATAACGCGCCCGGATGCCCGCGGTGCCGCAGGCGGGGGTGGAGAATGCGGGGAGAAAGCGAGGGCCGGCCAAACCTCATTTACCGGTCAGCCCCCGCGCGCCACCGAGGTCAACCGCGCCGGGGACACAAGCGACAGCGGGCGCGGCCGCGGCGTGCCGGACAGCTTGAATGCCCCCGCGTCGCGGCCGCTCCTTTTGTGTGGTCCCACGGTCCGCTTCCACGGCCACGTGTCCCAGCCGCGGCTGCGGACTCATGGCGGCCGCGGAGCACGGCGAACGCAGACTCATGCGGCCAGACTCATGGCGGCCAGACTCATGCGCGGCCAGACTCATGGCGCCCAGACCTCATGGCGGGCCAGACTCATGCGGCCAGACTCAGGCGGCCAGACTCATGGCGGTCGTTTCGAGGGGTTGTAATTCTCTTCGGAGTAAAATTTGCTGACAGCCGCTTGCGCCCAGCAGCGGGCGGCTGTCTTCGCCTCGCCCCCGGACGAGCGCTCGCCGACTGCCTCCGGCGCACTTCGCAATTTTACGGCGATTTTCACGGAAGCAGAAAAGTCGCTGACCAAACCCGTGGTACTTACGGTGCTGCTTTTAATACTTGGGGAAGAGCTAATGGGGCTGTTTCACTCTCAAGGGACAAAGTGCCACTTTGTGTTTGCAAGTTTTAAGTGGTTGTGCAACAATTTTTTCTTCACAAAGTTAGTATTTATTCTGGTTACATAATGGCTACATAAGGACACGTTACATAAACTCCGGTAGTAGTCAAATCGAGGTACAGGAAGCACCCTGTTTTAGTCGCGTCGAATTTTGTGTTTTTGTATCTCTCCGATGAAATGGGACGTTAGCAGATCAATATATCTAAGTACATCAATTAGCTCTAGAATGTATCATGTCCAATCTCCTGTAAAAGATTCTCAAGATAATTCACAGGGTTTTACAATACCTTATAAAAATGTGCTTTTTTCACATTCAGAAATCAAAAGACAAATTAAATAACATTATTGTGCTTTTTCTTTAAAAAAAGAAAGCGTAATGATAAGTTACTTGTTATAAAAAATAGTTCTATCAAATTAAATATTTACGAAAATATAACATTTCATCTCTTACAGCAGACATTTGTGTACTGTTAATTTCCGTAGTGTTGAAGTTTCTCAGCCTAGTCGTTACAAAAGTTCCCTTCGCTGCAATCGTCTTTGCTGGTTCGAAAATCATAATTTCGATCTGGTGCTTAAACTAGTGATAACGTCAAGCACATATAAAAAAAGGGTTAGGGAGGCTTCCTAATTCTTCTTACTTCAACACTCACGACGTTAAAAGGCTTATGCATACTAGTACTGAGATAATCTATTTTTTGTTTTTCCCTTCTTTAAGTACAAAAATAATGTTGAAAACCTGTTATTAATTTTTTACATTGCAGTAATGTGGCATGCACAGGTATTTTTTTGGTATGAAATATCTTTAACAGGTTCCAGGGATATTAACATCGAGTGATTTACCTGAGTCAAGTCTTCTTTCTACAATTTTACAGTTCAGAGTGACCATTTACTGAACAAAACGGATTTAGGAAATACCATTAATTAAAAATTGGAATTTTTGAGGCAAGGGCTCCTTTTAAAAAGCGGTATGATAATGTAACCATTGTTTCACATAGGCGATTTTAGTACGCGTAGGCCCTCAAACTTAAAAAGCATTATAAATGGTATTAACTATGACTTACCTTCTGGTTGTTTTTACATAAACCATTTTAAATTTCCGCTTAGGGATAGGTAAGGAAGGAATGGGGCGTGGCCAGCGCCCATCGCCCGGCAGCGCGAGCGACGGCGGCGGGCCGCTGCCTGGGCGTCGCGTCGTGGCGTCGCGTCAGAGCGACGTCGCTGCCACTCGCCGCTCGCACTCGGAATCATCTCGCCACTTCCCCAGTGCCAATCAGGCGCGCGTGCATTATTCATGAAGGGGACTTCGGAAATTTTGCACTTGCCTTGGTCTCCTGGAAAGCGGGGGCAACCTTCCGACGCGTGGTTGAGGGGGCACGCCGGGGGGGAAGGAGGAGGAGAGGGGGGGGGCAGAACACTTTTAAAAAACAAAAACACAAAACGCTCTGTTGTCTGTAAACGAGGTGTCTGCCCTCTCAACAAAGCGCATAAGGAATCATTTTTCGTTACACCCACCGCGAGATAAGTGGCGTATGCTAATGGTTGTTAGCCTACAGCTGTCAAGATGCACGTTCGAGGGAAAATAACCCGTACGCATCACGAAGAGAATGGTCAAACAAGCACAACCTTTTTTTCTAACCTGAGCTCGTCTGGCTTCGCGCAAGCCAACAAAAAAGGCAGCTGCGTAATAAAAATAAACTACCGCTGCGCCGGCCGGCCGGCGAGCGGCGGGGACGGGTCGCGGGGCGGGGCGGGGGTGAGTTGGAGCGTGAGGTGGCCGTGCGGCGGAGGGGACGGCGCGGCGCGCGGGCAATGTCGGATGTGACAGTGGGGTGGGCGGTGGCGGCGGTGGTGTGAAGCTGGGCGGGGTGGGGTGGGGGGGCCGGCGTGGCGGCCGCGAATTAATCACGGCAGCCATCCGCGCCGGCCGGCCGCACAGCCCGCCCGCAAGTCGCTCCATCGCAGCCTCCGCCCGCCAGCGCAGACCGCTTTGTTGTTCACTGGGCAGGAGGCTTCCACGGCGACGGGAGGAAAACCAAGCAAACGGGCGCTCGGAGCAGGGCGCTCCGAACAAATATTGGAGATATTCAACGATCCAGCCAACAATCGTTGCGGAAGAAAGGAATAATAGTTCAATTATCCTCTTCAATTCTCGATCACGTAATAAATAATGCCTTGAATGTTTTTATAGAAAGTTGGTCAATTAAAACTTTTCCATCCTGCCCGAAGAAGGGTGTGGAGGTAGTGTCGAGTACGGTGATATTACTGAAATTTCATCGTGGCTTTTTTCTAATTTAAATTGTTATGGAATTAAGTAGCAAACCGTGTTTGAGAGAACAATTGAAGTTCTGTAAACAGTATCAAACTGAAGAAGTTTTTAATGACCGCGATTTTCGCACTAAAAAATTTCAAGAGATGGGTATTATAGAAACTATACTTTCGCATTTCAATTTTGTTTTAAAATCTTGAACTTATTTAGAATCATCTACGCAGTAGTTACAGAGGCGTAAAAAGTAAACAGGATGGGACATACCAAGGAACATCAAGGCTGCATCTTGCATCTTCGCTTTTCTCCGCCTTTTCCCTTCGCCTCTCTGCTCGCTGCTGTTCTTTGTCACATGCTCAGTGTTGGTTTAAGCCCCCGAGCGCCTTCGCCCTCAATGGCGTTTCGCTTCTGCAGCGCTCTTCCCCGACAGGAGACTTCAATGGCGAGTAGAACCCGTCCTCACGACCTGTAGCGAAATGTTATTGTGGGCTCTCGTTTGCTAATTCATGTTTGAACACTCCTCTAGTTAATCTTTGGTATTTCTTTGGAGGTAATAAACCTGGGAACTAATATTATTTGTAGCTGTGCTTAATGTTATAGCCTATGGTTATTAAAATTACTTGTATTCGTGGTCCTAATCAACTCAAATGTTTTTCACGAGAAGGAACGTTCATTATTTAGATTAGAATTTTATTATAGGGATCATGACTTCTCAACGAGATAGCATTGTTTGTCTTCGTGAGGTTAAGTTAATCCGAGGGCGCCTCAAGAACGCCGCGACCGTCTAAACAGCCGGTCATATACTTGATGGCTGAGTAGTTTGCCGCGAGCAGTTAAGGGCAGTAAGACGCATGAAAATTACTTAGCATAAAGCAATGGTTCCATTCTGGCTGGGAGACGAAACCGCCGTGCATAGATCTGCCTAACCCTGCTCGCGCATTGTTCTAAACAATAAGATTTAAAGATTAATCCATGGAAGTGTGCCGTTGCTCAGGAGCTGCGGGCGATTCGGCCACGCCCCCCTTTGCAGGGGTCACCGAAACGTACAGCGTTCGGTTCCCCGCCGCCTGCAATTCAAGGGCATTCTCGCCCTATCTGCCCCGTGCTCGTGCGCTGAGTACTGAATTGTCTCGAACACTCTGGGGAAACAGATGGCGTGCTTACAATATTGTTTTTCGTGAGAGGGAATTCTATATAATTATTACTCCGCATCTCTCTAAGAACAAAGAATCGATGGGGTGCTGATTGCGAATTGTGCTTTACTTTCACGTGTGGGTTTTCTTTTTCATAATAACATCAATCACCTAAACTCTATGATACCATGCTTCTTCAAACTGAAAACTTAGAAATGGTATGGCTCTTTTAGAATTAATTTTGGTATTAATATGACTTCAAAACTTAAGGTTATTTTCTGGAGAAAGATTCGTCAATAGTTCCCTCTAGAACTACACAGAGCGTCAAGGAAAGTCTCTCGCAGGGCACCTGACTGGCGGATTGTTCAGCAAACCAGAAAATTATGTTGATAGCACTAGCTACGCAACGTAAACAAAAGAAAACGTAACATTTTGTTCTTATCTTTTATCAATAACCGATGTGAAAGTGTTGTCCCATCACTTTTCCCTGTGACCTGGCTGCTACCAACATAATGCAACTTTTAAAAGGAGGCTCTGCCTCGATTGGTGTGGTGATACTTTCCTGGCACTCTATTCAATATCACTGGGGCATAATACAAGGGCAACGAATGCCATGATATATTCATTTATTTTTTCAATCCACATTCCTTGAAGTAATACTAAGATCGCTTAAATAACTCTATTAGCTTTAACTTTGAGTGATCGGGTCATCCTGTTGCGTCACACAGACTATGTCTAAGCAAAAGAACACAATCGCAATCAGTGTGGAGAGGAACGGGCGATTTTGCTGAATGCATCGAGCTCTTGCCGTGTCGCCTGAGGGGCTTCAGTCGCGCGCTAAGGCAAGGCCTACGAGACGCGCGGGCGGGCGAAGTGGCGTGGCGTGGCGTGGCGTGCGTGGGGGGCGGGGGTGCGCGTGGAGTGGCGGCCGGGAGGCGATCTGGACAGAAGCGCGGCTCGTACTCTCAATCCAGGCGCGAAGCCATTAGGCGGCGGCAGACACAGGAACGGCAATTAGCGGCCTCGCCCCTCCCACGCGCACCTCGCGCCGCGCCCGCAACGCGCGAGGCGAGTGTTTACGCCAGAGCAGCAGCTCGGCAACGAGGGTTGCGACAGCAACAGAGTCAATGTACTTCTGAGCTGCTCTCGGACGCACGATTGCGTAAAAGCAATGCTTTTCGGCGCCGGATGCTGATACGCCATCGACGGAGGTGGTTCTTCACTTTCGAGCAGAAAATTTGCATCGGAGTAATTAGCATCAGTGTACGTTTAGAGATAGACGTATTTATCATTGATTTGAAATGTTATAAATGAAATAAGTTTACGGTTGTACTCTCCAGGATACAAACCAGTTATTAAATAAGATAAATTCATAAATGTTTGCCTTAGAACATGCGTCCATATCAAGCCCCCTGAGCGCATAAGTCACACCATCCCTTTGGTTCGGTTGAGGACTTCGAAGGAACTGACGTCGCAGCGCAGATGTGGCCCACCAGTGGCGGACGTGGAGACGGCAACAACGCGCCAGGAAGTGGAAATCCGCAATCGACCGGCTGCGGGGTGGGGAGGGGACGCGGAGGGAGGAGCGGGGCCCGCGGGCGGGCGCGGGTTGCGGCTTTGTTTTGCTTGGCCGTTTAGCGGGGGCCGTCCGGGCGACTAGATAATCCACAGTCAGCTGTTTGCGCGCGGCGTTTCAAACGAAGTGTGACACATCCAGCCTCCTCTCCTCCTCCTCCTCCTCCTCCTCCTGTTGGATAGGGGGCGTCGGATGAGCGGCGGCGGCCAGGGGCGGGGCGAGGCGAGAAGAAACAGTTTTGGCGAGAGACGACGTGGTTTGGGCTGGCTGTAAAATAGAGGTCAGCTTGGTTGAACGCTTCGCGGGTGTAAAAAGGTAGAGGACGTTTCCATTGTAAGCTTGCGTTGGATTTCAATTGTCTAGCTAGAATAGAAATATAAGCAGGCGGGCGAATGGGAAACTGTAAATAATTTCATTTAGAGAAGGTAGGAGCGCACCCAGTTCCCAAAGTTTTCAGGCTCTTTCGAATTACTCAGTTACTGCGGTGTTGAAATGTCTCACCAAGATGTTAAATATTGTAATTAACCGGAGTTTTACAAAGGAAAATTTGACATTTATTAATTGTTTAAATTATGTTATATATATATATATATATATATAATATATTGTGCTGTGTGTGTGTGTGTGTGTGTTGTGTATCTTAAATTATTGTAACAGTGGACTGTTGGAAAAACGTTACTTGCTACTTTGTTTACGTTTCTAATGTAAACCTCAGGTTCTGTTACAATCACAGTAACCTCATATTTGTCTTTATCTTTTTTCAGGTGAGTAACTGGTGATCGTATTATGAACCTGCCCGAACCTATCCTAGTTGTTTGACAAGTTAGTTTGGTAAGTTTGCAATTTTCAAGTCTTTTTGGCATTAGCTAATGTCGCAGTAAATTCCTACATCGTCATCAACTGTACCCAACGAAAAAATATTTTTTTTTTTACTTTAATTTCATTGATACACAGCGCCTTAATTCACAGTATTAATCTTATGGACCACAATTTGAACATTCGATCAAATACATGTAATCCTTAAGCTACTGCTTCAGTTAGTTAGATGACTGCATAACTCAATGATGACCACCGATATTCTTCAAAGTTTTGCTCCAACTTATAAGTCACCATTTTTTTAATAATTAACGGGTAAAATAGTATTCCTAAAAGAAATCATAAATAATACACTCAAAAATGGTTGGTGTTTCTTAGTACTCGTAATTAAACTAGTAACTGTGTTAAGTATCAACGCGCTACATTTCAACTCTCGTTTACTTTGTATATTAACGAATTTTAATCATGTATCTGGTGAAAATATCGTCATAGTTGCAGGAACTACGTTTATAGGCAAATTAGCGTGTAAAAATTAACAATCACTGGTATAACAATGAAAAAATACATTTTGTGGACATAAGCCTTTTTTTTTATTAAAGGAGCGAAAACCGGTTTATTTAATTACCATCGAATATGAAAAACGGAATATGGTAAAACCGGTTCTTTTTGAAATAACCTCCGTCCTCCTCACCGCATGCGCTCCTTGGGCACCCTGATGCATGCGCGCCGCACGCCGCCGCCGCTGGGAAGAATGTGGCTGGGCAGGGCGGCGGGCGGGCGGCGCTGTCAGCCGTGCGGCTTCTGCGAGTAGGCCTGGTGGGGGCGTGCCGGATTTGGGCGCGCATCTGCATCCAGCAAAGAGGGTATCCGAAACGTTCAGCTGCTAGGGTAGGATGGGAGGGGGGGTAGAAATTCCAGAAGGACGGATATTGCGTACGTGTCAGAGAATACTCGACTGTTATAACTCTAGCGCATTTTGTTCATCCTTGTCAATGCGTCAAATACTATTAATTCATATAAGAGCTTTGAGACTAATGTTTTGATAACGACTGTTGCAGCTCGCAGGCCACTTAAGAGCTGTTTGACTACTCATTTGAAACGCTTGAAAACACGTCAATTCTTTAAAGGTGAACAGTTGCAGCCTGCGAAGACTAAAACACGGGAACTTCACGTTCTCGATCTAAAAAACACCCAGTGCTTTTTTTGGCCTTTACTTCTTGTTCGTTTGATTATTCCTTCACAAAATGCCTCCATGTCAGGATTTTGCTTTTAACATTACATTACACAAACATTTGTAAGCAAAGGTCGGGACAACCTATTTGGGTAATTCCGCTACTGTTCGGACGAAGAATCCACTTCCCCAAAGTGGCCAGAAAATGCCCGTTCCCTTGGGCAACCCTGCACAAAGGGCTGCGTGTTCGGGGCGGCCGAGCGATGCTGCATGCGGTTTGGCGCATCTGCATGCGTGGCTGCCGGCGGCGGGGCGCGGCGGGGCGGTGGGCAGGGCGCTGACAGCGCCGTGCGTCCGCGCGCTGTGGCCAGGTTTGTTAATTGCGGCGAGCGCGATCAAAGGCGCGCGTCCCGCCGGCCCGGCCGCCGGCGATCCGTTTCCCGCGTCGCCAATTGTCCCGCCGCCATGCAATCCGCGCCCAGGGCCGCCCCACTCTGCGCGCACGCAACCGCTCTCCTTCCTCCTCACCTTCTCTGGCTTACGGCTTTCAGGTTGTGGCTGGAAAAGCTTTTTTTCCTATAATTGATTTGAAACGGTAATTGCCAAGCAAGTAAGAAGCAATGAATGTGCTTTACCAAATATGTTTTGCAGGTGAAACATTTCGTCTTTTTAAGAAAGAAAGTCTTAATATTTTTCCACGATTGAAAATAATTTATAAAATTTGTTTTTGTGTGCAAACACTTCCAGGAAGTTTATTTAACGAACATTTTAAAAAATGTCAGTAATGTACTAAATTTTAATTTCCTTTTTATTTTCTATGTAATTACAATATTTTTGCGTGGCTCCACATTCTCGCTTACTTCCTGTTTGTTGCTTTCAACGAACTGTGAGTTAATAAAAAGAAATGAAAACTGCGAATATCTCCATTAAAAAGAAAAGATTGCCGAGTGAATTAATTCTAAGCAAAAAAAGAAATGGCTTTAAGCAAGGCGACGCAGAAAAGGTGTAAAACGTGGTTGTTTTCCTCTTTGACGTAATATTACGCCCTTTAAAATAATTTACTTCCAGCGTTTTTACAGTTTCTCGGGGCGAGCGCCCGGCGCAGCTGCTGCGACGGCAGTCGTCGCGCTTTTATTGAAGAACTCTGGATTGCTGAGGCTGGAGCGGGTGGGGAAGCGGGGCGGAAGAGGAGAGGGAGGAGAGGGCGCGCGGGCCGCGAGCGCGCGCATGGGCCCCGAAATTTCATTAGGGAATTAGCAATTTATTGAAGGAAGCCGCTCGCCGATGGGAGGAGAGGGTGGCGAAAGGCTCAGGGGGCAGCCGGCCGAATGCAATTATCGCCGGAGGATTCGAGACCTGTATCAGGAGTTTTCGTTTAGGGATATTCGTGACGTTCTTCGCTAATTTAATGGGACCGGTGCTCCGCCCTCGTCGGTCGTCGCGCTAACCACTGCTTCGGGCGAACGAAATGAGTTTCTGCCCGAGAGAGTCGCCCTGGCCGCGCTTGTGATTTTTCGTCTGCAGCATGCGGAGGGGTGGCGTTTTCGAGTGGAAAAAAGGGACTGGCTGGAAGAAGAGGGTGCGAGTTATGGAAATCTCTTGTAACATCCAAGAAAGGGAGGCGAGTGTGAATATGCTGAAAAGGGTAAAAAAAACTGGAAGTGCCCGTAATTTAAACAACTAAAATTAAATTATTTCTTTAATTCTGCTTTTAATGCGCCAGTGCTTTGAATTACTGCTGCGTGGTGCTCAACGTTTGTTGGCTCGCCGAGAGCTTTCGTGCAGACTCACCCCAGGGCTGCTTCAATGCAACTAAGATTTATTTTTTATTTCTTTTCGTTATTCTAAAAAAAGACATTTTCGTTTTAAAAAAAAATTGTTCAAGGGGGATTCGAAAGAGGCACGTCTCACATCCGGCGTTTATTCAGCGGGTCTCTAATGAGAGGAGGCAATTGTTTAATTTTGCGCCAAAAATGTTAACCTACACAAAAAAACATGTGCACCAGTCACATTACTCATAGCTTTAATACCAATTTCCACACTTTGCTCAATAACCATGCCAAAGTAAACACGCCAACCGCAGTGAAACTGAGGCTACTGGAGAGCAAATCGATCAGAAGGGATTATGTTGGTAATGCGCCAGTGAGCCCCGTAAACTTCTAAATCCCTTCGAAACTATTTAAAAGATTTACACAGTTTTAACTAAGATTAAACCATAGAATAACTATGGTTACCTGGAATTTGGTGTTCCGATCACTTCTCGGAAAGCGTTTAAGGGATTTTTGAAGTCAAACCTTTTCTCTGCGTGTCCCAAATTGTAGTTACACTTTCGATGTAATGGTTCAAAGATAATATTGAAACAAACATATGCGTTCCGTTGTTCGATTGTTGAAATAAATAATTCTCGATAACCGTTCTTCATGCGGTTTAATGTATGCTGGGCTGTGGCCCCCTCCACTGAACCAGGAGGACAACCTGCGACAGTGCCAGCTCTTCGATCCGTCGCGAAGGAGGCCCCTCGCCCGCGGCCACGCCTGCCCTCCGCCCACCGCCCACCGCCCGCACGCCTAATTTATTATGCATGTGGCGGGCGGGCCGCCTGGAGGCGCGCTCTGCGGCGCGTCGCGGCGCCGCTCGCGTCCGCGGCAGCATTTGTTCCGTCGATTAGCGTCAGCGCCGCGGCCCGATGCGTCCATCCCGGCACCCCCACCCCCACCCCTACTCCTACTCCTTCGCCACTGCCGCCGGCGCGAAATTCTCCTTCAAGAATGAGCTCAACTGGATGCCGTTTTGGTTGGCTACCGAGTGTGCCGTTTGTACGCGCTTCCCATTCTTTAAGCGCCGGCTCTTGCTTCTTCATTATTCCGTGCAAAAGCAACACGCGGTCGCAACGCTATTCATGTCTGCTTCCTCCCAGGATTTGTTATGTTTAACGTGCGAAGTTGATGTGCGTGCGGATATTTGGACGGGATGCAATTCACTTCCGGCAGCTTCTTGTCTCCGTGTGGCGTCGCCGACGCCATCGTTACGAAAGCTACAGTGGAAGTCCTTTCTCGTATGCAACTGCCACAGTGCAGGGTGGATGTAACCCGGGTACAGGAGAGGTCTGGAGAGGGTGGAGGGGGCTGGCTGTGAAGAACGGGGCGGATGTTTATCACCAGTCGAGTCGGATTCGCGGGCGCGTAATTAAGCGTGTAGCGCTGGTGGACAGCGGTGCACTGCGCTTCGTCGATGCGTCAGGGGCTTTCTGGACGTGGCTGTCCATCTCTGCCTGCGGTCGCGGACGGAGAAACGAGGAGGCGGCAACGCAGGGGCTCCAAGGGAAGGGCGGGACAGTGTTAGCTGGTGTATTGCGGGACCGGGGATCGTTGCGGGGGTGGGCTCGCGGGGGGTCGAACATTGCGGGGTCCAGGCTTTTGGATTTTTGGGTTCGGGTATAGTGGGGTCGGGATTGCGGGGTTCGGGCAAATTGCCGGGTTCGGGCAATTGCGGGTTCGGGCATTGCCGGTTCGGGCATTGGCCGGGTTCGGGCATTGCGGGTTTCGGGCAATTGCCGGGTTCGGGCATTGCCGGGTTCGGGCATTGCGGGTTCGGGCATTGCGGGGTTCGGCATTGCCGTTCGGGATAAGCGGGGTTCGGGCTTGCGGGGTTCGGGCATTGCGGGGTTTGGGCATTGCCGGGTCGGGCATTGCGGGTTCGGCATTGCCGGGTTCGGCATTGCCGGTCGGGATTGTCGGGTTCGGGCATCTGTCGGGTTCGGGCATTGCCGGGTTCGGGCATTGCGGGTTTCGGGCATTGCGGGTTCGGGCATTGCCGGTTCGGCATTGCCCGGTTCGGGCATTGCGGGTTCGGCATTGAGGGTCGGGCATAGCGGGTTTCGGGCATTGCGGGGGTTCCGGGCATTGCCGGTCGGGCATTGGCGCGGTTCGGGCATTGGCGGTTCGGGCATTGCGGTTCGGGCATTTGGCGGGTTCGGGCATCGGGGGTTCGGGCATTGCGGTTCGGGCATTGCGGGGTTCGGCATTGCGAGTTCTTCGGGCACTGCAGGGTGGGGCAGGGCATTGCGGTTCCTGAGCGAGGCACGCCAGAGACGCGGGCTGCTGCAGAGTGGCTCCGTGAAGCGGGGAGGGCGCTGGCTAATGAGCCGCTGGTCCCCGTGCTCGTCCCGAGAGGACTATCTGATGGGCCAAGTGGGCGATCGACGCTTAGCATACCGGACCCGGACGCGAACCCTCGACGCGCCACACTGGTCTCCAATCACCCTACCATCCACTCTCCCCCTCATCAGCAGCCCCGGTCCTCATATCATCCCGCTCGTCCACTTCGCTTGACTGCGGGAAAAAGCAGCAAATGCGATTAGTAAAACAACTATAAATCTGATTTTAATTACTCCTCCGTTAAAGCTTTAGCATGGCAATTAGTTTTAATATTATATTGTGTTGATCAATTTCCTCTCTCATTCTGTTGCAACTGTTTATTAGTAATAAATTAGATTATCAGCATCGTTGAGTGTTAGCAGGGGAAAATGTGCTTAAGTTACAAACGCATTACTCTGAGAGTGAGGCACCTCCCTCTGAAGTTGTTCTTGTGAACTACAGAAGATCGTGAAAAGAGTGATCAGCTATGCCTCTAAAAAGAGTAAGGAAAACTACAGCAACGAGCAAGGATAGTGATTTTTAAGGGGTTTGAACGTATGGTTTGGAAATGTAGATTAGATTTTCCTTTCTTGGTTGTAGGATTTTACAGGTAGAAAATTGCGTGCTCTACCATGCCGTGGGGAGAGGAACAGGAGTGGTACACGCAACACGTGTTTCTCATCCCCGAAGGAAAACCTGTGATACTTTTACATACGTTTCTGGTTGATGGTATTTACGACACTAAATAACACGATCGATTGAGAGCGTAAATATCACAACCATGCGTGGGTTTTGCTAGTGTTGATTTTTTTATAATGTTCCCAGTGGGTTTAATAAACGCCCCTGGACGTCCTGAGGGTCCGCTAAGCCCTCTGCACGTCGCATTGCGTTTCAGCCTCAGCGGGAAGGGGCGGCGCACAGTGCTCCAGAATGCAACGCTAGCGGCAAAACAGATCTCTTTTACACAGTTATTTGATTCTGACGGTGCGTTTCGGCAGGTAGTAGGTTTTACCGCCGGAGGAAGATTTACGTACTGTATTATGAATTTTAAACGCCATTTCGGTTTGTTTCTGATAGTAAAGTTTTGAAATGATTATTGACTTAGGGAACCTGAACAACGTCCGAAAATAACTTTAAATGAGATGCAAATTATGTTACCTGAAAGGTACTAATTTCTTTTTTTATTTTCAGGCCGCTTTCTACCTACCTGGTCTGGGAGAAGGCCATTCTAGCTACGTACAGCCTTTTCCGCAGTACTCCCTGGTACTCCGCCCCGTAGTACCGTAATTTCCCGTTTCTGGGATGAGCTCGTGCACAATTCCCTCTCCCAGCACTGGTCAGGAAAACTGTGGGACATACACCGAGGGGCACGTAACCTATGTTGCTGTAAACCAAGCCCAGAGGCCGCATCTATCGAGGAACTGGAGTAACACGTAGTCTCACGTGTGTAAATTTTTATTCTGGGGCATCCTTTAGGCCCATGTCAGCCCTACTGCATCCAACAAAGTAAGGGGGATAAAAGTGATGAAAATTAATGAATGCCAGTTGAGAATTCGATTCATGGAGCTGTGAAACACTACATACATATGATGATGGCACACGCATGCCTTCAGCGGGATTTGAACCCTCGGCTATTGCCTGAACCAACCATATCGCAGTTAGGGGAGTTATTGCTTCCTGTCGCCTTCTTTCGCGAGGGGCACTGTGCGGGAGAGGGGGCGGGGCGCTTCAAAGGGCCCGCGAGGGGGGAGTGAGCGGGAGCGAGGGGGCACAGAGCGCGATCCCCCTGTTAATTGGCGCGCGGCGCGGCGACGCGAATCCTCGAGGGCCGGCCCTGCACCCTTTCCCTTGCGCCCCCTCGCGCCCATGACAACGCCCCCTAGCGGCGGCCCCCTCGCTGGGGAGCACACACTCGCGCATGATTTATTCTGGTGCATCGCCGCTACAGCAGGTGATTACCACGTTCGGCAAATGCGCTGTGTTGTAGGCCTCTGCGTGGTGGTTGAGCTTTCCGACAGTGGCGATGGTCTGGCGACAACCCCCTGTCCAGTAAAGCGTAGCTTTCGAAAGGAATGGACTGGTTTTGTGAGTTCAAGAGAAAGAATTTCTTTGTTCGTTTGATTTTTTTCATTGGAATGCATTGCGACACAAACCTCCGCTACTATTCTCGGCCGTGCAGCACATTTACGAATTTAAATGTACCATCTATAAAACGTACTTGCATGCTTTTTTTGTACTCCACGAAGCGTCTACCTTAATACCTACAAAATACATTAAGTCCGTTTTTAGACAATTAAAAATCTTGAGAGTTAATACTTGGTCACTTGAAGTTTACAAGACTTTGATAAGTGCCTGTACCTCTGTCAATCAAATTTCCAAACTTCCCTCCTCTGTGAAACCGCAACATTGTTTATGGTTAGATAATTATGACTTATTATGAATTATGTTGGTACGAAGGACGGAATGAGAGGCAGGATAAAAGTGAGAGCCTTGAAAGTCCTGCATATCCAACACAAAATCCATACGGATCCACTTGCATTAGAATCGCGGTCCCCAGAGGCGGAAAGCTTGTGCCACAGAATCCCCCACATATAGTGTACAGGGAGGAGAGGACGGCGGTTGTGATCGCACAAAGCAAAGTTAGTTGTCGTTGCCACCGTCTGCCGTAATCACATCCACTGCCCGTATTGTATCACTTCCCTGCATTACTTAACATTGCGACCCCTTCCATCACGGCGCCACAACCTGGCCGGGTGCCGAGGAATTACCAATTTTAATATAAAGGATGATAATGTTACTATTCTAATGTAGGAACGTATACCGGGTAGTTGAACTTCGACAGAACGAATTTTAAAAAAATGTAAATAAGTATGAAGATCCATCAGGTGTTCACTTCCGAGAATACAAAATTAATGCCACATGAACCATATATTTACGTGGTAATTGGTAAATCAGAGCGTTTCACCGGCGCCTCTCTGTGCGGCAGGCGCCGCCACCGCCCCGCCGCGTGAGGGCCGATCGCTGGCTGGGTTGGAGGAGTAAGAGCACAAAGCAGCGCGGCGCGGCTCCGTTATTGCGTTTCCTCTGCCGGCGACGGAAACCGGAGTACTACTGACTCCACGTACCATCCGCTCCTTCTAGACAGACACGAGCCACGCTCAGGTGTTCGGAGCAATGTGTGATTTTTCCTCTGGAGAAACTAAGAAGTGAC
>BOPP01000146.1:2227546-2259245 GCA_017312745.1 Gryllus bimaculatus
CCACACCGTCACCCAGCCCTCCCGCCCTGCGCTGGAGTTGACTGCCAGGGCAATGGCCCCTGCCGGTTGTTTACCCTTCGGTCTCTCACGGTTGTTAGGCCGAATAAGCAGTGACTTCGCACTTCAAGTTTCGACTTTATAGGCATAGTTAATCATTTGTAACGTCAGGAATATTCAGATACTCGTCACTTCATGAAGGCTATCCGATATATCAGTCCCGAATAATTATGAGTTCGGAGGCCGTGCTGTGAAGCTGCTCTCTGTGATGAGCTTATGCTCAAAAGAGCTCTTCTCGTGGAAGTATTTAATGGAGACAGATTTTCATCTCAAAATAACCCCGAAGCAGTAAACGGAGTAAATCGTTTGCAGTTTTATAGGCGAACGTCAAAGAACGACTATTCCGGTCTTCGTCGCAGTGGAAAGGAAATTACACAAACCACGGTACATTTATTGCAATACCACAACCTCTTTTACGTAATTACATAAAAAATATGTTTGTACACTAACAATATTCTTTGTAATAATTCGTGACGTTAAATAGTTTCCGGATGATAAATGAAATTTATGTAAATACGATTTTATATTCTCTGCACGTGTCGTAGTATATTATGATATTAATACCAAGAGCAAATTGACCGTTCTTTTGTTTCCATTTCAATACCACGTACTCTTGTGATTTGATCACACCTTCCTTCCATAAATTATTTTCCAATGTGCGAGTGGCTGTGTTCAACAGCTGCGAACGTCAAATAGAATGATGTGGCTGGGGATGTCGTGTTGTTGAGCGCTGCCTCGTCGAGCGGAACGAATCGACCGGTCGCTCGAGCAGCTTCGAAGCGACGCGAAAGATTCCGCACGTGTACCAGGACGGGTGCTGCAAACACGCTCCTTTTCTCCCTTGCGTCGTAGGGACATTCTCTAGGACAGCAGGGCTTGGACAAAGAGATTAAATTCATCAGAAGCGTTCTCTCTCCAAATAATTGTGCCATTGCTGCTTGACAGCTTTTAGCCAAGTACAAAATGTCCATTCGATTTTAATTATATATTTTGAAAAATAATTCAGTTAAATGATTTTTTTTTGCATTTGTGGCTTTCAAAAACGTAGACATTTATTCTCCTAAATTTGTGTGTGCAACCTTTACGAGAAACTGTCGCCTACGTCGAACTTTCTATTTTGTGGCACGGTTGCAATACGAGATCTGGTGCGACATTTGAAATGCCCAATTCTTTTATATTTGTTTGGCAAGGTTTATAGTTTTGCGACATTCAAAAGTGGTTTGATGATTGTTCAAGGTACAATTAAAAAATTAATTTAAACATTTTATGCTGTGATGATAAAAGGTCTTGTCTCCATGAGATGTTCAACTTTTACTATAAATACTGTCCCATTAATACAGTCTTCTTGGGAGTTAAACACTGTACAATGATTTTTGCTGCGTCACCCATCTTAATTATATTTTGGATCTGCTATTATTTACTCACAATTTATTTATATTTTGAAGGAAAGCAGGTTTGAAAAACCATCTGCGAATTTTGTTGAGAAATAACTTTCTGGGTGTGCAAATCACAAGACCAATTGGAATCGCATCGACTGAATCCTTGTGCACGTCCTCGATGCAGAGGAGACTAGAAAAAATAAGAATCATTAAAAGTATGGTAGCCACTCCTTTCAAATAAATACGTTATAGAAGATGTTTTAAGATCTCACCCCCCTTTAGGAAAGCGTTAGTAAGTATTTTCGGAGAAATTCTAGAATGCATCGCTTTCCAGAAACATATCGCTTACTCGTCCGTGTGAATTGTCAAGAGGGTACACACGCTTCTTGATTGGATTATTATTCTATTATTAGATCGAGGCGTGGGGCGAGTGGCTCCACGTGCGGCGCCGTGCGCTGTGGAGCTGCGAGAACGTGCCCCCACCGGCCGCCGAGGCATCGCCGCTCGCGCCGGGCCGGGACGGGCCGCGCGCCGTCGCCTACCGCTGCTCCCCGCGCGAAGGGCCCCTGCGCGAGGCGCGGGTGGCGGCGTTGGCGGCGGAGGGGCCTTCTCGCGCGCGCCGCGCCGTGCACCGCTAACGAGCCGAAGGTCGCCGCCCCCTCTCCGGCCAGCGCCGCACCGCTCTGCTCCGCTCCGCTCCGCTCCTCCCCGCTCCGCGCCGCGCCGCCGCGCTCGCCCGCTCTCGGCTCCTCTCGCGCCCGGCGCCGCGCCGCTGCCCGGCTGGCAGGCCGACTGGCTGGCTGGGCCCCGGCCGAGGAGCCGAGGTGATGTAAAGTGAGTCACAGCTGCAGCCCGGCACACAGCTGCCGCTTCTGTTCGTCGCGCGAAATCTCTCGGCCCCGTGTAGCCCAAGCGCTGTCTATGAAGTTCTCCAACAAACTGTTTAGGGAAGTATCGACGTGAGACTCGTGGAACGAACTGTAGTTTGGAAACGAAAAGTCATACAATTGAAGCAATTCGATTGCTTGGGAGCTTTCTAAGGAATTCGCTGTCATATTTCATGCCATGGTGGCGTTTTTCAATTTCTTTTTACTCTGACTTACGAACATCAGTACTTTTCCAACACTGAAGATTAGTTCTACATACTTTGGATGTACACCTAACTCCACTTCAATGTATGTATATAAGTTCGTTATAACAAATAGTGTAGTGCGTGGCTAGTCGGAATTCCGAATATTATGAACTGATGTGTAACTTCACGCACCATATTTTATGTCCGTTTAAAATATTGAAAATTTGTATTCCCGAGATTTTTCTTGTGTCGTTGGTCATCTTTGAAGATGATTTTATTTTTTATTTTTTTAGGTTCGTTTATGTACACAGATTTACGTATTATGTAATATAATTATATACAGGTGAAAAACGAAGGGAATAAACTCTGTGTAATTTAGTTTGTATAAAATATCCAGCCCTAAGTGAGTGCCCAATAAAGAGACAAAATTTTGGAATTTTTACAAAAAAAGATCTATTTTTTCCTTCTATAAATGGCATAAATTCAAGACCATCTAACATTTTATTTGGATTCCTTCATAATTAATTATTAAATTAAATCTTAGAACTGGCGATTTTTCGAAAGCGTTTTTACCACTTTCACATATTGTTATAGATGATATTATGCACTGATGATAAGAAAGATTGTGCGTGACTTAATTCTACATTACACACCTAAAAGAACTTCGAGCGGCGTACTAGAGGTATCGTAAAATTTTGGTAGTGTGACTATTGAATGGTGTTTTATTTGAATCGTGAAATCTTTCATGATTAGAGAAAAAAAATCCGATAATTCACGACAAGGAAATTTTATCGTAGATTCCATGAGGTGTTTTCGTTCGTTGCCACCGCCTCCTCCTCCTCCTCCTCCGTGCGATGGATGGCATGCGCGCGCACCTGCCGCGAGTCGTTGGCCCCGGGGCCCGGCGCCAGGCGCCAGGCGCCTACGGGCGCCGCTGGGTGGGGCAGGGCGAGGGGCGAGGGCGACGGGGACGCGCGTTGCCCTGATTCAGGGCGCCGCATTGCGATTCGTCACGCGGACTCTAAATGAAAACCGGTTAATGCGCCGTTAGGAGGCCTTGAATGGCAGCTGCGGCCGCCGCCGCCGCCTCCGCCGCCTGCCAGGCTGGGGACTGCGACGCGCGAGTAGACAACGAACCCTGCAGTCGCACGTCTCTGCCATTCCAGCAGGGTGTGAGAGGGTACAACCAAACCACGGTTTGGCTCAACGTAATAAAGGAATATTCTTGACAGGTTATCATACAAGTTGGGTAATTTACCACTCATATTCCTACATGTGGAAAATCCAGGTAGACAAGGTTCCCTAAAGAGGGAAATGTCAAACAGTATCTTTTTTCATTCTTATTTTCCGTTACGGACTTCGTATTTTAAATGACTCTATTTGTAGGCGTCATTTTGCCGGACAGCGAGGTTTTTGTATGCCGGAATAAAAACTAGCTTAAGACCTTATCTTGGAAACGCGGAGGGCTGATAAATGCGAGAGATTAACACCGGAGGAGCTGCTGTTGCCTCACACCGTCTCCTCTTCGTCCCAACCACGCCGGTCGCGTCGTTATTTATCGCGCGCCTCCTCAGACATTCTTCTCCGGACTCTCTCTTTTTGTTGGTCCTCCGTTGCTTCTCCCTCTCTCTCTTTCTCTTCTCTTTTTGGTCGCGCTCCCGCGGTGGCCGTTCGCCGGTTATTCCTGTCAGATGCGCCCCTTGATTGAATCATTTCTCCGGCGCCTTTGGGCTGCCTCTCGATTCTCTACTGTCGCGGTTTTTGCGTCGCCTGGCGGTGACGTGCCCGCGCCGCGGTCCCCGCTTCGCCTCGGGGCTGCGACGCCAGGCTCGCGCGACGCGTGGAAGTGACACCGCCGACAGCCAATCCGCTGTCGGGGAAGACCGTTTTACAAGTATGAACATACACTACCCGTAAAGAACAGTTAAATACCATTTACGAGTTAATGAAAGTTGCTTAAGAAGGCAATTTCATTTCTCCATTTCGTGCACGTGTTTTTGTTTATCGTGCCTTACAAATCAATCGTTCGTAAAGTTCTCTTTATCCTATTGTTCTGTAGATACTTGGATAGTTCATACAATACAGATGCGCATTCTTTATTTTGTTCATAACGCACATTAATGATAAAAATCCAAGGTTCAATTGATGTGAATTGAATTCCTTTAAAATAAAATAAATGCCTGCCCTATATTAAAATAAATGAGTAACGTTACGTAGGGAAAATTGTGTCCTTATGAGAAGTGAGACGTGAAACCATGATACCATGATACCATAATTTGATGTTAGTTTCATCTTTATTACCCTCTTTCATGACAATAAAATAATTGAATCTGATCAACTGCTAACAAATTTTAGAACATTATCGGATATTGTCTTCTCAAGTAAAAGAGGATTAAGCTGAGGACGCATTGATGAATCGCTTTCTTTGATGAATCGGAGTCACTGGAGCTTTACGGTAGTTGATTACAGGCGGCAGCGATGGGAGGGAGGGCGGTGGCGTGAACACGCCGTGAGCCCGTGAGTTCCAGGGAGGCTGACACATGGGCTGACACACACCGGCTGCCGGAGCCCCCACCCGTTCCGTCCCGCCCCACCTCCACTCAGCCCTGCTCGCCACACGCACCACACCCACCACGCCCGCCCCACCGCAACCCTCCCACAACCATCCCGCAACGCGCGCGCCCTCCCGCGTTGCAGCATTTTGACTACCCCGCGACATTTTCGCCGGATTTACGGCGTCGGGCGGCGGCGGCCAGGGGGAAAATGACGCCGCGGAGCACCCACAAGCTGTTTGCACTCGCCGCGAGGTTGTGAGGCGACAGCGCCCACGCGCGCCTCCATCACTTGCACGCGTGCGCCCGCTCCGCCCCGCGACGTCAAGCCACGCCCCTTCCTCCAGAAAAAACTGAAGCCCCTTTCTCGCAACGCTCCAACGCAGGAAGCAGAACGGGTCGACGACAACCATTTCGCTTTTACTCGAATCACTTATCCAGATATTCCGAAATGTTAGCGCAAATTGTCCATTCACTTTACCACAGTAGGCATCGAACGGCAAAAACTATTAAGCATTATAATGAAAGTTTTACACGCCAATGCGTATATTCTAATAAATAACGTACCGCATTTGCTTAAATTGACACTTCAATAAGCAATGGACAATGATGTTTCTTCTTTCGTTGAAATTTTAGTTTCTTCCAGTCTCCCAATCAACGTCATTCATATAGCGCAACGGTACGAAACAAATTAAACTATTTTTTTCGAATGACACAAACACGAAATTATCACGAAGGTTCTTTGCTTTGAATTTCGTGCACACTGACCTTTTTTTGAACTGAGAAAATGATGATGATGACGATTATTACGTTGAATTGAGATAAGAGATAAGCAGATAACACAAAAGTGTACATAGAGCCCAGCTCTTTCTAAGTAGAAATGACAGAAAAATATCTGTGCCTTAAATAAGATTCAATCTGCAACTTTTTTCCCATTGCGCTAGAACTTCCCTCAATTCAATGTGCATCGCATACTCCAAAAATACAGAAAAAAGCTAAAAAGAGGTCAATTAAAAAAGTTATCCTTCAGAAATGAGGGAATTAATGCAAAATGAATGTTCTCGTAAAATATGTGAAACAATTATTACATTTTAACTTCAAACCAGAAATGAATGTTAAAATTATTCAAAATATATCTTAGAATTAAAATTAAACAAATATTTTAATATGCAAATGAAACTTAACCACAACTCAGGAAGGTAGAAGGAGACATGGAAAATTATGACTCAGTGGGCGAGGGGTAGTAAATGTTGCAAGTTCTTCCAAACGAGGAGGGTGTTCGAAAAAAACTTCGAGCGTGTGGGTTATGGAGGACGTATTTTTGAATGGACGCCTGACGGCGCGGGGTATAGGAAAAAGCAGCCACATTGACAGGCAGAGGAAGAGGAAGCCTCGCGAGAAAGAGCAAAGCTGCTCCTCTGGCCTCAGCTTAGTTTACCTGTCAACGCGCACTCCATCCCTCCCGCGCAACTCCCCTCCGCGGACGCGCGGCTTACCCACTCCTCCCGCCCCACCCTCTACGCGCCCGCAACGCCCCGAACGCCGCCGCGCCGACCAGCGCGCTGCCACGCAGCAGGGGGCTCCTATTTGGTAATGGCGCAGAAATACAAGTTATTCATTCGAATGAGATAAACTCATCGGCGCTCCTTTTCAATTTTCCGGAAGTTGTAGCTGGGGCGGCAACCGCCGCCGTTGACGGACGCCGGTCGGGCCGCAGCGGATACGAGACTGAGAGGGCGGCCACGCCGCGCGCGGATGCCTCAGGTTTGGCTTCGTTGCCGCGCTCGAACAGGTACGACTCTTCGAGGGCCACAGTGTCTTCAGGTGGGACGGCAACCAAAACTCCACAGTTAATCCCCAAAATAGGATTCTAATAAATTGTGCGCGCGTAAACGCTACGACCTCACGGTCAGCGACGCTGCAGATGCAACGGCACTGATAGCACTGAGCTATGGAACCAGTGCGTGTTCAAGAGACATATGGTGCATCCCCGTTATGTGTCGCCTGGGGATGTGCGAAACTGAATGCATTCTAAAAAGGGCGATTTTTTAAGCCAAAAAGATCGATCTTTTGAATTGATACCGTTACGGTTTTTGCTTGATTCGATTCTTTAAGCTTAGAATCAAATCGTTCATAGGCAATCCTTACATATAATTTACTTTTCTACAATAATTACTGTTTCTGAGTTAATTCAAAGAGTCTCAAACATATAGCTAAACTAGTGAAAATCATAGTATTATTGGTTGCATTTTGTAAGAGAAAGTCCACTAATCGTACGATCGGAACGAATCATCCCACGTATAGATTCTGCATATTTGTAAACACCTACAATTGCTTGATGTTTTTATATTATAAAATATTATATCTAAAAATGTTTTTAATATTTATTTATTATTGTCAAAAAACCAAAGTATTTATTTATTTTAAAAAATAATGTTTTGTTCAAATTTCTTTCTGTATTATCATGAATCGATTCCTGAAGAATCGATTTTTAGCGCGCTTTTCAAGAGAATTAATTTTTTATCAGCGATCCAAGATCGATTCAAGAATCGTTCTTTTAACGATCTGCGCACATCCCTGGTGGCGCCCGTGCGCGACACATCCACAGCGGCGAGCGGCGCTGCCGACGAGCGCGCGCGCAAGGCGAGGGGCGTGTGGCGGGGGTCGGCGTGACCGGTCGGCCGTGGCGTGGGCGCCGCGTGACCGCTCCTTCCCCTCCCTCTTCGCGCCGCTCGACTTACGGTCGTGGCGGAGGTGGCGGCGCTGGCTGGCGCAGCTCACGCCCCGTAACTCAGTCGCTGAGCGCGCGGGAGGAAGGAACGAAGGAGGGAGGGAGGGGGGAGGCCGTTGATCAGCTCAGCGGCGAGGGCACCTCCGGGCACGACGTGGCGCGAAAAGCCATTTGTTCACTTCAACCAACGCGACAGGACATCGCGCGCGGAAATCCCCGCAGCGCGGTCGCACGGAACGCAATCGACTCCCAGGATTTGCACCTCCGACTCCTTTCTCTACGGATTTATCCCGCGGAGTGCAACGGACGTCCAGAAAGAATGCCGATACAGGAACTTCCACTCCTGAGTCGAGATACTTTTACAGGAATCGTGCTTCCAGCTGGTCATGCATTACACAAGACAGTCGTGCAATTTTAGCAATTAGGGTAGGACGGCTACTCAGAACGGCTAGTACAGAGAGAAAACGTGCTGGAAAGACAGACGTGAAATTCAAATAGTATACTCCGTTCGTGAAGTCGAGAGTAACGAACTGCAAGGCCTTATGCATGTTGAAGGTTCGCGCCCGCTCCGCTACGCTCTGCGCATGCGCAGGCGGAAATTGAATCCTTGGGGCACATCTCGTTTACTTTTATGAACAACCGCGAGCCTCCGCGCCGCCAGCGCCACTCGATAATTGGACGGGGTCCATTGTTTGAGCCCCGATGCGGAGATGCGATCAGAAAATTGGGGAACCGCTCTCGGCCGGCGTCTGGGCCGCGCCCACGCCGCCCGCCCCGCCCCGCCCCGCTGCGCCACTGGGCCGGTTCCTGCCGGCCCTCACCGCATCGCTCGGCCTCGCGAGCCCAGCGATCATCGGCCGGAAGGAGCGAAAGAGAATGGGGCGACTTGAACAGAAAATAGTATTGCGAAGGGCTTCTCCTCCGCCTTAGAAACAATTATGCCAGCAACATTTTTACTGCAGTGGCACTGAAAAAAAACTGTTTATCATACGTTTTTCGACCATTGAAAAATAATATGCGGTTCACTTTTGAAAGATCCCTTGGTATCATGATTCCGTGGTATCGTGGCGAAAAGTGGTATTAGCTGTACGTCAAATCACATGAAACTAATAATACTAATTCTTACTAGTCTCGTTCAGTTAATTCACTTTGGACACAACTAACATTTCCTTCATATTTTCCATTGTGGATATTGTCACTAGTACATTTCTCAATTAGTGAACCTTTTTGGTTGTATCTCGTTTTCTTTTACCTTGTAAGGAAGTATTGCTGCCCTAACTGTCTTGCCTACCCGTGTGCCCTAGCTTCCCCATCTGCTCCAGTCTGCCCTTCCGCAGCCCGACCGCGCCGCCACCAATCCGCGGCCTAAAATATATTCCTCGGAGGGTTCGTTGTGTTCGTAAGGTGAAGGAAAGTTTACCGAGAGTCGCTCTGTTTGCTTTATCTTGTCAGGGAGTGAACACACATTTAACATGCCTCAACATACGCTCCCTGAATTAATGGGGGAGCGGTGACCTGAGAGCGTCTGCCGACGCGTGTTTCGGGCGCTGCCCACCGCGGCCCACCCCTCCTCCCTTCCTTCCTCTCCCTTCTTCTCCCTCCTCTCCCTCCTTCACCCCCATCCCGCCCCCTTCACGCTTCCACCCCGACCCCTCCCTTCGGCCCGTGCACGCTTGTTTAAGCGAAAACCAATGATGGATTTTCTTTTTCCTAAACGAAAATCAATGTCTGTTCAACACACATCCTAAATTGTTTACCGCTTCCAACGTTCGGCTTGTTCTGCTTAGATCACAACCATCTTCTCGCTGCCTGACTTTGTCGTTGTGTTAACAAGAGTTCCGCTTCGCTGAAGAGAACAGTTGTCAGTTCTGGTTGGATCTTGTGTAAGGAAAGTGCAGTACTTATTTATTAGAAATTTCATTGCGTCTCTTTGAAAAGAGGGAATAACATTTCGCAGTGACATTAAATTGAATTCGGTGTGGATAAAGCCCATTTTCGCATTGCAATTTTCTGTATTTACTAATACATTTTAAGTATGTGGAGAGAGTGTAGAAATGCTCGAAAGATTGCCAATTTGACGCTTGAATATCGTAATCATGAACACAACTATATTCGTATTGTCGTAATCTTACAAGAAATCCGTTAAGTAAAACAAGAACAAAGAAGCAATGTGACCTTTGCCCGTAAATACATATCACGGATTCTGCATTGCTGAGGCGGCGAAGTGGTACGAAAGAGAGAAGAGAGAGAAAAGATGTTCACTCACCCAACGGGGCCCGTTCACTTCCCTCCAGACGCCTCTATACGCTGCCGGCTGGCGCAGCCAAACCCCGTCACACCCCATTCCCGCCCTCGCTTCTAGACGTGCCTCCATTCCGCACTTCGCCCACCGCCCCACCTCATCGACAGTTCCCTTCCTCTACCCCTCCCCTTCCCCCGCCGTCCCCGCGTGCGCGCGTTGTGTGCAGAGGACGTGGCGGCGCGGCGTGGGCGGGGGCGGAGACCGCGACTGCTTGGCCGGCAACAATCCTCCGCCCCCGGCCGTAATTGCGGGGGCGAGGGCGGCGGTGGCGGCCGAGCTGCGTCAACACTCGCCCCCCGGCCCCGCCCCCGCCGCTCCGGAGCCGTGCAAGCAGGAGAGCAAGGCACGTCTGCATTCGCGCCGCCGCGGCCCCGAAGCGAAACGGCACACACGGCAACTCCTCGGTTCGGACCCCCAGCCCTGCGCTGCCACCATCTTCTGTAGCCGTCACCTTTTCCTGCAAGCGAATGCTCTACACCTGAGGACGACACCCTACGGATGTAGGAGGGCTATTTAATAAAATAGTAATCTGCAGATCTACCGTGAAATAAGGCACATTCAAAAAATGAATCATTAGTCATATTATTTTTCGTTATTTTCTCATGAAAAATAGTTTTTGTTTTGAAATTTAAAGAACCATTATACTTTCTTTGGAACAATCTTCTTTCCCAATAAAAGTAAATCATAAGGGCTCGTTTAAAATACACCATTCTCATCCAGTGTGATTGAAGAGACATTGTCTTAATGTCATGTGAGAAGTGAACGATTATTCGCGTATCAATCTCTGCTTTCCTGCGGTGATAATCTCAACTTACACAGTGTCAATGAATTAAACACTTGTTTTCTTTCCGCGATCGTTCTGATATAGTATGGCGAAAGGTTAATGTGGTATGGCATTGACATATGCATTACATTGAATGAGTAACTCACTAAAGCCAACATATTCTCGAGGGAATTAATGTTTTACTTTACACACCTAACTTGGCCGTGAGTGTGCGTTGCCTTATTCTGTAGTTTGAATGAATTGCAATGAATACATTACACTTAACGAGAGTTTATAGGGTACAAATATATTTTCAAACTATTCCTTGTCGACTTTGCCGTCTTCAGAAACTTACGAATATGATTCACAAAACTAATTATTTATTTTTACCATATTATGTAACAGCGAATATATGTCCTAGGTATGAATATTTTCTGTAAGTTCTGATTTGTCGTCTTTATGTCAATGTATTTATTTGAGTAAGTTATTAATGTTGCATTGTCTTACATGTCCCCGTCTTGTTTGCAGGTGAGTGACTTGCCACTGTAGCTGACCGGAAAGCAAAGAACTTACAGCATTGGTACGTCTATTTAGTATAGTTCGCAAGTTCGTTATCGAATCCTACTTGCCTTCAAATTTCAAAATAAGAATAAGATGGTTGAGATGGAAACGTCTTACGAAATATTGTTTTATTGAATCCGAGCGGCCCGTTTTCGAGAGACGCCCCTGCTGCTGTAAGGCGTGGCTGTGACGTGACAGTGGACGGTCGAGGAAGCAGCTGCAGCTGAGTTCAGCTGCAGCGGCCAATTCTGCGCTCGGAAACGATGCACTTGCACAATGGAGAACACGCCTTGCGAAACTGAATCCCACTACCTCTTTTAAAAATAATGGTGATTATACCAGATATAAACGTTTTACATATAGCGCCTGCAATATTTCAACTTGTAAAATAAAGAGCAGGTGAAGAGTTTGAATTGTATTCTTTTAAAGTCGACGAGAGAAGGTGGTAATTGTGTTTCCGCTGTGTGATGAGGGAGTGACGTTTCCGTTACAGAGGTTTCCACCACACTATTTTCTCATAATGTATTATAATCACTAGTCTATCAATGCATGAATCTTAAGCACCGATGCGAGTTGGATTTCGCGCCTTCTGAACTCTTGATTCTGGATGAATACCTGGGGAGGTTCGCTCGCGAATCGAGACCTGGAAGGCGGTCGCGGGCGTTGGGTTAGCGGGCGTATCTGGGCGCGCGCATCGGGTGGGCGGGCTAGCCAGCGGGGTAAGGGGGGAGGAGGCGAGGGCCGCCTTATCGCATGAGTGGGTTTTGTTAATTGCAGCTCGCCCCAGCCCTCGCCGGCCGCGGCCGCAGCCGCCGATCCGATCGCTTGCGTGCCGGCGCGCGGCCAGGCCAGCCAACCTGACGGCGCCCCGCTCTGGCGAGGAGAGCATACAGCCATGCCGTGCCGGAGTCGGCGGGGAGGGTTGCGGTTGGGTTTGGGGTTTGCGCAGCGAACGCCTCTAGGGGAGAAGACCTCCTTAATCAGCCCGCGAAGCCCACAGAGAGGCCACTGGAAATTCCTGCGTTGCCTTCGGCTCCTCTATTCTCGCGGGCTCCGCCGTTGGGGAAACCGTCGCTCGGCAGGAGCCGCAGCCGCTGCCTTATCGGCGGTTAAGCCGGTTGCAGACAGTGGGCGGGTCCTGGTGGACGAGCATTGCTTCGCCGGTTGCGTGTTGAAGCGAGTGGTGCGGCCAGACATATAGTCTCAGCACCCACAACCAAAACGACCGACCAGCGTCGCTCCCAGAGGCGGGGTGGCGGACGAGGGAGGCGAGGGCGGAGAGGCCGATGTGTGATCCCCTGCAGGCCACGCGCAGTACAAAGGCGTGGGGTTCGGCGCCCGCCGCCGCCGCCGCCGCCGCCTGCCTCAGGCACGGACCACTAAATTCACTTTGACGTTTCCGAGGGGGGCGTGCCGCTGCGCTGCGACGCCGCCGCCCCGTCCCACGGCCACCCGCCCCCCGCCCCCACCCTGCCCCCAGCGTTTATTGCGTCTGCCACGGGCCTCGCTTGCACTCGAGCATAAATTCGCCTTCGCCGCGTGGAGCGCGGTGCACGCGGGGGGCGCGGGCGCGCATTGTGCACGGACGCGGCAGCGGGCCGAAGGCCGGGGCCGGGGCGGGATCAGGCGGGTTTCGCTGCCGGCGCGGGCACAGCTGGCCCGCACTGCGCGGTCGTGCGGTCGTGGGAAGTGGCAACTGCTCTGCGCCATGCCCAATGCATGGGCCCAAGCGCTCTTCAATGATGTTTAATAAATTTGCGAATGAAAAAGGTCGCAGTCCCTCATGAAAAGCTACCAGCTCAAAGGTACCTGAAGGAAAAAACTAGATTCACGATTTAAGAAATACATAATTCTTAGAGACAGACTTGTGCAATGACAACTTCTGAATACAGATTTGATAATATGAATAAGGTCTTTATACTCCTCTCTCCGTTTAATTCTTAGATATTGAATTAGATGCTTAGATATTTGCCCAGAGTTGTGTTTTATCATTTACGACCATAGTCCGCTTTCATTAGTTAAGAATATAGTTCTTACGTCCAACAAGTTACGTTTGGTGTAAAATGTTCAACAAATCTTTACTCAACAAATCTTTATTTAGAAATAAAAGATTCTGCCCGGTTTCTCAGAAAATTATGCGATAAATCTCATCAAACTGGGATAGATTCATAATCCAAAATGACTGAATTCGCAACTACTTTGTATGAAGCATCTGGGCGCTATGAAGGTTCTTTTGCCATTAAGGAAGCCTCCCAGGCGGGCGAGCCCTTCAAGTCACGTGGTCAGGACTACTTCCGGGAGGCATTGCACATTCGGACGCTGCCTCGCCCACCAGTGCGGGCACGTGCGCCAAGAACACGAAAAGGATGTCGCTAACTTGTTCTTCAACCGCTACCACACACTCTGCCTCGTTGTAGAATAAGGCTGCATGTAAATCATCGCTAGTATGCCAGAACCGTGTCACATGTAGCAGATAACGTCAAGGCGTCTTTAAAGACAAAACCGAGTACATTATAAAGGGAATATAAAATATTTTAAAGAAAAAGTTTAATTATCGAGTTGTTATTGAAGATAATAAAGTTCTAATTATAGAATGAGCGAAAGGCTAACAGTAGTAGATGAATATTTTGGTAGGTAGGAGTTATATTTTGGCTACGTGCCCCAACAAAAGAATATTTAACCGTTACATCCATTTATAAAGAAAACCATTTTATTTGCTGCGTGGCAAGATGCGTTTTCTATCACCTAAATGTTAGCATGTTAGGTTCTTGGGCTACCCCCGTGTTTCGTCCTGCATTCGACCATCCACCAAAGAATTGCACACGTCACTTTCATTCATTACTGTCAAACCGTTGCTCTGGGCGGCCGGGCGAGATGACACCACGCTTAAGAGTCGTGGGCCCCCTTTGTGCAGTCTCGTCCACAGAAGGCCAGGCCGAAGACACGCTGACGCGTCGGCCTCCCCGCGAACGCTGCTGTTTGCGCCAGTGGTCCGTGTGGTCGCGTCTCCACGGAGCGGAGCGGCAGGTGGAGGCGACCGCAGAACGCCCCCCCCCCTTCCCCCTCGTCGCACCGGAGCACCGAGCAAGAAATCCAGCCGCCACGCCTGCTGCCGCCTCCGGATGCGGTCGCGCGAACCAGCGGCAACCAGCTCGCAACCTGCGCCTCAGAGTTTGGACACCGTCGCATCACGGCTTCATACCATTGCAAAGACCGTCGAGATGTGACACGAGAGTCACAGGCGAAGAATAGTTTCAAAATGTGCTGTTTACGGGGAAGATTCTGCCTTGTTTTGACGAAACTTGCTTTGACAATTTTTTTCAGTAATAACCGGAGGTCACTCGTGGTTCATATACAAAGTTTTAGCTGCCGAAACTAACTAGATATTACTCAAAAAGTAAACGTAAAAATTTTGATTTTTCCGCTTATTGTTGATACTTGATACGTCCGTTTCTTCATATCCCTGCTCTCCAGTCAGAAAGCTCTTTAACGACTCATGTGCTTGCGGTGAGCAGCAGCTACCTTATGAGACCTGTCCAAATATTGACAGTAAGTGACACTTTAAATGAACGCAATAATTATCACTTTATTAGTAACTTGTTTATTTCGGCAGCTGAACATTTGCATATGAACTGCAAGAGATCTTTACTATTACCGAAAAATGAAGAAGCGTTTCAACCACCCGACAGACCATTCTCTTGTGATTTCATACTAGTTGAATCTATTGAAGGTTTATATTCAGGTTGGAACAAGGACGGATCTAGCATATCGTTTTAGAGGGGGCCATCAAAATTGTTTGTTAAATAATAAACATTTGTTATTATATTGTAAAGTACTTTTGTAGAGTACATATGATACTATATAATATTATTTTTAAATAATTACATAGTTCTAATGTAAATATTTAAATCGATTTTGCCAAATAAAAAGAGGTAACAAACGAAAAATTTAGGACTTTTGGGGGCATGGCCCTGGATCCGCAACTGGGTTGGAACCTGAATGAATTGTCGACAGTCTCTCGGAGAGCCTCGGTCAAATTCTCGTCTCGTAACGGAAACAAATGCGCGTCGTCCTAGCTCTCCCAGCGCAGCCCTTCCTGCCTCGCGCGCCGCGCCGCGCCGTCCTTCAGATCGCGCAGCGCCGTCTAATTGCGAGCAGCCCTTCGTCTCGATGGCGCCCGCTCCGCCTCTGCCCTTCACCCCGTGAGATATCGTTTCAATTTTGGTGGAGGGCGCTCGGCCGGAGCCTCCTGGAGACGTCGGGTGAGCGCAGTCCTCCCCGCCCGTTAATTGCCAATTCTAGGGGCTGAGCGGAGGCAGGCTACCATGCCATCCCCGAACGCAACAGGTCCCGCCCCCCGGACCCGCCGCGCCGCCCGCGCCCTGATTTACGAGGGCTGCGGGGAAAACTGCGGCCGTAAAGCTGGTAGCCCTGCGAGACCCCTGCCTCTGCGACGGAGCGCAGCCGCGCCGGGGACGCCGTCACCGGCGATGTCGTACTGGTTATGTTGCAGTTCACAACGAACGTTTTTTCACAGCGCCGGTGACTGGAAAAGAGATTGTCTTTTCCTGCAAACACATTTTGTCAAAATAAGACCCCAATATACTTTCTTGATTAGAATTTAGGAGAGGGGGGCGGTTTCTTCCTTGGAACCTTAGTACCGCAAGACATCGTAAGCAGTGATGCATTGAGTATTAGAATTCAGTCGGTATGCTCAGTATGAGAATATACGATGCTATAAAATATTTGCATTTTTCTGTCAAAATCGAAACTTTCATAGTTTTTGGATTTCTCCAAAATGCATGGAAAATCTAACGAAACCATTGACACCGTGACAGAAGGCTGTTTAGTTCTCTTTTGATTTGTGTGTGTTGGAAAAAAGGTTGCAAAAGAAAATAAGGGAAACATCTTCAGATTGTTAGTTCCAGAGCACACCACATAACTCGTGACATTTTTACATCACTTTTTTATTTTTAGCTTCTTTGTACTTCTATTGCTGAGCAGATATTTCAACGACTATAAAAATTACAAGGATTAGGACAAAAAACGTGTAAATTACAATGACTGGCTACTTTTACTCTCACTTCATTCTTCGATTAAAATGTACTTATTGCCGCTTAAGGGGGAGGAGCCCTTCAATTGCAGAAGTTACTAAGATCAATAGCGATAGTAATGAGGTAATGACGACTAATAAATGGTGAAATGAGAGTTGATGGAAACAGAAGCACCCTGAGAAAACCTCCCGAGATCTAAATTTCTCCATCGGACATTTCAAATAATCGTAGATATGCCGATGATGAACTCGTTTCCTAGCGGAGAAAAATATACGTGCTAGCCATTACACGAACTCCGCCTCCTTCAACGAAAAGATATCACAGATTAACATTTGGGTGAAACATTAAATGGCAGCGTTGAAACGACCGAACGGAGCAAATGGCTGGAGTACTACAACAAATTACTCCTAGAAACGTGTCGCCAACGTCGAAGTGTCAATCACGCTAATCAGCAAATGAGTCTTCATTAGCCCTTGGAGCAGGGGTCTGCAGCGCCGTCGCCTCCATCTACCAAGACTTTATGTGCAGTGCGTGGGAGAGCAATAAGACGGCCACGACACGACACCCCGCCACGCCCCGCCCGACACCCCGCCACGCCCCGCCCCACCCCGCCTCAAGTAACGAGCGCCGGACACTTAGTGGCTTACTTGTTAGTATTGGCACTTCCATAAATCAGTAGGGGTAAGTGCGCGTTTTCCACTTCTTCCGCTTCCCACCGCCCCCACCACCACCACCACCACCCACGGCCTCCATCGCCTACCGGTCATTAAATATGTATAAGGCGGTCGCTGCGGGAACGAGGTGGGGTTGGTCTTGTAAAAGCGCCGGTTGGCACTCGGAGGATTTCCAAGGAAATAAATACCTGCGCGTCGGCTGCGTATTTCAACGCGGCTCAGGTGATGAGTAACGTGGAAGGAGGGGCAGAACGACGCGGCACGCTCCGCGCCGAGATGGATTAACGAGCGCCGCTGTGAAAGGGAAATTGGGAAGTGGGGACGTCAGCGAAACGTCACTTCTCTGGAAATACGACGAAGATAATGTATGAAGGAGCAGAGCCGTGTCGTTCATACGAAATTTGTGAAGCGAAGACAGCTGTACAGCCAACGTCAAAATGACATTTCAGTAATACTGGTCTGTGATAATTGAATTGCGATGAGAAATGTTAAGGGGTTTTGAAAGTCAATGAACTCAGGCGACTGCTGTTGAGAATTCAAGAAATTGAAAATTTTAAAAACACGTCTGTCATTTCAAACGATTTCTTCTTTTTTTTGTACGTTGTATTTCTTCAACGGGAAAAAATTGACTGCTGAGGCAGACAGACAAAAAATGTTGGTTGAATTTCATCAAGAGGAATAGATATACGGCTTTTAAAAGTAGAAGACATAAACATAGAAACTCGTCAGTAGCACAAGGTAATTCTTTTACAATAAATTTGTTTGTTTATAACAACGATCTTTACTCAGATCCTCTCAGATTTTCACGAGCTTTCCGGTAAATTATAATAATGTCACTTTCACGAACAGATTTCACGTGTCGCCATTGTTGTATCGTAAAAATTGTAATGTTAAGTTGAATGTTGAAAGAAATTTTTGCGGATGTATAATTAATAACTAACTTTTGAATATTGGAATATATCTAAAAAATACACCACTCAAAAATCCAATCAGATAATACTGCATTCGGTTCCATAAACTGTATTTGCCGTGCTTAAGGCGTTCGCTACCAGAGGCGCAAAGAACGCCGAGTGAGGGTGCGTGGAAACGAATGAACGGCTGCCCTGGCGTGCAAAGCGCCGAAGCTATCGCACCGGCTGCTGTATAAACAGGACATAACCCGTGCAGGAACCGGAGGAAGAACTTCAAACCCCTTCCCCGCACGGAGCGCTATTTGCTTTTGTGTTGAAAAGGCGGCGGGGTTTATAGCCTGCCGCCAGGACACTCGCACGCGCGCCCCCCCGCGACTTCACCCGCCACCGCCCTAGGACTCCCGCCATCCTCCCCACGCTTCCACCATGCCGACGCCCCGCTTACACCCGACCTCTCCTAGTCCGTCTTCGGTCCTTGTCCACATCCTCCACCTCGCAAGCCGCTGGCTATCAGTCTGCCACCACCGTGAAGACCTCCCCGCCTTCTCCCACCCGCCCCCACCCATGCCGACGGCACGCTTACACCGACCCCCCTAGTTCGTCTTCGTTCTGCCCCAACATCCTCCACCCCTGCATGCCGCTGCCATCACCCGCCCCCACCCGCTTTTCTCCCTACCGCCCCAACATCCCACCCCTACCTGCCATCGCCTGCTCACACCGACCCTTCTAATCTGTCTTTTTGCACTCGCCCCGATGCCCTTCCACCCGGCGAGCCGCCCCGCCATCACTAGCTCACCCCCTTAGTGGCCCGCCCCCGCCATTTCTCCACCGCCCCACCCTGCCCTTGCTTGACGTCTCCTACTCTGTCTTCGTTCCCGCACCGCACCCCCACCCTGCAGACCGCGACCATATCCACCACCGCCCTAGGGGACGCCGCCCCGCATTCTCTCCACCTGGCCTCTTAACAGCTCGCCCCAGTCGACCATCTCCCGCCTCCTCCTTCAGGCACCACCCTGCCTCCGCTGCCCGCCAAATCTCTTCACGCCACCACCTGGGAGAACCCCTTTGGAGCGTCTCTCCCTGCAACTCACTTACCACCCAACCCCACCAGCACCTCACCGTTGCCACATTCACCACCAACCGATTACCGCCGTCTACCTCAGGTCTTCTATTTCCGTTTCTACATTACTCTCTCCGCTCTCTCCCGCCGCCTCGCCCCCGCGCGCGTCGGCGCCTCCCCGTGTACCGGCTGTGAGGGTGGGGCGCGGTCTGTGCTTTGCGCCGCAGGTGGCAGTGCATGCTGAAAGGGAAAATGCTCGGGCGGCGGAGCGCTCGCGGTGCGGCCGCCGAAGGCGCTGCCCTGCCACTCCAGGGCCAGAGGTGTCGGAATGGCACTACGGCCGGCTTCTCGACGAGATAATTCAAAACAACGCCCAACACCGAACCTGAAAGCAGAGAAATACGTTCGTAGCAACGATGGGAAAATACGCAACTACAGTTATCGAGCGTTGCGGTTCATCGCAGAATTGAATCTTGAGTGTTTGACTACACTGCAGCGTTCCCCGACTGCACGTTCTTCTTGCTATTGTGTCTCACGAGATTCCCTCTCTGTCTTCAATCGTACCTTGTGGACGCGACGCAGGTGCTTAACTATGAAGAACCATCTTAATTCACATATTTTTGACCAAAGGAAACAACTAATAATGCGATGAATGAAGATTAATGATACGAATAAACTGTCTGCAGGGGAAATCAAAAGAATCTGCAATACCACACCCTTCGCTTCACGGTGTTTTTTCGAACATAATAAATATTGTGTGAACGTTCCATAGAACATGTGTTTTACAACATTGGCTCAATTATAGAAATAAATATGAGGTTGTTTCTCAGCTTTATTGATGCCATAAAGCAATTTGGGCAATATTACCACCTTCAGTTGCTACCAAAATAAAAAATCTAAAGAACTATTAGGAATGTTTGTATATTACAGATATTATTTTAGAATATATGAAAAAGAGATAAAATCAAAAACAATGGAAATAAATATGAAAATATAAATTGCAATTACTTAGTTCTGGTGATAATTCTTTAAATTGCCAGTCGCAATTCTAAAATTCCAACTTATCTTTTTTATAATGGATGCTGGAGTGGACGGTGGAGGTGGGTGGGTGGCGGTGGTGCGTGGGGGGGAAGGGGGTGAGGGGCGTCCGCGACTGTGTTCTCACGCGGCCGCCGCCTGACCACAGCAGCGCATACCGGGCGTCTCGCAGGAGGCGGGCGGCGACGTAGCGGAAATAAACATTCCGCGCGTGGGCGAGGGGGCGGAGGCCCCACGTGCGCCCTCTGCGGCACCACCTCAGGAGCCCTTCTCAAATCCACACGCGCCACTGGGTGATTGGGCATTCAATAATTGTAGACCGGCTGGTGCTCAGGGCATCAAAGCGATATCTTGCCGCAGGCGCTTCGATCACAGTACCTTTGAGTCCGACGGCAGCAGGTTTCGACACTAATAGCTAGCAATTAAGGTTCAGCCCTTGTCTGCGGAAGAAATTCTATGGCGGCTGCTCTGATCGGAGGTTTTCCAGGGTCCCATCAAACAAAACCAGAGAGAATACCGGAGCAGTACTTTAACAAACGGGACAGAACGCGCGCGAAACTTTCGACCTTTTTCTTCTTCTTTCTTCACTCCTTACTTACACACACCTATAGGGACCATACACTACCAACATGTGGAAGGCCAGTCGGAAGCTTTAAGACCGGTCCACGTGTCGGTGCAGTACCTGGTTGGGAAAAACCCAGCAAGTAGACGGATAGGTCGATAACCGATCTCGCCATCGACGGGGAAGATAGCCGACACACTTCTCGGATTAAAACTTGGTTCTACACTTACAGGGTAATGACCTTTAGTAGACGCGTCGGGAAGCACTAATCAATCTATTAAAAACATTTTATAAACGGCGCTGATTAATAGCATGGTTAATTTAACAAATTAAACATCTTATTAGAGAGAATGGCGACCTTGAAGATATAAGCCCACTGAGATTTAGAAATAAAACCAAACGTAAATGTATGACGATTTCCTATTATTCTTTTTTATCTTAAAGAATTCATCTTCCTGTCGAAGAAACGCCGTTTCCGTTTCTGCCCGAGGAGTTCTCACGGGCGCGATGGGCTCGTGTTAGGGCATCGCGGTCGGCGCTCTGCTCAGCTTCCCCCCGCTGCGGGCCTCCAGCGCGCGCCCGCCGGGTAGCCTGCGGTGCCTGCGGAGCTTGTGCTGCGGTGGGCGCACTGGAGCGCGATAACAGGCCGAACAAGCAGCTCCTGTTCCCCTCCTTCCTTTCTCCTGCCTGCCTCGCCTCCCTCCCTCGCTCCGCTCCTCCGCCCATGCACCACTCGCTCGCGTCTCGCACGTGGATCCGCACCGGCTGCATTTCGAATCAGAACTTCATTTCGTTGTGCTTTCGGCGGTACGCCATCACGAGGTGTCTGCAATTAAGTATGAAGACACACGCAACCGACGCGGTTATTTTATGCATTATTTCCAGTCAGCGATTTGGCATACAACATCTTCATAAAACATAATTCGAACGTTTCTGTTGTACAGAACCCCGGTGACCCGTCGTACCCATTCGCTGTTGCAGTGGCGACTCTCGTGTAAGCTACGTTAAATCGGGCCTCAGAGTCCATGGGACTCAAAATTATGAACAGAAGTGCAAGTTGCTAAAGGAAATTTATGAAAACTTCAAATATAAGATTTAATACAGAGAATTCTTTAGTTTTTAATTTTAAAAATTTTGATAAAATTATATATTTGAAGCATGTTTAATATAATTTTGATATAAAGTTCCGCATTCCAATTTCAAAAATGTTATTGCTACAATGAAAAGGGGAACCCCTACAATTTTAGCTTGACCCTTCGAAAATGGTAAATCCGTACTGTGCAGCGCGCAGAAGTTTACGCCGGTGGGCCTTTGCGTTGGCAGCCAATTGGAGGGTTGAGAAGGGCGTCTTCCGAGGCGCGCCGGGCGCGGCGAGCGCCGTTTGTAAACACGCGAGGCGCTAGGCGCGCGGGATGATGATCGGTTCGCGGCGGCGGGCGGCCGGCCCTTTGTGCTCCGCGCCGCCCGGCACGCGTGTCTGGATTTCCGCGCGGCGAGCAGCCTCCACGCCCCCCCCATCCCGCCACGCCACGCACGCCGCGGCACTCCCCGCAATCCTCGCCTGCCCCGCTACGCTGTGCCGCCTCCATGCCCGCGCCGCGCCACGCACGTTCGCCACGCCACGCCACGCTCGAAACGACACTCGCCACGCCGCGCCACCCGCACACGTTCCCGACGCCACCGCCATGCCGCCCGCCTGCGCACTCCCCGCCACCACCATCGCCAGCCCGGACACCCAACATCCCGCCAATGCCTCCCCGTGCACGCCACTTCCCCGCTACACCGAGCTGTCCCGTGAGCTGTGCCGCCTCGCCACCACGCACACGCGCCGCGCGCCGCGCCGCCCCTCAGCCGTCCCCGGGGGCACGAGGCTAAAAGCTCCGCGGCGATCGAGATCGAGCGCTTGTCGGCGCTCCGCGGAGCGAAAGCGACGCCTCCCTCTGACGCCAGCCCCCTTGCTCCGCCCCCCCCGCGCTCGCAGATGCGTCGGAGATTCCATCGCTACCCACGACCGCTCCTCACCACCGGTATCGCCCTGCCCCGAACTTGCCCCGAGAACGTTCAGTCCGCCACGAAGCAGCTGAGTGGGGGGACGTGATTCGGTTCTACATTTGTCTGACGCAAAGTGAACAGTTCGGACGAGTCAGTGATCAAGCCACCTTTGTACACACAGTTGTTACTAACCGCTAGAATCGGATTCGCCGTAGCGCACCTTCTGCAAATTTTTTCCATACTCCTTTCGGATGACGATAAAGCAAAGAACACTCGAAAAATTACGAATCTAACTGCACCCGTTAGACACGGCGGTCTCCCATATTCCCCAACACTACATGCCTCCCCAACTAAGGAATTAAAGAAGTACTCTGAGATTGGGACTTTGACAAGCAGGAAAAGAATGTATATGTATGGCCGATGATTATTGCCAGATATATTGATGAAGCCATTTACAAAATTAGCAATGTTGGAATAACACCCTGACAAAATGCATTGACTAAAAAAAAAAAACTGAGCCATATTTGCATATATATTGTCAGCAGTGGCCAAGCGAGTAGCTGTCCCAGGCGGTCCTTCTTAAAATAATCTCCTATATTTCTTAGTCCCCTTTCCTCCCTCCTCCATCATGCGCGCGTTTCTTGCATCAGTCGCTGAGGTAATAAGAGGTATCGAGCGCGGCGTGTTTGCGTGGGCCGTTGTGTGGCGACGTTGCGTGGGCGGTTGCGCAGCGCCATCCTCGCTCCTCCTCGTCCTCCGCCTATTAATTCTTGCGCGTAAACGGCGCTGGCACACCGTAAATATTTTCGGTCCCGGAAATTTTCCTTCGCGCGCCTGCGCCCATCGCCCACACCCACACCACCCTTCCTGCGCCGCGGCGAGGTATATGCTTCTTTTCGTGAGCGTGCTCGTACGAAGCGAAGAGCTTCTTCTGGCCTCCTGACACGCTCTTTCTTTCACCTTCTTTACCTCGTACAGTTAATATATTTCGCTGCTCTTTTTCAACCTACTTTGCTACCGGTTCCGTTTGGGCATTTTCTGAATATTACTCTAGTAATTCCCACAGGAATTGAGGAGACACAATTTATTTGGAAGTGGGAGAGAAGAGGCCAGAGATTGTTGTACGCTTATGTACATATTATGGACTACTTTCTAAATAGTTTTCTGAAAAGAGAATTTTTCAATTATCCGTTCATAAAAAAATGGAAAACATGTTGTGTTTGGGTTGAAAAAACACAAAACGTCGTCGAGCAGTGCTTATAAAGCCTCGAGAACAGTTTTAAAACTCTTATAATCGAACTGGAAAAAGTGATGATTTGACGTAGCCTCTAAGATCAATCTGCATAGCGTTGAGTCGCAATCTATCGAACAGCAATACACAGAAAAGTGTGGAATCAGCTAGAAGAACACTTCCTCCAAAATGGTAATTCAGGTTGCTACTGTACACATGTGGCTCCTTGCCAGAGTTACAAATGGTTCTCGTCCGCAGTAGAAGCGCATTGTTGGAGCAAAGCGCGCGCGCAGTCGAGTAAATGAATGACGAGGCGGGGCGTCGTTCGCACCGGGCGCCGGGCGCCGCCGGCGGAGGCGCGCGGAGGGCGGGGCGGGGGCGGTGGTCCCGCAGCGCCCGTGATGGATGACGCCCGAGCCCCTGCGGACAACACTCCTTTGCCACACGCCCTCCCCCCCCCCCAGCCGCGCCCGAGATCAGAAGCCAATAAAAGCATAAATCGACCCAAGTTGGCTTTTTGGCACATGTCACTCGCGACGCATCTGACAGATGCCTCACCCAGACGCTCAATTCGCTATCCCATGCGCACTGCTTCGTGGCGCTTCGATATATAGTTGCTGGGAAGAGCGAGAGAAAAAATATTTCTGTGAGCGCAGAGCATAGGGAAATCCAGCTCCGTTTTTCCCCCAGATTTTATTTACCGTATGTAGAGATCTTTCTAGGTGTTTTGCAGGCACTGTATAGCCACAAAGGAAAAACACAATTAGCGCACAGCAAATAAAATCAATTACCATTTCTCGGTTTCTCATAATTTAGAAAAGCTATACTAGGCAGAAAGTTAATTTTCTACTCTTTTGAATCTGTAAATAGTCGTGTAAGTTCACGATTTCAGCTTCAAACAAACCGCTTCAGTTTCTGTTTCTCTTAATTCTCTTTGAATGTTTCCTTGAACGATGCGGTTCACTTGATCATCTTTAATATGCTTAAGAGACCAAGAAATTTAATTGTTTTGCTATATCAAGCCCGTCACCATTACTGAAGAGACACTTGCTGTCATATAAGGAATGAAATCTGAACTGGAATATGAGTACGCTAAAATTAAATGCTTGTGTGAAAGTTAAACGCCTAAGTGTTATACTCGCACAATTGTTCGCAGCCAATTTGATATGGGATCTGGCTGAAGGAACATCCAAATGCAGAAAATGTTTATTGACCACACATACAAACAACAACAACACCAAAATTAATTTCAAAACAGAAAGACGGAAACAAAGGTAGGAAAAGAACTATAGGCCCCCTTTACCTGAGAATGAGAAAGAAATTTCAGCTGTATGTATTTTTACCTTCAGAGTCATTGCCACTGTTACATTACACACCACCCACCTGAATCTAACGTATGGCATATAGAGTGTCGTTATTTCGAGTATACTATACAGCTTTGTACAGTCCTCAGACCCTATGTGGCCTATGCGTTGTTCAGCTACAAGATATCAAGTCTGTTTAAATCCCCTAAGTAAATTAAAAAAAAAAGTATGAATGAAATCGAAATTGTCGCACATTACATTCAATAAGATCAAATAAATATTGTTTAAGGACTACAAAACGCTCTGTGCATCGAGCCAGTCGGACATTGACTGTTTTAATATCTATTATTATATTATTATATTAGATTTTATATTATTATTATTATTATTTATTATTATTTTATTAAAAGATATATAAGTTGAGCCATAATGCAGGAAAAAATCTAAACAGAGTCAACACTAGTGATTCTTGTATTTGTATAACCAAGTTCATTTAAAAACAGAGTAAGAAAGTTTCGGCCTCAATTATCCATTATTTATCTATTTGACGCTAACAAAGGCATTCCAACTGGGAAACTCGTTCCGATTGCTCATTCACTCGCCTAATTTGTTGTTTTGACCACAGGCCCAACGTCCCCTTCTGACAAAACCTCGTCGAAGTGACGGCCCGCAGCCGGGAGGCCGCCCCAATGCGTTTGGACAACGCGCGGCCGGAACGTCGCCCGAGATTAGGCGGCGCGGAGGCGGTAGGAAGCAGCGCAGCGCAGCCACGGCTGAGGGCAGGCGGCCGGGGCGGTGGCGCTATCGCGCGCGCGGGCGGGCCGGCGCCGTGTGTCGCCAGGCATGTCGGAGATAAGCCGCTTGGTCGCCTTGTCTGGGGGCCGGCCCTTCGCCCTCGAGGCCGAGCCGTAACGAGACCGAGATGTCACGTGGACTTTCGTATTCACGTCATTTTTCCGTAAAAATTTTACGCCTATCGACGATTTCTTTAGCTCTGCAGGCATTCAAGAGACACGTACTGTTACTCTACGACTTCGTGAGGATCATCTCTGTCTAGAAAAACCCAAAATAAACATATAGTATGCGAGTCATCTGTATTTATTGTTTGGAGGGTACGTTAATTTGTAACAGTGCAAATTCTTTTCTGTAATAATGCTCGCCTGTATAATCGTGTTCAAGCTCGATGTAAAAAAATATAACAGCATCGCTCCAGTAGAATTAGGTGCGGAGAGACAGAGGCGGATCCAAGGGGAGTGCTTAGGATCGCCTGTCCCCCCCCCCAAATAGGCCTATACTTTTCGTTCGTAACCTTACTTTATTCGCAAAACTGATGTAAATATTTATCTCCAGAATTATGAATGTTAAAAAAATTCTAAATACATTAATATATATAATATATATTATATATATTATATAAAATAATATGTAATGCGTAACAAGTACGTTTATACTTAACAAAAAGATCTGTGATCACTCCCCCTCCCAACAAAAGTCGGCTTGTCACCTCTGCAGAGAGAGGCATTTTCTCTTGGTTTTCCAGAGGCCAAAGAGGACGCCGTTTTCATCCTCTAGCTCCTTGCACCTTATTGCATTCGAAATGTGAAGTCGTTAATTCCCTCGATGAGAGGAAAACAAACTCAAGAAACCGCCTGGTTGTGAAAGACGCGTAGCGAGTGGAGCGGGAGGGGCGAGAGGAGGCCCGCGCGCGCCGCCTGCATATCCGATGTCGCTAATGCGCTGACGCCTTCCGAGCCACCGCCGCTCCACAAACCCTCCCCCCTTGCCCCCCTCCGCCCACCGGAAGCCCCCGCTCCCACCCCCCGAGTGGGCGCGAGGGGGGGCGATGGCGCTCTACGCACCGACGGAGACAGGAGAGTGGTAATGTGGCGAAGAACCGGCAAATAGTCCCCGCCGCCAAAAGCGCAAAAACCGCCGAAAGCGGGAATTTGCATAAGGCGCGCCGGGCATCGCATTTATTCCCGGACAAGGAGCGCGCTGCGATACCGACCATCGCGGCGATTAAACTCGCATTAAATGAAGGCGCAGGACTTGTTGGGGAGGATTTACGCAGCTTAAAGGAACTGAGCAGGCAAAAAGGTAAACAAGATGCTGGTAAGAGATTGGCGAGAAAAAAAATATTTAAATCCATATGAATATGCGGCCGGCTGGCAAGCGCGGGAGTTGACGCGCGGAGGACGCTGGAGTGCACAAGGCAAGCCAAAAGCTCTTTCCGCTGAGGCAAGCTGTGTTTGTCACGTATCATGCGCTTAGTCTTCCCCCCAGCGTGAAGCTGTCTAAAGTTAGGCATTCGATTTTAATGACATCTCGAATTATTGAAATCACTCTCTTACAGTTAATGGAATAATATTTCCCAATACTCGCAGTGTATACGATGTATTATCGCTACGCCTGTACCAGACTTACAACTCAGCTCTACCTTATAGCCCAACATAAATATAGGGGTAAATTGCGAAGGATGATGCATAGGTGTTAAACCCTGACACTAAACATGTACGCACACCGCCGCAGCGGAGCACTACCTAGGCGTTCATAGCCCTTACGCAGTCTTTTAACCAGATAAGCATTTGTACTGGGTCACGGGCTCGGTAGTCGTATTAGTATGTACAAGGCGTAAATACGGGCCTGATAGACTACATTATGATAGACTGGGGGATGTATGTAAACTTTGATAGCTGCACCTGGAGATTAAGACTGTCTCAACCGGACAGAGATCTAAGTTATCAGAGTTTCTTCTGAGTTTGAAAACACGCACATATGGAAACAAGAACTACAGCAGAAACAGTCATCCACTGGCTTTCTACATTTTCGACAGCGTATTTCAGTTTCTTGGTCACCACCTTCCACCTTCTCCTTTCATCTCCGCAGTGTTTCCACCACCCTGCTTTCGAATCTACCTGAAACTAGAGCTTCAGTTCTCTTTCGTTCTCCCTGGGAACTCTTGCTTTTCCCTGCGCGTCTCTCCCCGCCGCATCGTCACTCTCTTGGGGCACGTTCCTCGCTACGAGGGCTGAATCAGGCCACGGCCGCTGCCCTTGCCCTCCCCCTCGCCCGCCGCGTCCCTGCAGCGCGAGCCAATTCATCCGGCGGCGCTGGGAGCCGCGCGCCGCGAACAACCCGATAAGGATGACGGATGACGCGCGCAGGGCTCCCGCCCCTTCCCGCCCCGCCCCGCCCGCCCACCTTCGTTTCTTTGTTTTTGTGGGCACGGGGCCATACATTTTGATGAACTACCTTACCGGACGCACCAGAAACGGCTGCAGGAGCTCTCCATCAAAACAGACCCCCCCACACACCACCACCTACTACCCACCCGGCCTACCCGCTGCTCCCGGGCCGACACGGCCCACTTCCTTCCTCGCAGGCCATTCCAGGGAGGCCATCGAGCCCCCCCCCTCCCCCCGGGAGGCATCCCTCGGCCTCTGCCTTCGAACGCTCCGTGGCGCCGTTCATGGGGGTAAACGGAGGAAGATTAGTTCCCCGCTGCTCACGTTTCATTATCATCTTCTGTTGTACCGGGGGCTCTTTCGTATCTTTTATCTACCCTAAGCATCCAAGTTAGGGACTTCGATGTATTTAATTATTTATAAAAGTTGGACAGCTCTTCAAACAGATACTGAAAATGAAAATACAAAGCAGATAATTGTTAATTTTATTAAAGACATGCCTGTTTTATACATCGCTCAAGCGTTCAATGCAAATGTCTAAAAATACCCGCGAAGCATTCTAATGCACACAAGCCATAAAGGGAATCCAATAGCAACACCCAACGACGTGAATGAATTGCAGGGGAAAAGCGAATGGCTTCGGGAGCCGCTTGAGCGGATCGAGAGCGGAACGAAAGCTGCTTCGTGGCCGCGGGGAGTGTGGGGGAGGGGAGGGGAGCCGGCCGCTCAGCGCGTCCCGCGACGCGTGTACGCACCTTATCCCGCCGGGGCGACCGTTAACTCGCTAAAGGCGCGCGCTCGTTGTAACTTTTCATACCTCATTTACTTAATACTCCGCCTCAAATTTATGCCGCAATTTGCCGCCAATTAAGTACCGCGCGCCACACGCGTTAATCGCATGCGCTGAGACTCCTCGGCGGCGGCGGCGACGGCGGCCGAGCGGAGGATGGTGGCTGTGAGGGGGGAGAGGAGGGGAATCGAGTGCCCGGACGGGGGACCTGTTGCGCGCGACCCAGCGGCAACGCCCACCCCTAGCGGCCTTGCAGCTCACTAGTCGTGCAACAGAAACCGAAGATAATGCCTCCGGTTGAGCGTGCCGCTGATTGGGAGGTTGCGGGTTCGATCACAGCAGGGTGATGGAAAGTGATTGGAATGAGTGTGTGGCACCTGCCGGAGACGAATTAATAGGAATATTGCTCTGATCAGCAGTTTTCTTCTTCACTTTCAGACATATGCCGAAGTAGTACTCCATTCTTCGGGCCACGGGTCGCGTGCGATCTTTCTATTCCATTCTTTTCCCTTCCCACTCCTAGACAGTAATGACCTGTTGGAGTGCGCGAAAATCATAATCATATCAAATCGTAGCAGTGAAGTGCAAACATCTAGAGCAGACTCTCTAGTATCACTACTTTCAATCCAAATCTAATATATCCTGCGCCGAAATGCTCAGGGTGTACAATAAGAATTGACTTTATTAGGTCTCCAATTCCACTACAGATTGGATCAGCAAAAATATCACTGCATAATACTTGACGAAAATATTTATAATTATCAGTTTGTATTTTTTTAAATCTAAGTAGTTTCATCACATAAGTAAGTCATTAATAAGAAATTATAATTAAATACTCAGGAACTGTAATCACCATATAGTTACAAACTTAAATTACAGAGTAAGTGCCAAATTTAAAATTTAGCCTGATTTCATTGCTCTCTAAGCATTTGCTGGTGTTTTTCTGAAGCAGTTGATGCAGATTTAGTCTTAAAAAGAACTATTATTTGGCTTTTGGAACTGGCTGGAACCGCAACAGGAAGGACAGGGATTCTGAAGCAACTCTCAAGAGTCCAGTTCGACATCCTCAGAGACGCGTCGTTTACAAGCAACACTTTCAACGACAAGCTGATTCCAACGAGTGGCGCACCGGTACAGTGCGTTTCACGCTTTAAGAGAGTATTTGCCACAAGATGTATGTAGAAAAGCTGCCATCGTCTTTTCCATTTGCTTATTTCTTTTATTTTTCTGTTTTCTTTATTCATTTCTCACTCAGAATTCTCTTGTGTCCCACACTCCTTGTGCCGACTTTACATGACAGTACAGCATTATAAATCTCTTGTATCGCATTCATATTCGTTTACAGCCACGGGCCCCATCTCGCCTCCATTCCGGATGTTGTTGATATACGCCGCCGCGCTCCAGGTTTTTTATTGTTCGGGAGTAAAAAATTGTCCGAGTCGTCCCTATATTTCGCGAACGCTACGGGTCGACGAGAACCTGCTCGGGGCCAACATTGTCACCGCCGCCGTCGCCGCCAACTGGTTGGCGCGACCAACACTTCGCCGGGCGGTAAGCGGGCCATAAGGCGGGCTCGGTCCATTCCCTAGGCCCCGCCCCGACCACACCGTCCCTGGCCGCTCCATCCCGTAAAGCACCTCACGGCTCACCACACCCTGCGCCGTCCCGTCTTGTCCAGTCCGGTCGCGCTCGACGTCGTTATGTCCCCACTGGCCCCACCTCTTCTCGCTTCCCACTGGGAGAGGTGACTCAAGTCCAGTCACTGCATTGCCTCTGATCGAAAGGTTCTAGGGAAGCGTCCGGACGGTGGTAGGATTTTCGACACTAGCTCGTCACCTAGGTCGAATTCAGACGCTGTACAGATGAGAATTCTGGCGGCTGATCGGTAGTTTTCCATGGTTTTTCAAACCAACACTAGTTGAATGACGGAGCTGTACCCTAACAAATGGGCCACGAACCGCGCGCGATCTTCCCTTCCTCTTCCTTATCCTACCCTCACTTAAATACACCTTACCCTTACTTAAATACACTTACACTAACATGCACTGCACTACCAGGCATGCCGAGAGACCGGTCGGAATCTTAGAGCTTGTTCCAGCTGGGGAGGTGCCCCACTGGTGGGAGATACCTGGTTGGGGAAAACCCCGCTAGCCGAAGATAGGTCGGCGCCGGATCTCGGCATCCAGTGGGGGAGGATCACCACCTCCTCCCGAGGGAAACACTTGTACTACACTTATGCGACTAATGACCGTAGCAGTTGACGCGCCTGAATCTCTAACAACCATCCTGTCCGGTCCAGTCTCACTCGACGTCGTCATGTCGCCATTCGCACCAACGTCCTCCTCATCTCTTCTCGGGTCGTCTTTCCATCCGCCCCCGCCGACCCTTCGCAGATCACTACTATTACATCTTCGCATCGCAAGCCCCAGTCTCGCCAGGCCGCCCCGCAGAGCCGCGCCCCGCAGTGTCACGCCCCCTCCC
>BOPP01000146.1:2259451-2271705 GCA_017312745.1 Gryllus bimaculatus
GCCGCGCCGCGCCCCGCGCTCGTCGAATCTCCCGGTCCGTCTGTGAGCAGCCTCCTCCGACGAACTGCCCCCGCGACCAGTGTTGCCAGATGGGCTCAAGCGAATCCCCTCAAAGAGTACCGCGAAATCCACCTAAACGCCAAAAAAAAAAAAAATCCCTACATTCCAGTAATTTATTTTTAATTTAATTGTTAATGAATGCATGTCTATTTATGTTTAAAAGCGTATACATTTTAAAGTTGCGTATGTCTCCAGTACATGTAATGTTGTTTCATCAATAATATTTTACTCACTCACTCCTTCTTTAATATTTTTTATATGAATTCCAGTAGTTAGTTGAACAACTGAATAACTATTAGAAAGTAAGGTGTACATTACTCTTTGTAAACAATAAATCATTTTTACAGAATCTTATTTTTACGCAAGTTGTAATAAAATCAAAATACGTAATAAAAAACACTCATAAATTCCTAAAGAATTTGCGCCTCCTTAATTAATAAAGGCGATTATTCGTCCCGGAAATTGAGGATAAAAGCGGGCACTCGCTGGCCAACGCAGTGAACACTTGCGTTGGCTCCCGGGGCGGAGGAGCCTTCTGCTGCTATCACTCTCCTGCGGAGGCGATTACGCGCCTGCTCGCGATTCCATCAACCCTCGTTTTTACGAGGACAGAGAGGATCAAACGCAAAGCTTTTTTCTTTCATATTATAGATAGAACTTCCCTTCTTTCGGAGAGAAAGTAAAGCCGGCTACCCTATATAGTAAAAGTACTGCAAGTAAAAGATCCTTAAGCCTAAAAGAAGCTTCTGAGCAAAATTCAAATCGCCTGTTTCGTCGCCCGAGTGATACCTTCTTAGCGAAATTTGCGTGATCAGACAGAATAGCGGGCTTCCTAGTCTCGTCTCGTTAAAAAAAACATGAACTGAACTGCCGTCCAGAATAGCTCTTTCAGTACCCTACAGCTCGTTTCTCATTGTGAGTGATGATCAAACATGAGCTCCATCAAAATGCGGCCATGCGTAGCTTTCCCACTCTACAAACAGAGTACCTGAAGATGGTGTTATTGGATACGTCACACCGTTCACTTACTAACAAGTGAGCTTCAACACTACTTTAGGCTTTTTTCAATAATCGACCCCTTTATCGAGTATTTCCCATGCCCCATTAAAAATCAGTGCTAGCTATAGCTCAAAAACGGACATAGCGAAGATGACCCATACACTACACAGACGTACAGCTTTTAAAATGTTTATAAAACAGAAGTAGCTATGTAGATGTAGTATTGCAATGGCGAAAAACATATTGCTGTACCAAACAATACAAAAGAAATGAAACAGAACGAAAATAGAGGATTTGCAAACCAGCACATTATCGTTTCTTCGCATAATTTCAAAAACGAGTAGGGTATTTTACATAAGCGGTACAGAAACAAGACTTCATTCGCGAACGTATTGCATTCTTATTTTATTTATCTTAATAATTCCAAGAGCCATAATGATACTCGCACACATACATATTATACATGATTACATGTCGCAGGACTCTCTATATCCCAATAACGTATGCATGTTTGAACAAGGAATAATAATGTAAGCGGAATTGCACCGTTACTGCAGAGACGTCGATAGAAAAAAATTATGTGATTTCGAAAGAACCTTCATTAAGAGTCGTTCTATAGACTCCGCGCGACCAGTGTCTGCCCTGATGGAATGTGCGACGACGTGGATGGGATCAACTCACTTCAATAACAGTGGTTGAGTAAACGCAATTTACTCTTACCTCGTCGTTTCGGATTGGTCGTTCAAATGAATGCCTTTTAACCAACAAAGCAAACACAACTGAGTGGAGATCTTAACTTCCATTCGTGTATTCTAGATGTCGTTGACATTTATGAACTTTTCGCCTTTCATATTCGCCTTGGTATTAGTCATTTGTTATTACCCTTATCGACTTCTTATCTCAGGGTCTGCGTTCCCTCGCGTTACACGTCCCCTGCTCAACATACGAGCGCAGCTGCGCGATTATGACCTAATTGAGCCTCTGCGACGAGGAGAGCTAGGATCACAATGTGCGAGGCAGGGCGACGCAGGGCGAAGTCTCCAAATGACCGTCCGGGTGGGCGAGTGGGCGCAGCAGACATGGAGGGGAGTGGGAGAGGAATTAAGATGCAGCAGATAGCGTTTGCATAATGCGCCGCTGTGACAGGCGGAGGCAGTGGGCACCTGGCTTAGCCCTGGCAGTCGAGAGCTCTTTCACGCCGCGACCTCTGCGCGGGCATTAGGCCCCACGTGTCGGTGCTTGGCACGCCACCGACGCGACGGTTCCCTCCCAAAAGATTCGGTGGAGTAGGATCGTATCCCGTACGACATTTCGGCAGCCCGAGTAGCAAGAGGTGGAATATCACCATTTCAATGTTTGGAATTATAAAAGCGGAACAATTCTAAGATTACTTGAAGAAAGATGCGTGGCCATGAATCAAACATTACTTTATTAGCATTGTGAGTCGGTCAAATGGCAATCGGAAGTTAGGATGCGCTGGCATGTGTGGTTTAATCACAATGAATGACGCATGTCAAGTAGTTTTGTGTGGCCTGTTCTTCAGCTGCCAAAGAGCTCCTGGGTTACTGCCATGAGCCCTCTGGGCAGGAAGGGGGCGGGGCCGTGGTAGTGGTAAACGCTCGCGGGGCCTAAACATCGAAGCAGCCTCAGGGCACCAAGAGGCAGCCTCGGACCGCGATTCTGCTTGCTGCGCGTCTTTCGCCATCTACACATTGTGACCCGACTTGAAGTTACTGCGGCGAACGATCGGATTTCTACAAGATCGTCTTTGTGTGTGCTTTATTATACAAGTGCCTAAGACTATTTCCTGGAAATAGGCGTATGATTTCAATGGGGAAATGATTATGAAGATATAATACGAATGGGTACTGCCTGAAAGAGGGGAAAGCGAAACGAGAGAACCTGGTGCAAACTTTATTTGTCTACCACAAACCATATGGATCAACCGGTATTTGATCCCTAGTCCCAGCGGTTAAGACGAGCAGTTTGGCTGGTTAAATATGGGTCGCCTCATGGCCTCATGATTAGTTCCTTGGCACGCTATGGGGTTAAGTGTGGACTAAATGTTGTACATACTATGTTATTTCATGCCACTATCATATGTAAAGCCTTAGGCCTGACAAGTGAATTATGTTTTTTTTATTAAACAATCCTACCAGGGTAGTATATAAGTTATCAATTGTATATCTTTACAGTAAGGAATCAGAAAAGTAACAAACCCACCCTTGTACCAAGTCAATTCGGGTACTCCGCCCTCGCTTCGTATAGACGGAAGCTGCGCCACGTGCGCATCGCCTGTTCTCGCCCACGCCCACGCCCTCTCCCACGCGCGCGCCGCCCACCGCCCGCGGCGGGCGATCAGAAAACAGCGATAAATTTAGGAGCGGTTTGTTGTGCTAACAGGTCGCTTCGCGCGATGAAACGTAAATGCATTAGAGGCCGTTGCTGCATCGTCGCCCGATCTCTCCGACGGGAATAGCCCTCTATTTATTCGCTTTGGAAATAGAGGCGCTCGTTCGTCCAGACGCTATTTGGAAAGCCATTCTAGAATATCTCGCATCCGTGCTTACCCATGCGGATGATTCACTGCCGGGCAGGGTGCTAGGTGAATGATCGCTAGCAAAGGGAGAGGATTTTTACACTCTTACTTAAATCTGACATAGAAATTAATAAGACTAACGAGGAATGGTGTTATTTTGTATACTTTCAACGAGCGTTCGGTTAGGACAGATAATAGGGTGCTTTTTGTACAGTTACTTCAAGCTTTGTAGAGGAATGGTGTGTAACCAGAATCTCCTGTGAAAATCAGATGTGATAGCCACTCATATAATACTGCCAAGAAAAAAACATGTGGAGTAGTTGAAATTTGTGAAAATTGGCAGGAAAATTCGTCTACACTTGATATGCTTGGCATACTTGCACACGAGGGGGAAGGAGGGGCTCCTGGGGGGCCAGCTCCCACCTCCCAAAAGCTAATGAAACGTATACAAAAGTACAGATTTTACTAATCTTCTGTACTAACAGTCATTCAATATATCAATTGTTTACATTATACAAATTGACGATAAGTCAACAAATAAAAATGTTTTTATATTCAAGTAAATGAAAGTGTCTTTTTAAAAAAATCATCAAGTCGGTTGGACCTGAAGCCTCACCCAGAGAAGAAATCTGGGAAAGCCTCTGGCTAGGCACGCTGGCAAATCATTGTAACAACTCTGATGTGTATTACCAAGGCTAAACGGAACTTCTTACCTGAAGCTCAGCTCGAACTTTCTTTCTCAACATGTCACCGTATGGACTCTCACCTTAGTTTCACTGTAACAAAACCAAACGTTTCTCAACTCAAACCTACAAATTATTCTCAACTGATTACAAAATCAGTCTGCACAACAAACAGGCAAAGTTCTCTACAAGCTTCTAAATTGTCTAATGCCACAGTCTCTCAAAGTAAATTCAGCGTCTCTTGACAATCTAATGTTTAGACAGAACATGTAGAATAAAGTTCGTTACATGCACCCACATACATACATTTAAAAATGTCTATGTATTAATTATTGTTAATGTATTAAAAATTGTGATGGAACGATTCAAGAGAGGGACGCACAATATTAATTATTTTTAACATTATAAAAATTCTGTTGGAGTCATCACCTTAAACGTCAAAGAGATTGAGACTGGCGAAAATGTTTGAAAATGCATGCTCTGGACGCTGCGTCCTCCGTCAGCCAAGAATTCCACGGTATTCATCTTCATCTCCATGAGGAAATGTTTATACGTGTATTGCAGCCGTATGTCATTCGCAATAGCGCCGGCTGGACGGAGGGCGGGTTCTTAAGCGTCAGCTCGTCGGCGGCGATGGACTCCGGTGTCCCATTGCGCTTGTTCGCTAGCGGAAATGGAGCGCCTAATCCGTCGCGACAAACAAACGCCCCAGAGGCGCTTAATCACCCCCTCCCACCTCGCGGTCGTGTTTACGGCTCCGCGCCCGGCACAATGCGGCGGCCGAGGCGGCGCCGCGCCGGAGGCGTAAATCACCTGCACGGCGCCGCACGGCACGGCACGGCACGGCACGGCACGGTACGGCACGGTACGGCACGGTACGGCACGGTACGGTACGGTACGGTACGGCACGGCGGCCACACGCCTCCGTCGACTACAATAAATTCACTACAATAATCTCGTATAATCGGATCTATGTTATGAAGTGTACTTTTAGAGAAATTATAAGAGGAGGAAAGTAGAGAGTTAGATATAGAAAGATGGATCATTTAAATATTCATCAGCACATTTTTTTTGGTCAATAGCATTCTTCAAATCTTATGTAATTTTTGAAAAGTTTTTATTCTTTCTGCCCTCGTCAAACAGTTTGTGTTCAACAATTCTAAGTTAACTTCCCTTATCTTACGTATTTTTTCGAAGAAACTTTATGTGATTTAACTGCAGATAAAGTATACAGAAATCCGCCAATTTCCACTGTTGTTGTGTACTAACACATTTCCTTTTGTGTGGTGTTTATAAGTTATTTTTTGTAATTTATTTAAAAGGTATTTTAAGATATGGAACTATTTTAGTGATTCCCACTTCGTATCTAATGCTTACGATTTATTCCTGTACATTTATCGTACTTCCTCATGATATTGTTATTCAATAAACGTTAACTTTTCTAAAAAGGAATAGTAATATATATTAAAAATAACTAATATTGGCATTATTCAACGATCTACATTCCATTAATTTCTCAACATTATATTCCAAAACTCTTTATTGAACGCATGTGACGCTTCAAAACCATTAAACATCATTTCATTTCAAACCAATTAAAATAGATTAATTCTAGTGTTTACAAATTGTTTTGATTATCCATTCAATTCAATTCACACTCAAAAGAAATTAAACAGGATATTTTCTTTATTTGTATGGCTAAGGGGAAGAACATTGCACTATATTTTAATATCTACTTTCTAACACCTTTTCTAAAGTGACACCAAAGCAAGTGTATGTCGAAGGTCTACAAATGTCAATGCATTACTTTCCCCTCGCAGGTAGTTGACGGACGACGGAGAATCTCGGGAGAAAGTTGTCGCCACAGAGGCCGCTCTCGCGCATTGAGTCCCCATTGGCTTCTGCGAGCGAAAGCATTGCTCCTGCCGCCCCACCCCCACCGAGCGTGGAAGGGATGGCGACAAGTTGTATGTTGTCGCGTAGTGAAAACGAAATTAATCAATCACTACATCTTTCCTCTTAAGTTTTCTCTCCCATCACTTTCAAATTCAATTGTTTGCATGATGTACCTGATTCTTACTTCGTGATCTAACTAGTTAGTAATAATTAATTTTTCATGATGTAAAAGTTGAAAAATAAAATGGATAGGAAACGGAAAGTGTCTCGGAGAATACAATACGTACAGCGATAATGATTTAGTAAAGACATGGTAGAGGATGTGAATTTCTTGCTTGGTGCATACCCCGAGCGCGAGGTAATTCCTAACTGCAGCCTCCGACGACACCGGCGGCGGCCCTACGCGACACTCTGGCAGACGACCTCCGCGCGGCGCGTCTTCAACACTTCGCTGGAGGACGTTCACACATGAAGCGCGATTATCACGGGAACTCGCCCAAAAGTGTTCTCCAATCATTTGCTGTTGATTATGGCCACGAGCCCAACCGCGTGTTTAACGTAATCGCGTATTTGCTATGCCTGCGCTGAAACATGCGTCGGAGCCGCCGAAGCAGAATTTTCCCGCCAATGCCAAAGGAGGGCTTTGCCCATTGCTTCCGCACGACGAAATACCACCCACGCGTGACTCACTCCCTGAAAGACCGCGGTCGCGGGCGGGCGCGGGGCATGAAGCGCGTGCAGTCGTTGGGCCGTGAGGCTGTTTTGAAATCCGCCGTCGTACGCGACTATCAACAAAGAGCGGCGAACCGGTCGTGCGCCGGCCCGAGGGCACCGCACGCCCGCCGCCCGCGCCCGCCGCCGCGCCGCCCGCCGCCCGCCGCCCCCGCCGCCGCCGCGCCGCCCGCCGCCACCGCCCACTTGCCCATCGGAGGATTCTTTCGCCACGGCCGCCCCACCGCGCCCCGCCCCAGCCCGCCCCGCCCCGCACGGGCGACCCGCAAAGCAGCTGTGCGCGGCGACTGGCGCGTCACAGTGGCACCGTCCTCACTCAATCTATCTGCACCGCCTGGAAAGTACCCTGAGGAGATTCCAACAAGCAGCGAGAATTGACAGGTTCCGTTGTAAAACCTGGAAAAATAGAGGAAGCCAATTGACCAAACTACCCTAGGTATAACATGATCCGGAAAGGAAGTCTCAACAAAAGACCGCCAGGCGCATCTGGGAGACTAGTGTACGCACTAATCCATGTGGAATGGTACTAAAACCAATGAGAAGAACCTGGGAAAAGCAAGAAGAATGTATTTCGTTTTTACCATTGTGTTACAAAAGGTTTGGGGCTATGATTGATTGCGCATATTTCTGTTCTCAGCAAACACCACAACCACTACAGGATGCAGGCATGTCCAGATTTGTGGATGTTTAATGAATCGTTCGAATAATGCGTCGTAAGGGATTCCCGCAAGAAGAATGTAATACTTCGACAAGAGCAATAAATAATTGTTGTACGACTACTGTTTTATTATTATTGTTATTATTTATTATTCATTATTATTAATAATTAATCTAATTAATTTTAACTTCTTTACTGCCTTCGCCAATTTAACATCTTCCAAAAGTGAAGCTTACACCTATTAAAACGCATGGAAGCGGACATCTGACCTGGACTCGCATTTGTGAGTTCGAAATACGTCCAACTTCAGAAAACGTTCTCGCGTCCAGTGCCTCTGGCCATGGTGTGATTATTACCAAATGACCGGTTTCGGTTCCTTCACTTTACATCCGCTTTAAACCCTTGTGGTTATAATCACTCAAAAATTACTGTTATTTATATAGCTTGCATTTTGTAAAAGAAAAAAAAGAAGATAAAAGAAAAAAAAGAAGAGTTGATTATAAAACATCTGTAACCATGAAGCAATATGATTTATTTTACACATTGCAATGATGTATACCACAAGAATACAAAACAAAGTCCCATTAATTAACACCAATATATTGCATTGTATGGGATACTTTCGATTAACACATTAAAACAATTAAAACGCTTTTCGGTCCGTAAGCCGGTGGGTTACGTCCCACTCTGCCGGCCAGCTGGAGTCGGGCTCAGGCGGTCCCCGTGGCGGGCGGGCGGGCCGGGCGGCCCTTGGCTTCCGCCGCCATGTCCATCAAGACAGGTAATTGGCGCCTTTCTCCGCCGGCTGCTTTACCTGGCGCGGGCCGTGAGGGCGGCGCGCGGAGGGTGGGGGTGGGGCACCGCAGAGGAGTGGGGATGGGTGGGGCGGGAGGGGGCGCGGGGTCGGGGCGGTGCACGCGGACGTCCGATTCCCCTCCGCGGCGCCGCAATTAGTGCGCGCGGCGATTATTTTATTTCGTAACCGCTGGGCCCGGCAGGCGGCAAAAAGGAGTCAGCGCGAACGCGAAGCGGCACGGCAAGCGCGGCCGCGGGGCGACGGACCGCGCCGGCGCTAATCTCGTTTAAGCTTCGTCTAAACATGCGTCCGATTATTTCCGGGACGGGAAGGCGGGGAAGACCGAGAGGCAGGGGAGGGGGACGGGCCGGCAACTTGACCGGCTTCAAAGGCCCGCGCGCCGTCGGAAGGCAGGAGGGCACCTGCATCGCAAACAAATCGCTCGAGCTCGGCAAACAGGTAGCAAAAGCGACGCCCAACGCGATGATTTACTCGCGGCCATTTGGTTAGCTCGATATTAGTTTTCTTCGACGCCCGGAAGAAAGAGGATAAACCGTCTCAGGTGATTAAAGTGGTCGCTGCTCAAATATTATGGGGTCTTTCGAAGTTGATCATTTGCCTTTTAACTTCGATACAAGGGTGGTTGCACATTTGAACTAAGAAACATATCCACACTTTCTTTGATATGACCTACTACAACGCAAGGGCAATCACCACAAGTCACTGATATTTCTACTTCATACATTTAAGCAACGACCAATGTTAGAAACGGCATTCCCCCCAAAATTTTTTGTCACGGCTTGAAATTGCACCTAGCACATATCGCCATCCAGAATAAAAAGCACAACCCAAACCAAAAACACGCAGATATATTTTAAGTTGTGCTAACAACAAGAATTAGCTATAATTATTTTGACACTAGCAGCAACGCTCTGTCAACATATTGAGGTGTTAAAGGCAAGCAGAACCGCACGTCATGGTGAGTAATCGGAAATGTCGTCTCTTTTTAAGTTGCCGCCACCTCAGAAAGATAATTTATCCGCGCCATTACGTTTCCTCTGTAACTATTTCTCATTGGCTCTTGCTGAGAATTCGTGGTCAGCTGTGGGAGTCCGGGGAGAGGGGGAGGAAGGGTGTGTATCTGACGGTCGAGAGCGAAAATATCATAACAGCGGCGTCTCGGAGGGTGAAAATTAATTTCCGAGGTCCCGTTAAAGCGGTGAGCCTGCGGACGCCAGGCGGAGGAACGTTTATCAGAGCGAGTTTCTTTCTTTTTTTACGGCACCCCGCTCGTTCGCCGGGCCGTCTTGCCCTCGCCTGGACTGCTCCCTCGCCAAGGGCGCCTGATTTAGGGCCGAAAAAGGGCTTCTTCCTCTGGATTTCAAAAATCCTCCTCCTCCCCCCCCCCCGGCGGCAGCCTCCCAGCCGCTGCCACGGCCACAGGTGGATGGAAGCGCGGTGCGGGAGGGGAAGCCCTTCCCCCTCGCTTTCGAGCTTTCGCCCGCCAGCCAAATGCGATGCGCGCGGCTCGCGAGCTGCCTCGACGTGCGCTGTTGTCAAGTGGATGTTCAACTCTGAGTACGAAGCTAGCTTTCATGTAACATTAAGGATTAATATAATGTTAAGGAATATATATTTTATCCATCAATTACCTTTTTTGAACTAATCCGTTAATTAATGCTATTGTATTTTATTGATGGAGAAATCATCACAAAAATTGCTAATTCGCATCCAAAAGCTGATCATAATCCTACTTAGATGTAGAACTGAATTTCTGTAAGGGCATTTTTGTCATTGAATATATTAATTTTTCATTGGAACTCTTCATGGAATCATTACGACAATATTTTCGTTCATATTTTATTTTCCATAATATTCCCCAGAATGCCTAGCCACCTCGCGGGATGGGCAGGTAGGGTAGAGGAGAGGCGAGTGGAGCGCAGCCGAAGTGGCGCGGGCCGGCGCAGGGCACCGGATCAAAAGAGGCAAGCGGGGTGAGGGGTGGGTGGGCGGAAGAGGCGCGAGGAAGGGGAGATTCGCAGCTCGTTGGAAAAGAATGTTTGCGGCCTCGAATAGGCACTCCCGCTTCGCAGGCAGCAGTCTGCGGGGCGGCGGGCGGGGGCCGAGGTTTGGGACCGGTGGGAAGGGTGGACGGGGGGGGTAGGCAGGAGAGATGCGGAGAAGGCGGACGGAGCAGGCGAGAAGCGCGGTGTGCGGCGAGGGTGCGATGAGAGCCGGGGCGGGGGGCGGCACGAGAGCGGGCGTGGGCAGCTGGGCGAGGTCGGCATGCGCGCCCTGCCGGGCAGTGCCTTTGAGAAGACTTAGCATTTCCGCGCTCCCGCAGGCATTAAATTCTATTGTGAAGTTGAAAGCTCTGTTATTATTTTATGAATTATGAACAGTTGTAAGAAGGTTATGGAGGTCCACAAGCGACAATTGTTGTTTGAACAGAGCAACAAAATTCGCGCAGTCTAAAACAACGGCTTTCGGGATTTTGCCTAAAGCAAATAATAATTGTACCAGCTTTTGTTATTTCTCCTCTCTCGTCTCTTTCTGCGATATTCTCCAAGAAACCCAAAGGAAAAAAGCCCTAAGTTTCTTGTTTGCAGAAGAGATGAAATCGCATTTTACCCAGCTAAAAAAAAAAAAATTTTCCCACTGCCCCAGCGTTTTCTCGCAAATCTTGAACCCTTTCTCCCAGTCAACATTGGAGTTCCCAAAACTGTCAAATGTACTCATTTCAATCTTTCCGCTTGGCCGTCCTTTAAAAATAAGTTTTAAATGATACGACGATTAAGGTTTTAAATTTATCTATCTTTTGATCTCAAATTGTAATTTTACATTACTGCTTACTTATAAATTTATGATTTACAATTTCAAAGTAAAGACGTGTCTCAACGATAGAACTAATCTGAAATGTTTCTGAAAGACATTTCATTCCAAGCCTGCTGGAATTTTTTGAAATTAATTCGTTCATATAGTCAATGTTTTAGTAATTAAATTGCGCTTAAGATTAAACATTAGTATTCAGCTAGATTCCTAAGTTACGCCAGTTTCAGTGCAACGGTGATTCAAAAATAACCAGCATCCTGTTAAACTTTTCGATGACGTTTTCGCGTAATAAAAGAGCGCAAACAAAATAAAGGATGCGTATAAATATGTGAACGGCATATTGGCGACTCTTTTGACCAAACCATGACATTTAAAATGTTCATTTGTAGAGTTGTGTATTTGTAGAGTTTTCAATTTTTCGTAATTATAAAAACAAGAACACCGACATGGTGTCCGTTCAGCTGCCCCAGGACAATCCCGAGTTCATCACCTATTCAGACCGCTCACATGTCATCGTCCGACAGGGAGCTCGGGGTCAAAGGAATGAGGCAGAGCGCGCCAGTAGTAGTCGAAGCCTTCAGTTTATCGATTTCTTCAGATCACGTTCATTACGGTTTCCACCGCGAAGAAACGTAAACAAGTTTAAGTGAATTAATCGATTTGGCCATTGGCGGGGTGCCGAGAATGCAGTCATTTGTGGCTGCCCTTACTGGGCGCCAGGCAAGCCCAGTTCAGTGAGCTCTACATTGGGCGAGACGTGTTTGGATGGCGGCGCAGTACCGCTCTCCCGTCCCCCCTCCCGCTCTCCCACCCCCGCCGCGCGAGCAGCAGGGCAATTAGGCGCCGCTGAAGTTGTGGGTCTTCTTCGCTCGTTACTCCAGCTTCAACCCGCCCCCGCCCCCGCCCCCGCCCCTGCTCCCTCCCCGCCCAAAGCCGCCAACCAGGCCCGGAAGGGACTGTCTGACCCTATGGGAGCCAGGTCACGTCCCAGGTCCGATGGACTGCACTTCTTCCTCTTCTCCACCAAGATGGCGCCAGTTGGGAACCTCTACTGTTTTC
>BOPP01000146.1:2279448-2297321 GCA_017312745.1 Gryllus bimaculatus
GGCGGGCCGTGAGGGGCGGCGCGGGGGCGGAGCGAGTGCTGCGTGGGCGCTTCCGAATCGCCCGCCGCCGGGCGGGGCGCGGGGCCCGCGCAGCGGCTGAATACGAAGCAGCCGCCCCATTGCGTATGCCGCCGTCGGCCGCGCGCTCTATGGCCGGGCGAGGGATCGTGCAAGAAATATGGGTCGCCGGCCGCGTGTCTTTGGTAAATAGAGCGCTGGCTCGGCCGCGGCTATCGGCCAGCGGAGGACCGCGCCCCCCAGTGGCACACAAGTGAAGCTATTCGTTTGGTGGGCAGACGTAGTTTAGATGGATTTATGTATCTGCGGCGTTTGTAAGTTCATTTTAAAAGAAAGTTGTTGTTTTTTCATCATAATTAAGTACCCAGTGATGTTTTTAATGTAGAACTACAAACTACCTTTACTTTGATAAGAGGTACCCGAATGATTAAGTAACCGACATTTACAGACATTTCCAAATTCAAGGCATCCGTTGCTTTCCTCTTCGATGACTCTAATGCACTTGCAATATTCAGTCACTGTTTCACATGTGCTCTCTTTTTCTGGACAGTTCAAATTGTACGCAAAATTATAAATTAGATAGAAATCTAAATACTAATAATACTCTTTATGAAATGCAATCACTAAATATAATTCGTTGGACACCCTAGCATACATTGGTAACCCTTGGAATAGATTCACAAAGGTCTGTAAAGTTAGCGTAGCAAATTTAAAAAAACAAATTGAAATTAATTCCAAAATTGTCGCTTTTTTTTGTTTTGGTTACGTTTCCGATATTGTTTGAAAAAACAACCAATTTTGAAGGGGGAACTATTGAACAATAAAAAAGCGACAAATTCCTATGTAATTATTTTTATTTACCTTTGTATTGTTTTATTTTATTTATTTTTGGTAACTGTAGTGCTAACTTGATGTCAAGTTAGCAGAATCTGGATCAAATGAGCGACACATTGTCAGTGTATAACAAACTAGCAACAAATAAGCGACCCATTTTGAGATTTTTTTTTAAATTTTGGTACGCTACTTTTATGGACTTGGTTCACAACAAGGGCATTGGTTTCGTTGCCTGCCCTGCCCATCCCTGCGCTGCCCTCGCTGTGGCGGTGCGAGGCGGAGGCGGGAGGGCCGGGAGCAGCTGGCGACTGCGGCGGCGCCGCCGCCGGCGAGGGCGCGAGTTGAAAGTCAGCGCCGCAAATTGCGCCTGCGCTCCGCCGCCCGAGGCCCGAGCACCGGCGGCGGGGGACCGGTCGACGCGAGAGACGCTCGGGTGATGACTAAAGTTTTGATTGTGCCGGAGATAGCTCGCCCGTGTGGCGCGACGCGCCTCGACGCGAGTTTGAGTGTAAAATTGTAGTTGTGTCACGGCGCGTCGCGTCGTTCCTTTTTTCCCCGCGTGCGCTCACTCGCGCATTAGCGTTTTTCCTCGTAACGCGCGTTGTGAGGCGCGTGTTTTCTTTTCCCATTTAATACCATTTACGGGGGACATTCTTGGGGGCGCGTTGTCAGTGTTCCTTGTTTGCGCGCCGTAAGTCATCCCATTAGGGCTCGTTCGCCAGCGTAGGCAGACACATCTGTGGGTGAGGGGGTGGGAGCGGGTTGGGGTGGGGGACGCGCTGCCGTCCGCGTCAAAGCACACGTCGTGTCGCGCCCCACGACTTCCCGCCGCCGCCGCTGCGTTCGTTGTGTGTTCCCTAGAAATCTCGCGTTGCCGTACGTTTGTTCTTTCGTGTATGCGTTTCAGCGCTATATTCAAACACACTTCACGTGCTATTGTATTGTGTATTAGTTACACAATACAATACGCGCTGTTGGTTTTTCTTTTAGCTTCTTGTGATGTTATTTCTTTCTGTGGCTTTTTGGATCAAGATCTTGTCCGGTTCGAGAAGTGAAGAACATTCTCGTTAGCACGACATTCAAACTACACTCCAAGTGATCATAGTGAGACAAAAGTTAAACCTGAAAAATCTGGACAAATCACCATCTAATGACTACGGAGAAAGTTTCTCTCAATTATCTAAAACAACACGGTATTATGTCAGTTTGTCGTTTGTATCTTTGAGGTTTAAATTTGGGGACTCGTTGACATTTAATCAATGTTATGGTCTAGGGGTGGTATAAGACTATACATTTCTCAGTCTCAAAATATCTTAACATAAGTCGTTGATTCCTTTCAATGTAGAAACAGTGAAACATAATATTAAAATAATGGTTTCGGAGTCAATTTCGAGAGACTATTGCAAATACCGTTTGATAACCGTTTTCCTGGAAAATGCTTTTAGACCTTCATGTAACGTTCTCCTACTCCAAAGACGTTCGGGAAGGAGAGGCACTTCTCCCCCTAACACTCCGCGGAAAACCGACGTCGTTTGCATCGTAGCAGCGCCTAAACGTGTGAGTGACAGCTGTAAGACATGGGGCGTAGGGAACAAGTGAATGTGACGGATGTCTGCGCTCCCCTCCCCTGGATACCGGTCCACGGTTCTCGCCCCCGTCCCGCTCACCTCCTGCCACTCACACACCCTGCTTGTCTTACTCTCGCTGCGAGCGTTTCGCTTCTAAATGCAATGCATTGATGTTCCAATCCCGGGAATCACTTGCCTTTGAGAATTTTCGATCTCAATTCAGATTACGAGGGGCGGAATGTGCATAGTTAAACATATTTTCCACCATTCCTGATCTTGCTCACTAGAATGGTATTGTTTGAAATGCGGAGGCAGGAGCAGAAATATTTTATGAAAAGTTTCTTAATTCTATGATGACTGCTCTAATTCTTGGATTTCGAAACAAAAATATTAACGATATAAGAAATTATATTCGAGGGATCAAGGGGAATACGTGACACTTCTTCCAGTTTTGGAAAGTGAAGTTCGAATTTTACAGATTTTAGTTAATTCTAGATACTTTTGTAGATGTTATTGTTGTTTATGAACGAGTTATCTTGAGCACCTGTCACTATTTCACTTACACTCCTTAGCATTTGTGTGACCTTCATGATTTTGTGTAGTCCTTTAACTTACATTTCTATACACAACTATACTTCTATAAATTGCACTTATCTTTCGTTCTCAAGGTCTATTAATTCATGTAGTTCTGTTAGGATGATACAATATCTACGAGTATAATATTATAGACAGGTAAAATCTGAAAGAAACGATTACCCTGAAAAATGCACAGATCGGTAAGACAATCATTTTGTCGCTTTATTTTCCCATCGCAAGCGAATTGTAAGTGACGCGCCAAGAAGGTTCTTGGCGGGAAATCAATGCGCCAGTCCCAAGACAGCCGAGGGGCGGAAAGGAGGCGGCTCTCGCTGAATGCGCTCGTTAGCGGGCGGAGCGTCAGCCGTCGCCCATCGCCCATCGTGCTGTCGCCGCGCGCCTGCCGCCGGAAGTGACGCCCCCGTCGCGCGGCTCCGGTTTCAGCAGGCGCCGCCCCCGCCCCGCCACACCACACCTCGCCTCGCCCGGCGTCAAGCCGATCCTCACCCCATCTCCCCCGCCCCTCAGCCAACCCACAGCACAGTGCGCTGAAGCCAAGGGGCGCCGAGGGCATGACTCGCCCAACCTAGTATTTCTTTGCCATGGACAAGAAACTGATAAAGCAACTGAGCACACCACTTAACGCCCCGAATCATTCTCTACTTCTGTTTATAATTAGATACGTTGAATTCCTCCTGGTTTCTTGAGATCGGCACATTAGTATCTACTAACACATTAAAGTAAATTTCATAAAATTATGAAAATTGACAAGGCAAGAAGATTGATTTACTGTTAGAAGGTTACTTCAAACCATCACCGTAGGGCAACTTAATTTCTCTCATTAAAATTCATTCGAAATTTTCTATGACATCTATCCCATTGCGACTCTTGCTTCTTTCCTGTAATTGGAGTTCTGCTTTATTATGATCCTCAGTCCGTAGATCTTTCCGCCATACCCGAAAAAAAGGGTTTTGATGGATGGGTGGTGTTGAAATGAAAGAGCAATGGTGAACTGATACTGAGGTGCATGAAAAGAGGTTGAACCCTTGCCATCACAAATTCTGTTTGGATATTCTCAGATTTGAATCGTGGTACAAAGATTAGGTATAGATGAACAATTTCACCAAAATACCATGGGACACCTAGTTGAAATTACTTAGTACTGCAACAGGTGGTGCAGATAGGCTTGCCATCGTCCTTTTATCTCAATTTCCCCTACCGGGATCTCTGGCATGGCGGGATTCAGGTGCAATACTACAGTTCCGCGCGCCAGCCAGAGCACTTCTTGACTTTTGCTGAAAAAGGGGGGAAACCTATCTACCTACTAGCTAGAGCTAATTATAAAACTTAGATCTACGAGTAGCTTAGAGCGAGCATGTCTTAAACCGACCGTTAAAGGAATAGCGCTGTGGTGGATTCGCTAAGTCTACTTCAATCGCTTAATTTTTAATCTGTCGTGTATTCGGCTTCCACTTCGATCGCCCGTTTGGGCCAGTGTGTCTCCCAGGCGGCGCCGCTCGCAGCCTCTCGGATTCCGATGCCGACCGCGACCCGCCCCCTCCCCCTCCGCCCCACGGCGTTCGGTTGCGTTTCGCGGTCGCTGCGGGCGCCGCCCTCAACCGCCCCGGAGGCAGGTCGCAGCCCTCCCCCCCTCTCGGATTTCTGGCACCCAGACATTCAATCGCGCCGCGCGCCGCCCGACTCTCCTCGCTCTTCACAACAGATCCGACGTGAAAGAACAGCTATCTCCAAGGGTCTAATTCACGACGGGAAATTTAATCGCCGACGCCTCAAAACATGTTGGAAATTTCCACCAAACAGGACAGGACGGTTATGGATCCCGGGTTAGACAAATTGTGCAAGGCCCAAGAAATTCGAGATTTTGGATCTATTGCAGGTACAAGCGCCTTTTTTAATTATTTCTTTACAATATTCAAATTTCAGTGTGTAATACTGGCACCTATAAAGTGCCATTATACTAATTGCATTATTCCGATTTGAGACCCACAATGAATAATTTAAACCTGGACAGGGCATCAAGCAAACTGCAGTGCCTCTGACCGGGAGGTTCTAGATACGAGTCCCGGTAGTGGCAGTATTTTCGACACTATCTTTATAACTTAGGTCGAATTCATTCGCTGTCTGGAGCAGAATCCTATCGACCGCCTGCTTTGATTGGTAGTTTGCTCATTGTTTCTACGACCAATACCAGGCGAAAGCCGGAGCTCCTCTTCCTTACCATATTTTCACCCTTTACTTACACACACACTCTGACATGCACTACACTACCACCATTGCCGGGAGCCCAGTCGGGAGCTTAGAACTTGTCCCAGCTGGGGCGGTGCCCTGCTGGTGGGGATACCTGGTTAGGGAAAACCCTACTAGCCGACGGAAGGTTGGGGTCGGATCTCACCATCCGAAATCACTGATCAATGAATCAGTCAATCTGAATAATTTAAACTCCAATAAATGCAGACAAATAGAATAGTGCGTCCAACCGTTTCAAAGCTTTTCCACGAACGTGAAGGCGAACTAATCAGTAACCACTGGTCTCCAGCGACGTCGAGTAGGTAGGCGAAGTCGCGCGCCGAGCGTGTGACAGTGTTGCCCTTTCCTAGGACAGGGCGCATGCGCGACCCTCGAGGGCTCCGGTGGGAGGGAGGGGTCGCCTGCCGCTCCGCCCGGTGTTTACTTTGCGAGACACAGCGTCCGCTTTGTATTCAAATTCCGGCGACAGCTCCTCAGGGCCCCCGCGCGCGGGAATTAAGAGCTAACGCGGGACGGGAAGGGAGCCTCCGGGCCCTTCGCCGGCGGACGAGTCTAGCGCGCCTACGCGAGCGCCGTCGGGGCTCTCACTCGAGTGGGGAGAGAGAGACTTTGCTCACATGCAGCCGCTCGCCCGGAACGCACTAAATCAGCAGGTGGAGAGGCAGGGCGAGTGGATTCGAGGGCCCGGGTTACTTGTTTGAGTACATCGGGTTGGAGTACTGTGAATTAACTCGTGAGACGAAACTGGAATCCCAGTTGGAGGACCAACAGGTATTTGATGTTACTCAATTTTATCGTCAAAATAATAATGGAGTAACACATCGATCTATAAGCTCCAAAATTCATTGAAATTTCATTTCAAAGAAATTCTTAATATTTTTAAACTTTCTAATTTTATAGTAAAAGTTCCCCATAATAAAGAAATTAAACGTTCATGAAAAAAATAATAAAAATATCACATCCAAACATTTTTATTTCAATTATACAGTCACTTAAAATGCCATTGTATTTTGTCATTTATGGCAACACATTTTTATGTGTTTCTTCTCTATTCTTCAAAATGTGAAAAGGGAAGGTCCCCGAAAATTAAGTACCCCGAAAATTAAGTACTTTTTATATTCCCATACTGGTTCACTATAGTACACTGTAAGCATAATGTAAGGTCTCGTTCGCTAATTGAATAGCGCCAAAGCAACAAGTCTGAATCCTGTCAGCAAATGCATCTGGCTGAGAGTGCTCCCACAATGCTAGGAATATTTCTCTCCTCGATCGCCCAGAACACTTCCACCGCACCCCGACTGGCTGAATAGCTTGTCATCGATTATTGTAAAGGATTCGCCTCAACATTAACGGCGAGCGCCCCAGATGTCGCCCAAGAGGAGTCCGCCCCGAGCGGCACCGCGTCGGCGGCCTGCGGGGCCGGAGGAGTGGGCGGGGCGCTAATAGTAGCGGATAGGGCCGCGCCGCGGGCGATAAGGCGCGGGGACAAAAAGCGGGGGGCCGTAACGAGCCCATTCCGTGGTGAAGGCGGGGGCGGTGGTCGCCCGCGATAAGCCCCTCCCCGCCCTCGTCGCCCCCGCCTCGCCCAGCAGCGCAGCGGAGCGCCCTCTATCTCTGGGCCGGGAGGACAATACGCTGCAGCCGCATTGTTACCGAGTAAATCAGTCCTTGCCTCGGCTGAGAGCGGGTCACTCGGGGCGAAGCTCTCCCGAGCACCCGCTCGCCCGCAGACGAAGTGCGGAGGAGAGAGGCGCGTTGCAAATCACTCTAGGCCGAACTGCTATGGACTACGGCTACACAGCGCGTCCATTTATATTACGGTGCTGTTAAACTGTATCCCATTAGTTTCGACACCGTTCGCTTCCATATCAGACATTCTTCTGGACAGTGATGTAGTATTTCTTGCTGGGAACCCCGCAACATTGGGATCACTAAATCGAACACTTTTTCAAGGAATGAAGGATGTCGAAATCAGTCTCCAGCATTAATCAACACGATAACACTCCCTTAAAACTATACTTTAACCTGGTAGCTCGTTGGTTTGAGCAACATGTGATTTTGGACGATGAAATTAACGGTCATGAAGTTTAATATTTGGCATTGTTTCCAAATTTGAAGAAACTACAAACATAGAATATGAAACACATGATAAACATTAAGTATTATAGAATAAGTTATTAATAGCCGTATGTATTATCTACAAAAAACCAGTTAGTAAATCATTTGAGGGTACTCGTAAGAAACAGAATTTGTAAGATACGTAGTTTTTCACGAAAAAATTTCAAATTTGTTGCCTATTTTATATTTTTCGACAAAATTATGATATTAACTTGAATTAAGCAGAACGTAATAACATTAGAAGACGCCGTGCGGTCCCTTCGGCTGTGATGGCGGCGCCCTCACTTAGCGGCGAGGGCCGGGGGCGCTTATCCGCGCACGGCCCGCGAGGCCGCCCTCGCCCTCCGCGGGCGCGCGCGCTTCATTTGCAAATGCGCCCCGTAACGCCTCACGCGCCCCGCATGGGAATGCCGCCGCCGCCGCCGCCGCCGGAGCCTTTGATGTCGTCCACTGGAGTGCCCTGGCAACGCGGGGCGCCGGGGGAGAAGGGGTGGCGGACGTGGACCCGAAGCCTTGGAGGGCTGCAGCGGGCGCCGCCGCCGCCGCCGCTGTAGCGCGCCCTAACGACTCCCCAGGCGGAGAGGCCCTTCTCGCCTCGCCCCTGCTCGCCCCGGGCGTTATCTGCCCCCGGCGCCGACCAAGGCAGGGGCGGGGGCGGTGTATTCTCGCAGACGAGAAGCCAGGTTCTGGGAAATGATGTGGGTAGTTGGCAGCGTTAGTGATGTGGCCCTTGTGCTATTAACGGCCTGGGTGGGGGTAATGTATAGCAATGGGAGAGTAATTGTGTACATGTTGTTCGCACGTGGTATTGAGAGATTACTGCGAAGAAGGGGCTGCTTTGACGACTAGTGCTTGACCACTGCTGGCAACATAACTGCAAGTTATGTCCACGCACTCATTTTGTCAGTGCGTTCGTTTACAGATAGATCATTTGTAAATGGCTTCATCACTATCTCTTACCATTTCATCGCACTGCACGATGTTCATTTGTTTTCTGTCCTGCCAAAGTGGTCACTTCTTAGAGAAACTCTTCAATGCTACACCGTAGATATGTGTCTTCTAGATTTAAGACCTTTCATAAACGGTGTATCATCGGCATAGTCTGTCGTTGGATACTGTTTTTTTTCTGCAACATTGTCTATAGAATATAGATTGTCGAAAGAATGTACATGTCGGCGCTGAAAGTAACTATTAATTCGTTTCGGAGAGCTATCGGAGGCTACATTCCACTTTGTGGAACGAAATTAGTCAATAGTTACGATCATAAAACAGTTCATGTTTATTCACGCCCGTCATCTGCCTCTGGGTTTCGAAATGTAAGGAGCGTGATCCCGACTTCATTGCGACAAGGCGGATAATGGGCCGATAACCTCTTCGCAGTGCTTCGTCTAGAACTCTTTTCGTCTTCAGTAGCCGCCATTCTTTGATAACAAACCACGCTCGATGAGACGAATTATTGCTCTACGTCGTATCCAGGTTTTGTAGGGCGTAAAATCCACCTCAATATACAAGAGAAGAGACACTACTTGAGTAATCTGTACCATTTTAAAGCACTGCCCTCGATCCATTGCGCTAGTTACTCACTGAGGGCTGTCTACGCTCCGTCGCTGCCGCGTATCATTGAAACGCCATTTCATAAGATCGTTACGTCAATTTGATTGAAATTAGGGCAGAGTTCAACTTCAGTATCATTCAGTATCATCTCTTTAGAATAGACATTTCATTCGCTTCGTTGCAACAAAACCAGGAATAATTTCGCATCTTCACTTGGAACCGAAATAAAACCTCAATATAGTTTGAAATTCAACGTAAAAAATTAACCAATAATGAAATACCGGCAGGCGTCGGGGACAGGGGAGCGAATGTAATTTATGAATGGGGGCCGGGGCGACTGTCGCGGTGGGTGTCTCGGCTATTTAGTAAAATAAAATAACGACAATTAGGGGCTGAAGAGCTGTTAATATAAAGGGAGCTACATGTATTTATGAATGAATATATCCATTCACATGACATTAACTCATATTATCATTCATTCATTATTATTATTATTCTTGAATTAACAATACAATTTATGCATTTGGCCCATTAATAATAGTACAGACGATGATTGCAAAAGCAGCAGCAACAAGATTAGTCAGTATTTCACAGGCACGGTCTTCTCTCTCTGGACCCAACGAGTTCTACAGACACTCTGCAAACCTTATAGCGCTAGAGGCTGACGAAGCTTGCAGATTCGCGCGCCCGAAAAATGAAAGTGACTTCAACCCACATCTCGTTTTGCAAGCACGTCTGTAAACTCTGACGGTGGAAACGAAATAGCAGGAAGCTTGATACAATTCCCCGCATAAAGAATAAAAATGCCATTGAAAAAATAAAAATAACAATCCATTCATTTAAAACAACCTGTGAACGGATTCGAGAATAAATCGAAATGAAACCAGCAGTGGCTGAACCAACCTGCTCCCGAGCAAGGACGCCCCCGCCCAGGGGCGTGCCGCTCGCCGGCGTGTGGGGGCGGCAAAGGGACGTGCGCGGGGGCGATTGCCCACAGCGTGGGCGCGGGTGGTGCAGGCGCCGGGGACAGGGGAGCGAGTGTAATTTATGAATGGGAGCCAGGGCGACTGTCGCGGTGGGTGTCTCGGCTAGACAATGAACGTTGTTACGGGCTATTCATTTGGGCCCCCGCGTCATTAATTTCTCTGTCCTTTGCCAGCGGTGCAATATGATTCATACTCCAAGCCTTTACAGTGTTGGACACCTTCTATTTCACTCCCGCACATTTCACAGCGACCTGTCCGCGGAATTTATCTCCTTTTAATTATGCCGTTTGTAATAAGGAAACGTTTTATGTGCCACATCTCGTTAAATTTATTCGTTTAGTGAGCTATCTAACAAGATAATTCCAGAGCAGGATGATGTATAATAACTATGACATTTAACCATTAGCCTTAAATCGCATTGCTCCGTTCAAAACTCGTTTATAAGTCTCACGATGATCACAGAGAATGAATATGACTAGAGAAAATATGGGGAAAAGTAACCTCCACACTCGTGATATGTCAAAGCGATATAAAATCAGCAAATGAAACATTTGAAATGACATCAACTGCTTTAGACTGGTATTTACGTAACCAACGAGGATCTAATATTCTTTGGGCAAAGGACTGGAATTTGAAAGTCAAAGAGAAACCTAAATACGGTACATAGTGGCTTAATTCTTTCTAAGCTTAGAAATACACACACACACACACACACACACATGTGCTGCGTTTCAGTTCATTGCATCATATTAATATCGTAGGCTGCAAACATGAAACAGTCCGTTGGTTGCGAAATAGCATTGTGCAGCCTAAAAGTACAGTAGCCCCGCATCGTATCGCATTCCATGACTATTTGAATATTCGAAAAGAATGATAGTAAGAGGAGTAATAGGGAAAATTTATACACGGGTTTCATCAATCTGTCAAGCGTTTTCAGGACCTATTTTGCGATGGGTGCGAGTCCGTTAATGAGAACTGTTTATACAAAACAAATGGCGATGGATGTGTGTGACAGTTACATATTGTTATATTTATTTGTGTATTCGTTAGAAAAAATGTACGTACGACCGTGAAGAAGAGATGTTAGAGATAAGCAGTTACGGCGTAGAGAAATCTTCTTCACTTTAGGTTACAGAATTTGAGACAACAGGAATTATGAAAATGGCTGAGGTGGAATGAAAGGTAGGGCAGGCGGAAAAAACCTACTCGAGCCCATTTTGCCCTCCACAGCTTCCCCGAGAAGTGTCCTGAATTTTAATCCCGGAGCCTGAAGTGAAACGCCATCTCGCCCGCTGCATGTGCGGAGGAGGCGAAGTGACCGTGTCGACGGCGCCAGGCGGCGCTGAGGTGGTGTCCCAGCGCGTTGCGCAACATCGAAGGCGCGTCTCCTCCCCGAACCGAAGGCGCCTCCGCACAATACGTTTTGACTGGGGACCGATTCTGGTATCTCTTTGTTTACTTATTATCCTTAATTGTCTATTTCAAACTTCACCCGACTGCTGCCCCCCGTAGGTTGTACAAAGATCGCCCCGTCATGATGCAAATGTATGTATAGGTCAGTTCGATAAGCCTATCTATACAGATGTTCGGTGACGAAACATTTACGTAAAGTAATTTATTTATTTTCTCCTTACGTAATATTGGGAACTCTCTGTGTTGTTACCCAGAAATAATAATTCTTACTTCGGTTTATCATCATTTCCGTCTGTATTAGGCCGTGAAACATACATATTGATACAAATATTCTACTTTAACAACGACAAAGACTCTTTCACATCAATATAGTACATTCAATTACCCTTATTTTAGATATCCTTGTATGCTCTAGTTGCATATTTAGCTTATTAGTTATTAAACGTTGCAAATACATCGCTTCTTCTTTTTCCTTTTACAATATCGGCATATGTGTAAATGTATACTGCAAAAACATTCGTTTTTACATTTGAAAGCTATTTGCATGTTTTGAGAATACATCTTTTGACCGCTGTTGCAGTTACAAATGCCTTAAGGAAGGAAATGAAATTGAACATACATATGCATGACTGTGATTTATAAGGAGATCTCGCTCTGTTTCGCAAGGTAGTACATTGCGTATATCAAAGATATTTCCCACATTCTTTATAGTAATTATCTGGTCTCAAAATTAATGATTAAAAATGATTATTTGTGACTGGACAAATAATGACATTTTAATTGCAAGTTGTTGGTTGTTCTTTGTTTTACATTTAAAAGTAAGCTGTCTACAAAAAGCTACCTCCAACGTAAGCTACAGCTGTAATTCTTTAGACGTTTAGGAATAAATCGGGACAAGTTTTCATTATCTTCCAAATGTTGATTCGGGAGCGCCCGTAGGAAATATTCTAAAACTGTAAAACACACAATTTCACCCCAGAATATTAATTCTTGAAATGCGCGAAAAAACTCAAAGACTGCTATGCAAATACAAACAATTGGTCATAAACTGCGAACGACGAGAACGTTCTTTAATGAACACATTAAGAGTCAGCTTCATTTGTAAAGATATGACACATCCCGGTGTTACGGAGTAAGCATTTCTTTTTTTTTTTCTCCTTCTTTTTTCAGTGGCGCTAAAATGATAACTCGCGGGAGACCTTCATCACTCGCTGGGATTTGCGTATCTCGCGCATCTCGCTTTGCTCACGTGGCGCTCACGCGAGACCATTACTCACGCGCCGCGCGGCAGCGAACGCGCGAGTGGGGGCGTGGGCGGGGGCGAGTATTGTGCCGCGCGCTGCGCGAACAGCGGCCAAGACGAATGGCGTTTCATCGCGCGTCAAGCGTTCACGCGCGAGGGCCCCGTGCCCTCAGACGCCGCCCGGAGAGCTGCCGCGTTAGCAGGGTAATTACTTTCCTATGCAAACACCAGGAGGCTTCGTTCGCAGCTGATGGGTTCTCAACGCTTCAAAATCCACCTCTTAATATTACACGTATTGTTTGTTGTTTGATACTTTAATACATTAAATACTTAATTTTCTGAACTCTTTTTAATTTCAATTTAGGGTCCATTAATTTGATAAAAGTAGGGTCCACAAGTGATAGATGGAGAGCCACAGTGATGGACGGGAGAACCTCGAGAATAATCGCAACGATCTTGTTTTATCCGCCGCAAAATTAGAGATGGATATCGCGGAGATATAACCTGAGACCCAACAATGTTCTTTTTATTAACATTGTATAATTGAGTTGACTAGTTCAATGTTTCACATCCTAACGCAAGGCTATATTTCTTTTAAAAAGTACGCTTTTTTAAATCTTGCTGCATCTTGACGTGCTCCTGCCGGAAGTATTGTAGTGGTGTGTAATTGTAATTTGCTGTGCAGTAGTAAGAATCTTCCATCTTTTGCTTTTATGTATTCGAGGGGAATATGCGGCCGTTGTCAAGGTATATAGAGATTGTAGAGAAAGAAAGGGCCCCGCCTTCATAAATTGTCTCCCCTGCAACATTACAATGGTCTGTCATGTCATTTACTAACCCGCCTTGTTTCCTTTCAGGGACTGTTGAGATCACATATAATTCGCATATTTGAACGTTTTGCTACCGAATCAAGTTCGATAGTATTTTTAAAAATTAACGAATATTCAGTTGCGTATACAATGAATAATTGAACAGACCTCAGAATGCCGTCGCAATTCACCGCTCCCTTATGCGACCAACTGTGCTAGTCTAACGATTGTATATTTGTGTGCAAGTTATACAATTTTATTTTATAGAAATTTCTAATTTCTTTCGACATGTAAAACCTGACTAACATATGCAACACAAGAGTCCTTCACACACATTCAAATCCAACACATTCAAATCCCAAATCAAGATACTTTCCAAGTAACACAACAGACACTTGTAAGAAATACACAAACTTTCTGAATACTAGTTCACAAAGGTTTTATTTATGTACTTATTTATTCATTGCAAAGATTCATTAAAATCTTGCCTAAGATTATTTAATACACACAAAGCAATTGAAATAAATTATAGCTTTGCGTTTTAACAATAATTTAAAGTTCTCGGAATTTTAATTTCTAATTCAGCTATTAAACGGGGTACACTACTTGCGGAAACACGAGCACCAGAAAATTAATTGCTTCCCTTGAAACGCTGTCAGAAAAGCGGCCTGCCAACGCGGTGACACAAGACCACCTTGCAACACGTCACAAGCAATAGAACGTTCTGTCGCAAGGCAACGCCCGCTGCTACTATCGAGTTCCGCGCGCCATCGACTCACGTCAGCACCACTGTCACATAAGACGGCTTTTAACGCCTGGCGTAACTTGCGCGTTACGATCGCGGCCACACGCAACTGTTCAGTTGGATTATAACAGCACAAAGGATTTAGAAATCCTCACGCATTGAAAGTTTCGCCTTAAATATAAATGACGTGTTGTAAGAATCCTTTGCAAAAGGTATAGCGTTTGCAGTAAATTCGCATCGTATATGGAAGTAGTTCTTAACGGACGTGTACATGACTTTCGGTAACCGCCAGTGACGAAAGGGACGAAATGAACTCCCAGGAAATATATAATAAGCATTCCAGCTGCAGTTGCCTGAACAGTGACGAATCCCCCCCCCAGACAATTTGAATGACAAAAATAATGTGTACCCCCTCGTTGAAACATTGTTCCAAGGAGAAAGAACAGCTTGTCCGACTTCCTTTGCGGTTCGCGGCGGCGCGGGCGCGGGCGCAGACGCAACCGAGCGGAAGTTCTCCCGCCCGTCCCTCGAGCGCCGCTCCCCTCGGGCAAACGCCCGTTCGCGCCGGGCGCTGGAATCCCCCTCCACTCTTCCTAACTCTTTAAAGTTGTCGCACTACGAGTATAAGTAGATACTATTGGCAAGCGTAGTAACACTGAGAATACATGGATAGTAGGACTGTGCGATGGCGATTGCATTACAAATGATGAATAATAAATAATTGAAGGTATGAGGATTGTAAACAACAAGCTACCCTATAACTCTTGTGAAATCGAGTTATTAGTATTTAAATATCATGCTCTCAAACTTTCTTAATTAATTTTGGGCCTAAGATATTTTTATATCTCCAGTATGGTACTTGCAAGAACTGTGCTTTGTGTATCGATAAACGTTTTTAATACTGTACTAAATATATTTTTAGATGAACAGAACTTAGACAGTCCAATGTGGATAGCTCCTTCTTGTTCCTAAAGCCCTGCAATTGAGTTATTTATTGGTTCAATTAATTGATTCATACACAAGAAGATTCAAAATAAAAAATACGAAAACACAAAATGTCGACGCAGTTAAAACCAAATTCAATCTCCAATCTTCTCGTGCGGCTTTCTGAACCTCCTACATAGAATTCGAGAAGATCCTTTCACGTACGGATTCCCATATAGTCTTAGAAGATCCAATAGGACTGAGGGCGCTTCTCCCCCCGTCCTGGAATTACAGCGTTTATTGTATATTAGCACGAATCCGTTGATGACACATCACGCTCTGTGTTTGCACGCACCACTTCTCCGTGAGAGGTACCGACGGCTAACAATAGTCGTGTGCTGATGTAGACGGATTCGAGCTGTGAGGCCCTTTGTGTCGGTCAGGCGGCGGCGCGGTCGATTTCCACGTCCCATCTCGCAAAGAAAACACAGCCCATCCCGCCTCGCCCTGCCCTGCCTTAGACCCTCCCACCCTGCGCGCGTTTGGGGTTCTCTCCCGCCCCCCCCTCCTCGCCACGTTTCGCACTTACTGCGCTAGCTGAAGCGCACTGATCGTTGTTTTTGCTTGCTAGTGAATAGCTCTTCCTAGTCATGGAAAGTACCAGAGAAACGTATGTTGCTCTCGATATTTTGCACCATTGGCATTAAGCACCAACGGGCTCCTGAAAGGGGGAAATTATGACGTACGCATAGTATTTCATGCTATTATATATCCGAACATGCCAGAATTCAATCCGGATATCGACGCGAGTTAGTTCGGTTCTATATTCCGAGACGATCCAGTTAATTGGCGTTCAAAATGAGACACTAGACGTGTAGAGACGATTAATATATTTTTTCTCATACTTAGCCACGGATACCAAGACTCTGCAAAACACCCATATCTGTTGACACAACGCTGAGGAACGAATAACTAGCGAAAAATCAATTGCTCTACGCATGTCCTCTATAGCTCGTTTCACAAATTAGAATTCCACTGCTGTTCTCCGGCGCGAGGATATGATACTGTATTCTATCGCCTTGGTCCTTGTTAGCAAAGTGATGGGGGCGACATCAGTGATCGTGGCATTAAGGGTCGGCAGCATGCACGATCGCCTTCTGGCACTAAAAAGGGCCGCGGCCCCGTGCCGCTAATGCGGACGCCCCCTCCTTCCCTGTCCGGTAGAACTTCGAAATGTTCTGTGGGCGTGCCGGAAACTCAGCGCTGCTGCGGGCTTCGCCCACGGTCGCCGTACTTCGTGCGACGCCTGCAAACCCAAACTTAGCGTCCCACAAGCGCCCGCAAACTTCCAGTGTTATACGCCATCCGATTTGTAGAACCTTTCCGAATTAGCGACATTCCGTATCCGGCACACAACACGGTCAAATTCGCCCGACCGGATGGCTCCTGGCAGACGGCAAGCCTTAAAGCACGCCAAAATGCAGCTGTAGGCGTTCTCGAACTTCGAGAGACCATATTACAGTTGTCCAAGACCACATTAGCCCTCGTGGATGGAACTGAAGAATAATAGCCTATTATGTAGACAGCCTGAGACTCAGAGCTTCTTTTGTTTCTTGGGTGTGTGTCAGGCTCGTGCCTGCTACTCTCTTGCAAAATGGTTCCCTCAGATTTCGTGGTTGCCTCGACACACGGAAGATGTCGACCTAGCTCAAGTTCGCTTCGACTTTCAGCGAGGACGACACTCCGTGGCAGACCGTATGTCACTGAATTAGTCGATATAGTATTGCTTGACATTTAAAATCGCAGGTGGCCTGGCAACGCACTGACGTGGCGACTCATCGCGACGGAAGTAACCAGATGCCATGTGAGCAGTCCCGCTTCGTCAGATAAATGCTTTGGACTGTTGTTTATACGAAGGCAGCACTCGCGTCCGTCGCCAACCTTACCCCTGCGCGAAATCTCTCGCCCGCCACCTTTACGAAACATCGCAGAGGCCAAGCGACTGCCTGGGCTTTGGCCGAGCACGCACATCGACCCCCGCCGTACCCCGGCTCCGCTTCGATTAAACCGACATCCCCAGGGACCGCCCCTCCCCGCCCCGCCCGCCCGCACGATGGCTCACGGTGCGCCCTCCTCCGCCGCTGCCCCTCCCTGGTGCTCCACCAGCCGTCTACCGCCCGCTTACGGCCCCCCCCCCCCTCGCCCTGCTCGTTGCGGCGCCGCGCCGCTGATGGCTCACTCGGGGGCCACCGTCTCCGCTCCACAGCTGCTGCTGCACTCCCCAGCCAGTTCACTTGCCCCGCCCCTCCCAAACCCGTCTCTCGCCGGGCGCCCCCCTCCCCTGCCTACCACCTCGCTGCGTGCCCACGTCGCTCCGCCTCGCCATGGCTGAACCGCTCTCTCGCCGTCTACCGCCGGTACCCATTCCGGGCTCGCTTGCGGCATCCACCCGCTCCGCTTCCACGGACAACCCTGACATACATGCTGCCGCTACCTCGAGCCCCGTCTACCGCCCTGCCCCGTCCCCGCTTTCACCGCCACCCCTTGCCGGTCTCAGCCTTGCCTCCCTCAACCGTTCACAACCCCGCTCCTTCCCCAACCCCCACTCTCTGAGCACCGTCCCCCTCCATTCCACAGCCCCAACGCCCCCGGCCTCCAGGCTGCCGCTTCTCAGCCGTTTTTTTTTTTTTCTTACCGCCGCTGTGCCCCGCCTCCGCTTCCACCGCCCCCCCTGGCCGTTCCAGTCGGCCGCTCCCCACCGCTCGTGCCGCCCCTCGCACGAGTCGCTCCTGCGCCGCGCGCTCGCCCGCTTCCAAC
>BOPP01000146.1:2301792-2339759 GCA_017312745.1 Gryllus bimaculatus
CGCAAAGAGGAAATAAAATTCGCAAAAGTTTCTTGAAATTGAGAAAAGTACTACATGACAAATAAGTAAATACCCATTATTGCATTGAATGAGCTGACTTCCGAACTGCACATGTACTATATCATTCAAGTATTTTATTGATGCCAATGATATGCTCGTTACTTTTCAATGGGTTCATTTTAACGTTTGGTTTTTGCCAGTTACCTTAACGCACATTTAATTGACAAATCATGTGCACGGGGAAAGAGCCCATGCGTTGAAAAATGTCGCCTGCCCAAGATAACGCGAGCTTCAAGTAAGGCTCGTGTCGCGTAGTTTTTGATTTTCCCGCAACCCTCTTACTCCTGTGCGAGGGTACACATGGGTGTACGTGGCGCAGTCTGCCGCAGCCCAGCCGAAGCCCAGCTCTCTCCCGAAGCCCCACCGGCGACTAGCAAACACGCGGTTCACCCCGACAGCGCCGCTATCGCCCCAATTAACATTCTGCGGGCCATCGGCCCGCACACGCCCATCTGCGCCAGGGTGTCCGGACAAGCGCCTGCCCCCCCCCCCCTCCATCCCCTTGGCTAGTACCAAATTCCGGTTCGCTCACATAGAGGCGCTCGCATTCCATCGCGTTTCTGTAGCTCCTAGTTCAAACACCATGTACACCAGTCTGTTTGCACCGTTCCTCGCAACATTTTTCAATTTTTTACACTTCTCCATTCGATAAAGCACAAAAATGCTTATAACCTCATTTTTACGCGGGATTTGACTACCACTGTGCGCACACGCTGTTCAGAATTTGCACGTTATTTTCTGATAGGAACTTCACAATCTTTAATTTTTTTACTGCACCCAGTATACAATTGTCTGAACCACATGAGAGCATTCTCCCAGAATCATATTAGGGGCATCATGCATGAGGAAAAATACGCAAGTGATCCTAGAAACAATATTACAAAGCTGTAACCGAAAGACGCTTCTAAGTATAACAATAGAGTAAATAAATATCTTAACCAAAAAAAAAAAGTTTGTCAAGAATAATAATTGTTCATAATAACTTATTCAATAAATCATACAACCACATTCGTGATACACAGAAAAGTGAGTAGAAGTGATGGCATTCGTTCTGCGCGTACCCGGCGTCTAGTGGCTGCGCAGGCGCTGACGCCGGCCCGCTAGCCTTCTTGTGCGGAACGCTCACCGCAGCCGAGAGTCCAATTGCACTTGCTAATTTCCGCGCTATCTTTATGACAGAGACGGGCGGCGCCGTTTGACTGACAGCGCCTCCGGGCGGCGCGGGCGGCGCGGCGACACGCACGATGACAACTGGCAGACCGAGGGTCCTTCCACCAATCAAGCCATCGACGTCTCGCCCGACGCGCATACGCTCTCTGGGCACGTCGCTCGCTCAACCGCAATGAGAATAATCGGCGATGTCCGCCAAATCAGCGCGACCCACAAGATGTCGACGCCTCCATCACCCCATGACAAAACTTGCATACGCACACATTACAACACGCACACCACCACTCACAGACACGCACACAGTCCACACACGCACCACACCAACACCTCACACACGCATACACTCACACACGCACACACACAAGCACACACTCACACACACCACACTTCACCACACGCATACACTCAACACACGCCACATCCACTACAAGCCACACTCACACAAGCACACGCGCACACACACGCGCGCGCACGCACGCACGCACACACACACCACCTTTGCAGGTTTTTGTCTTACATAATAAAAACTTCTCGAAATGTTTCAGACGTTGGAATTAAATTCTTAGAGGATCTTAAAAGTCATCTAATAACCACACATTGCTGCGAGTCGTTTCTGATCTTTCAAGGAGAAATTTGAACGTACGATTGATCAAACGTGAAGGTACAGCGGAAAGGGTGGAGAGATTTGTATGGATTGTGTTTCAAAGACCATGGTGGTCACGTTCACATTACTGCAATGCACATGTTCAAATTATTCGTTTCACACTTAACACAAAGTTCTCGTTTAATAAAGACCACTGATGTGCTCTGAAAACTGAAGATTTTCTTTTTGGCTTTCAACAGTGTCTTCAAACCGCAAAGACTAAATTTTACCCTTACGTGTCTGGCCGTGTACGCCGCATTTGTTACGGCAGCGGTGTTATAGACTGAGGGGAAGGGGAGTGGGTCGACGCATGCAAAGCGGCCACGAGAGCGTTTCGTGTCGCGAATGCGCCGTGTGGCATTGTCAAGCGGCGCCGCAGGCAGCCCCTCCCATCCCAACCCTCCCTTCGCTCCCCCGCGGAGAGGAGCTCGCGGGCTAAAGCCACTGGCCTCTCTCGGCAAGCACGGACTTCAGGCACTCAGCAGTTGGGAGCAGGCAGCCGCGTTAAAAATGAGGGCTCACCGGAAAAATCCAGCGTGTTTAGACGTGAAATATTTAAATCATGATTCGTGCACCGCCGGTAGCTTTTCTTACCTGGAAAGAATTTTAGAAAAGTTTGTGGAAGAGAAAGTTGTTGTTAGGTTTTTCTTGAACCGTTTGCTGAATGGTACAGGTTATATTTGCCTTGTTCGCCCAGTCCGTGGCATATATATTCCTTCTTGGCTTCCTTCCTCTTCCCGGGAGACGCCGACGGGGACGGCGCGCCTGCTCGTGTCTCTCGCCTGTGGCCGCCGCCACGTGGAGGCAGCGTCGCTGCGCTCAGGCGGGGAAGGGTGGTGAGGCGCGGGCGGGGGTGGCAAGCGGTTATCTGCCGCGCGCAGTGCAGCTATCTGCGTTTCGCCGGCGCGCTTCAGCCGCCATGCTTGCTGACCGCGTCGCTCGCCCGCCTCCCGTAAAACAGCGCCGCCTTGCGCGGGCTCGCAGTGCCGCCGCTGGCGCGCAAGCAGCGGCTAGGCGGGGACGTCCGCCTCCCTCCGCCCTTTGCGCTCACGCAACGCTTCCCAATATGTCGTTCCTGACCCGCTCCCTCCCGACACCCACATTCTTTTTCACTCTTGACCGCGCCACACCTGCCCGTCCCTAACGACACCCACACGTTCTCCTGCAAACCAATACTCACTTTTCCTGTTCACGACTTCCTACACCTTTTTCTTGCCTCCGACACCCACACCTTTCCCGTTCCCGACCCTTTTCTGTTCGAACTTTACCCAACTCCCAACTCTTGACACATCCGGTTCCTACACCTTGCCGTCTCTATGTATGTACTACACTATACTCTCCTTCCTTCTTCTTCTTCTTTCTTCTTTCTTCTTCTTCTTCTTCTTCTTCTGTCTTCCTCTTTCTTCGACGGTTTCTACCCTTAGAGTTTGCCGTTTTCGTTTCCATAATTCTGGGTCCTCCCCATTGACCCCTCTTCCAATCCCTTCTCCTCCATTACTTCATGTATATATAGTTCTTCCAGGGTTAAACCAGGTCTACCTCTCTACGTCTTCTTCAGGTATCCAATTTACAATTTGTTTGGCCATCTCTCATTTCGCATCCTCGGAACATTGTCCATTACCATTGAAGAGCTTTATTTCTATCTTCTGTTTATGGTTGTTTGAACCCCAGCTTCTTTCCCACACCCACTTCGTTCTTATTTTTCCAGTCTTGTATCTGCCAAAGATCTTCTCCTTTCTTCCTACTATATTCTTCCTACAAGTTAGTAGTTCCATACAAGTACATCTCTATCGGCCATTCTAATTCCTATTGTGGATTCTTATTGTCGAGTCGAACTCCAGATTTAAAGTAAAAAAGAAAGCGATTTCAAATAAGTAGTTCAGATTGAAGTCATCTTCTTTAAATTTAGAACCCACGTGAAACCGAATTTAATCAGTATTAATATAAATTATATTTTCACTTCAATATACCTATTACTTGTAAAATTCTTTACTTCGCAAGAACGAAATTTGTCTTACCAGAATCAAAATTCATTTTGCAGCTGCATCCCGAATTCCGTTAGATCGTTGATACATTTTTTTCTCCGTTCAGCGAAACATATTGGATTGTACGGAGTATGCAACGGTGAAGTTGAACTCGAAGCAGGTCAAAATGTTGGTGTGAAGCCGCCGACAGCCCCGACGGCGACCTGCTGTGGAGACCGACAGGCGGACAGGGGCCGTCGGATGCGCCGAGCCCTTTGAGGCCGCTGCTGGCTGGCATTCGGGGGCGCGGGTTCTGCCCGGGTGAATGCGGATCGAGTTCCCTTCGCTCCGCCCCGCCCCGCCCCGCCTGCTCCGCCCCGCTCCGCTCCTGTGGGTGAGGTGTGAATGGCGTCAGGTCAAGAGCTCAGCCGCCCCTGACAATGCGGCCTCCTTCCGCTGTCAAGATACATTTGCGCTTGTCAAATACCGCCCGGAGAGGAAACGTACGTGGAGATCTCGACAGCAAAACAGAAAGGAAAATCCTTTTGCGGGGCACCACGAGACCAAGGGAACGTGAAATACGAGGAATTGTGTCTCTCCTGCCTTGCCGATTATCCGTGCGTCAAAATAATCTGGAGGTCAGACAAGAAAATAATGCATTCACACGCTTTCAAATTTCATGTCCTTGTTGAAATTTCACGCGTCAACTGAGCACATTGAATCTATTTATTCGAAGTATAGATAGAGTTTTTGGATTCATCTTTTTTTACCAACATTGATTACATGAAAGTTGTCAACATATTTTATTCTTTACAGCTACACAGTCTATCTAATATTCCATCATTAATTTTCTTGTTGATAGAACATAAACATCGACTTTATTCAATAGCGAAAAAAAGCATGTTCATTTCCGGTGAGAATTTCATTTCACTCCAAGTACAAATAATGCGATGGGTCTATTTATTTACGTCTTCGTAACAGTCTCCTTAAACAGCGTGGAATGTGTTCAGTTTTAGTACACATGCATTATGCCTCTCACATCAGAGAAAATTTATTACTAGTATATACGATCACTTTGGAGTTTTGTCTAATACTTTTACTTCTTAGCCTTTCTCTTGTAGAAAGAGCACATTTAGTGTGGTTGCACGAAAAACCGATCTATGAACGGAAAAACGCATTAGGCAATGCAGAAAAATTAATTTTCTTGCTCCTCTATGGATTGAATGTGTTCTTGATTACGTAGTTTAAGTCAGAAACCATAATTTGTGGGTTCTTGATATTTAGATCTTCATTAGATTTTTATTTAAATTCATGAACAATTATTTGAAAATTAATTGTTGCGAAACGAAGTGAAATAGAGACTTAGTAAAAAAAAAGTAAACATGATTTTCTCAAAAAGTTCCTATTTTTTCTTATTTTTTGTACTAGAATAAAGTAATGATCACTTAATAACACGGCATGAGTCTGTTTTTCATTAAAATCTCCGAAATGTTAATAATTGCAAAAATTCTACTCTCTATTAATCTTCCGAGCAGTGTTCGCAAGACAGCCGTCCTGTGGACTAGTAAATAAAAAAATGGCGCGAAATAAGTTCTTCGCTTATGGAACCAACACGAACATGCCAGCAGCGCCCCTAGCGGCTTGCTCGGGCACCTTCCGCAGCGCGGCGCTAATTGAGACGAGATTTAAGCCGCGCGGCGGAGGCGAGGGAGGGGAGTAGGGACGCGCTGATGCGCCGTCGATACACGCGCCGCGTTTATGGCGCGCTTGTTTCCTGCGCCAGCCGGCGCGCCGTAAAGCAATTAGCGCGCGCGGCCTCGAGCGGGGGCGGAGACGGACGGCCCGACGCGCCGCGCGGCGCCAGTGGACGCTGCCAGCGATTAGTCGGAGGCTTCATTATGAGGGGCACCCCCCACTCCCCCAAAAAAATGTACGTGCATTTGACTGTGAACATCGATTTTGTTCCAACATTACGTAGCTTTCTCTATAATACGAGGGTGTAAAAACGAAGAAAAAACAAACTTTTTCACAGCCTTCGCCAAATGCCTCTTTATTCCACACGTATTTTTCCTCCATTTCTCTTTTTTTTCATGGCTTCAGTTATTGGCATGTTGCATGTTCTTTTCGGCCTTTCTCTGTATCTTCTTCGATTAGGTATCCATTCCTAAAATTTTTGGGGAATTCTGATTTCAACCTTCTCCAATGTATAAACTATAATTTTAGTTGTTTTATATCTGTTATCTCGTTCAAAGTTATTTTCACTATCATTCCAACATATTTTTTTTATCATTTCTTAATTTTAATAATTTAATCGCTGATCTAGAAAATAATTTAAATATTTCAACGTGCTTGAATCCATTTTTTTTAGTGTCGCAGTAGAATCATGGCTCACAAAATAGTTGTTTTGTGTCAAGGGCAAACATGTGAGTGTTTTTGGGCGTGTTTACCATCCGAGACGAAGCGTAGCGGAGCTCGTTCCGGCTGAGGTGCGTTTAACGTTTTTTGAAGACATCCCCTTCGTACTAGCCATTTCTCCGCTGTAATATCTCCATACAAAAACGACCTTCTCTACCGACATATATAAAACTCATTTTGTATATGAAATGTAATCGTTGGCGGTTTTGTTGTCGCGCTCATTGGTCACCAGTTGATCTGTGGTTGTCCTGAGCATGCACTGAATCGCCTTCTACGCATTACTGCCCATTACGTTTTCGCATGTTTTTCAAACTAGACTTGTAAAAGGTTTTTTGCTTATCGGAGTAACCTCAACTTTACGGACGATTAACTGTCAGAAATTTTTAAGAGATGAATGTTAGAAAATGCATATCTTTAAACTTTGGTGATGGGCGCATTGCAGTGAAACCATGCCTTTGTGATTTTCGTTAAATGCAGGTTTGTTTGCTTGTTTGTTACAGGAGTGCAGGCGGAGCTGTTCTACGTGCGCGAGGGCGTGGTCAACGAGTACGCCCTCAACTTTCAGGTGCCCGTGCCGCCGCACTTGGGTGCTCTACACTTCGCCTGGCAGAGCCTCGCCCACCACCCGGTACGTGCATCTCAGACCTATAATAACCATTCTGTGGAATAGATGCGTTTTGCGGCTATCCTACCCCATGCATCTCAATAAATAAGATGTCAAAACTACAATTTTACTGAGCGGAGACTTTGATATTATGAAATGCAAATGCAATGTTTTGAAAAAACTACTGTTAGGCATGAAAAAATGCAAATCCCCCTCATAACTGACACTTTAACGATCCTATTCTCAACATTATACATAAATCGATAACTGAGCGTCTTGTGGCCTTAAAACTCGTGGCGAAATGCCTGGAGTTGAGGTAATCATTCTGCAATATAGTACAACATGATATATTTTTATGCCTTCTATTACATTATATTAGAACTCAACTTTTAAATATCTGTCCTCCACGCCAAAGCGTGCAGTAAGGACTTCAATTAAAATATCTTCGCTTATATACAACATTTTCCCCTTTCATAAGAATGAGATGGGAAAGGGGAGCTCGGGTTTCCACAGAGATTTTTGCAAGGGTAAGAAGTTTTAAGAAATAAAGATACTAAAACAGCAGCGAAAACCTCTTCTGAGGAAAATGACTACCATTAGCGCGTGGAAGGCAAACTATCAAACGTCAGACTAACTTAGAAATAAATGTAATATCTGCATCAAAAATTATTGTCTTTCAGATAAAAATATGTCATATCGAATAAATGAATTATAAGAGCCATAAACCAACACGCTGTAATTTTAAACAGCGTAACATTCGGCTACTGACTGTGCAGCTGCACGGATCCGCATCGGAAGCGCCTCTCCACCTCCGGCAGCAGAAGCTACTCGATCCCTTTCCTCGTCATCTGCGGCCGAAACGGATTCCTCCCCGCCCCCGCCCCGCGCCGTATAGGCTGGCCCGCGGGCTTCGGCCGAACAAACGGGCGCGCGAAAGGCCGCGCAACAAAGCGCCCGGCTGACAGGGGGCGTCGGCGCCGTCGCCCGAGGCAGCCCGGCCCGCCTGCGACGCCCCGCCCCCGCCCCCACCGGCCGCGGCGTTCGACGCGTGGCGGCGGGGCGGAGATGCGACCTTTCGGCTCGGCCGCACGGATGACTCGCGCTAGCAACGCTCACAGCCTCACAGGCCAGCATTTTTGTTTTTACTCGATTAAAAAACTATTTTTCCTTTACAAAACGAGTGTAGCAACCTGCACCTCGTAGTACTTAGCTTAGTATGCTTGATTATTAGAACAAATCCTATAGAAGGTATTTCTACCTTTGTTTCTAAGTATTCGTGCGATATATTTTTCTGAAGAGGTCAATTGTCTGTGCCCTTAAATACACGATACTGAAAATCAATAAAAGTGAATGACGTGAATAACTATTTATCTTCGCCGATGCCAATAATAACTTCAAGTAGTTATACTGAAAAATATTGATCAATTTAATGTAATCGTGATACGATTATTCAAAGCATTTCTCAAATATTCAGATGCAGGATTCTTAATGATATCTGCATTTTGGAAGATGAAGCAAATTTTCGCAAAAGTCAACATCTATTCCTGTGTATACTACGTGTGCGAACTTTGTGCTGCTCTTCATTTTCGTTGAGTCGTGACATTCTGGAGCGCGCATGGTGCAGGGGAGGGAATAGCGGAGTGCGAGGGGCAGTCACGTCCGCGACCGCGGAGGCAGAGGCGATGCGGCGCCGCCGGCCAGCGTCCCACCGCAGAATGGCGATCAACGACGCCGCATAAAAGCTGATTCTGTTCGCAGCTGCTCGTCGCCCACGCCGCAGGCGACCGCGATCCAAACCGCGAACTCTCATCCACGCCACCTCCCGACCCGAATTACTAACCGACCGCTCGCTTCTATTTTTTCTTGGTAAGCGCCGCCGTCGCCTCGCCGTTCGCGTCGTAGGTCGACCTGCGTCGCCCTCAGCCCTCGCGGTCGCCCTCGCCGTCGCCCTCTCGCCAGTTGTAGAGTGCGGCCCTTCGCCGGTGAGCGCCCTCAGCCGATCGGCCGCTCGCGTCGCCCTCGCCCTCCAGAGAGAGCCCTCCGCCGTCGCCCTCGCCCGATGTGCTGCCCTCGCCCGTCGCCCTCGCCGTCGCCCTCGCCGTCGCCCTCGCCGTGCCCGTCGGCCGTCGCCCTCGCCGTCGCCTCGCCGTCGCCCGTGCCGTCGCCCTCGCCGTCGCCGCTCGCCGTCGCCCTCGCCGTCGCCCTCGGCCCCTCGCATCGCCCTCGCACTCGCCTCGCCCTCGCCTCGACTCGCCTCGCACTCGCCACTCTGCCTCGCCTCGCCGCTCGCCGTCGCCGTCGCCGCTCGCCGTCGCACACCTCGCCTCATATTCCACCAAGCACCCTTTCGCCATTCCTCGAAGAGAAACTTCCTTCCATCACTGGGGCCTGTGGTAAGCGCCACGCCCGTTGTCATTGGTGTTGCCACAATTAATCAGCTTGCTTTTTATGTATTCCATTCTCATCAGAATTTTTTGAAAAAGTTTTTGACTCTGAAAATATTCTCAAAGACTTCAGAGAAACTATATTGGATATTTTCTGCTTTTTCAAATCGCGCAGCGTTAGTATTCTCTTTGGCCCCTTCGTCTGTTTCGCATAAATGAACTAGGGGGGGGGTGTTAACGTCGCTTGTAAATCCACCTCTATTCCTTTTCATTTTCAATTTACGGGCGGTGTCTCTGAAGTAACATAAAAACGCCTAAGAATAGTTTATCGAGCAAAACCATAATAATGATTAATAATGCATAATTCCCAAACTTCTTTTTTTCTCTCACGTAATCAAGCTGGCAAGTGGCATGGGTACAATCACGCGCGCGCCCTCCTGTGCATTTGTCTTATTAAGGCAGCTACATCAATGCACGGTTGCAAAGGCCGTACGAGCGGCCATTTAAAATGACTCGCTTAGCAAGAAACGCACAATACCCCAGCTGCAAAAACATCAAAATCAAAGACCGGGGTGAGAGTGGTTTCGCGCGAAACGCGCATATCATAAAAGCGTAGAAGCCTGATTTTGTACACACAGGCTTAACGAATGTTTTACGTTGCGTAGCTAATTTTCTTTGGAAACAAGTAAATTATATTTTAATAGGAAATGCAATGTTTCACATTTGTTGGCGATAATAATTTTATTGTTTGCAAAAATTCTCTTAAATTCCTTCAATTTATCGTTGTGTAGAATAGCATCGATATCAATGCAATAAGGGTTTAAGTGTATTAAAATAATTGGGTGTTTCCAAGTATTCCCTCATTCCCCATTTCGAATCAAAATAAAACTGGATCGTACACTTAGGGAATCGGCGTGTCATTTTTCTTTTTCCTTCAATTTATATCAGAGGTATTGATGTCGTGTATTTTCATATAGGCAATTAAATTCCGGCATTCTATTGAAAAAATAATTAAACATACATCGCCTAAGAAGTAATCACGACTAAAATTGACAGATTGAGATTCATTCATTTCAAACCGACGTAGGGCCTCGAACCTGTTTTCCTCCCTACGTTTTTAATCCTAAGACTACGCTTTGGTGGTTTGGTTATACTGCGCCGAAGAAACAAATACTGCAATTAACAATCGAAAAATGAGTAGCAACAGATGCATCGATACACTGGATCTTATGGTTAACAGGCTCATGCGTTAGTGCTGCCGAATGAACTCCTTTTATATCGATGAATTGGTTATTCATAAAGTTGCCGACCTCCTTTATCTGATGGTCCAGTGCTCTCGAATGAGCGGGAGCTGAAGGGGAAAGCAAAACACGTTCGGGGCGGTGAATTTGGTGGGCGGCGCCGCAATGAGTCGGGAGGGGTGAGGGCGGGGGCTTGTCAGGCGGTGGGGCGCCTGGGCGCGCGTAAGTACACACGCGTCAGCGCCCGGACTGCGCTGTTTGTTTCTCCGCGCCTCGAAATAGTTCGCCGCCCGCGCCCGCGAATCCGCTGCCACGGAGCGCGCGCAGACTCCAGTTCACTTGGTCGTGGCTTTCTAGCGCTCGAACCGCTTTGGTCATTGACGTCTGACGATGTCGAGGGAATGGGAAGGTAAGAATGCACGTGGGCCGATGTACCGCTTAGGGATCTAAGTGTCATTTTCTTTTCCCTTCAATTTATATCCGAATATTGACGTCGTTTATTTTCATACAAGGAAATTAAATTACGACAAACCGTTGGATAAAGTGCTTTTCCCGGATAAGCCTGGAAGTGATCATTCATCAGAATAGTCGTCCTGCGAATTCGTTTCAAAGTAACTGAACTCTGCGGGACCCTGTCGTGGTCGAACCTACGACCTTGCGGACACCGATGCACTCGCCTGTTAGGCGTCGAATTTTCTTTGGGCGTATTAATTGCAGTCCCGAGCGCAGGTCGCTGTGATCGCATGCAAAACGGCGGAGAGCTCGTCAGAGACTTGCTTTCGTATATGGGCGATTGGAAGATTTGAGGGCAGTCGACGCCACCTGAAGCCACGTTCAACACCTGGCAGTGATCCTCTCGGACGTCAGGGTATCGGCTACCTTTTGCAAATAAGTTTCTCCTTGCATGTTCGGTCTGCAAGCAGTCCCTATAAATCCTCAATCGCATTGTCGGCTACAAAGTCGCCTTCGACCATTAGTCAATTCATCTCCTCAAGAAATGTCCTACTCTCCTAAGCTCCTAAACTTCACTGCGCAATCTGCATAATCCCTTTAGTTCAGGATACTTTTGGTTCTTCCCTTGCCCCATACTATATAGGGTATAGATAAACTTTTTATAGTATCCTCTTCTCAGTGATCGTGTGTTCTGAACCCTGCCCACCAGTTGTAAAATTGGACCTAAAGAATCTCCAAAGTTAATACATATTCTACTCTTAAACCGCATCTTTTACTATATTAAAAATTACGGAAGTGCCTTCCAAAAAACCTATTTCAGAAACGACAGACACTCACGCCCATCATCTGTGGCTAACCGTGGGGATAAAATCATAACTCCCGACCGGGGAACGGTGAGCAGGACTGGGCGGGGCAGAGGATAGGACGGACGGACGCGAAGGGTGGCGAGGCGCGCCACCCGCTGGGCGCCAGGGCGTCGCCACCTGCGTCGCGGCGGCGGCGGCGCGTGGCCACTAATGGGGCCATTAGCGCGGCGCTCCCGCAAACACCGCCCCCGGCCCCGGCCCGCTTCGCCCCGCCGCAGCCGCCCGCTGCGCGCAAATACGCCGCCTCGGCCCACGGCTCGGGTTGCGCGCCGGGCGAGCCCACAGCTGCGGCGCCGCCGCCCGCGGACCCGGTCGCGCCGGCGGGGTCGGCTTTCCAGACTCTCACGCCGTTTACGAAGCCACACTCATTGTCAGTGACGGCGCCTTCACGTGCGGTACGAACCCACTAGGTTAAGGATGTGGCGGAAAACCAACCCGATTGAGCTTTTTGGCACTGTTTTCACTAGCCAACCAAGGGGTTAAAAAGTTTACGTTTTATAATATGTAGGTCGATATCGATGGATGTAAACAAAATCTTCAATTCAAAGCGTGTTACTGCAGGGACACCAATCCCCCTTTAATTTCGGTCGGCTCTTATATGAGATGAGATCAATTGAGTCATTCATACTTTCCCTCTTATGCTGCGAACGTTGCGAGAAACAAATAATGCTTCAGTTCCATTAATAAAATGTGAGTTATTTCTGTGTTTACATTCCTAAGTGACTCCATTCCAAAATCCACAACAGCATTTTGAGGAACATTAGTACGTGCAAACAACAAACGTACAGTACCCATAATCCTCCTCTCATATTCTCATTGCGTGCAATATGATGTATGTTCGAGAATTCGTACTAGGACATCTTTAAGCTTAATAAACGCCCAGTTGTTCATTTCAAGTCCATTCCATTCGACAGCACGCGCTTGGTCGGAGCAGTCTGTGAAGAAAACAAATGCAGCGGGGGAAGGCGCCCGCCTGATGTTTCTGGCTGCAGCTGCGAGCTCCCACGGGGCGGCCGGCAGCGCCCGAAGCGGCCCGCGCCGGAACTATACCGTCGCCCAGCCTCTGGCTCCACCTCGTCCCCCGCTCCCGCCGCGCCGCCCGCGCGCCCTTTGTTTGTTCAACTGAATCAACGCGCGCGCATCCGAGCGCTGGCGGCGCGTGGGAGAATCCGCACTCGTTTCCTCGCGTCACGTGACTGATCGGCTGGGCGGCCGCACGTGACGGGCGCGGCGCGGCTCGGTTTTCCTCGTCGATGCTCCACACACTAAGGGGTCGTGTTTATCTAGTAAAGTGTATAAAAAAATAGACAGTCGCCCATAGAAAATGAGTCCTTGATTATATTAAATGTCATTTACGTATACATCGCTAATGCTTTTAAACGAGTCTGAAAGATTGAGCTTTACGCATTGCAGTTAGTGGTAGGGTGATATCTTGCCATTCAAGATCCCAATCCTTCGTTTTAAATTCACTGAAAAGCCTTTCGATGTATAAACATAAACACTACTTCATTATCTTTCAAATACGTTCAATTTTACTTGAAAAAATTACCATCACATTTTAATAAGACTGACGTCAAAGTGTAGATCAATACGCGCGTTTTCGAGTAAATATTTCTGAATTGATCATTTGAAAACAAGTGGAATATCATCCACGAATAACTCCATGCATGAGAACTGATGCATTTGGCTGTAGGTCCTCCCTTTGGATGATATAGTGGGATCTCGTTCAGGTGGGTACTCAAAGGGGGTGACATATGGGAATCAATAGATGACAAGTCTTTCGCAGGGCACGTGTGATGAAAATGAGATCTTGAATATCGTCTGGAAAATGAGATGGGTATTTTTCAAATATGTTAAGATTCTTAATATTGAAAACGAAAACTTTCAAAATGGTGTTTTACTGCTCGATGGATGAAATAGACTTGGATATACTACAATTCACGACTAGTTTTTCAAGACGGTGACACAGTCCCTTTCCACCGAGCGGCCGGCCTTCCAATGGATCGGAATTCGTTTGGAGCTCGAGCGAGCCGAGTCCCGTTGGGAGCGCGAGTGGAGAGGACCAGGGCTGCGGCGCCTTTGAAACCGACCCGACGCCGCCCTCTCCCTCGCCCTCGGCCGCTGATGCAGTCGCAGGCCGAGGTGTCCGCTGCCAAAGGCCGGCACCGCCCTCGCTGCATCCGCGAACTCCGCTCCGGCCTCGCCTCAGGCTCTCGGGGCGGAGCGTTCCCTTCACGCACGGAGAGACGGACCACGCCCCTCGCACCATGGGACACACAGCTTGTCCGGGTGCCCGGAATGCCTTGTTCTCTTTCCCTTTGTGGAAGATTCGATACTTTCGATATCTTGCATTGCGGAGAAGAGAAGAGCGTGTACTATTCATGGCGTATATTATTTGCTGTGGCGTTATTATAGATATTAATGTTCTGCTAGCTATTATGAATCCATCTCCGTAATCGATTGTTGGTTTTTTCAGAAATGTGGAATTTTATGCCAAAAAAAGGTGTGAAATAAATGAGCAGAAAAAATGTGTTATTCAACAATATGTATATATTTAGAATTAAAATGCTGAAAACAATTGAAAATATACATATTTTTTAAGGAAAATTACTTCTTTCTTCTCGTTCAGAATAACGTTATATATTCGTTATAAGCTCGCTAGGTGGAGTGTAAAATTATAAAGTCTCCTTACTGATTCCACGTTTATCAGTCTTAATGTTCGCGTAATGGGTATAAAAACGATGCTTTTATTAACAGATTATTTCACTTGAAACAGACTACAAACTCCATGAGAGGAAAAGCTACGAATGCTTGCCCTTAACCACTGGTGATTTCAATATTACTCATTCAGCCGGTATGAAAGGAGCAAAGATATTTGCGTCGAAGTACGCATTACATATAGGCTGTGGGTTCGTATTCCGTGTAGGCTATGGATGATGTGCATTCCTAACATACCACGTATTACCTATGGCTTTTACTTCTTTCCTTTTCCCGGACTAGGAGTATGAATGTAGAGAAGACCAGGTACGCGACGTTGAGGCCTACTGCCCAAGCAACACCGCCATGTAGGCGTAGCCTGGCTTCCTTCCTCTAAACCGAACTAGGCATGATGTGATCACGAGCTTCGTTTGTCTCAGAAAAGTTCAAAGATCGATACTGTCTCACGACTCACAAGGGCGCCATAGGGAAACAGGTAGGTTTCACGGGGCTGTGCTTGGATTGATTGATCATCTCCTGTTTCCCGCCGCGCCAAAAGCTATGATCATTACCCACGTAAGAGTAGGTGATTTTTTTCACGGTCGGTGTTTGGCCCTGATGGTGATGAAATCAAGAATCTCCCCTAAAGGGCACCCTCCTCCCATCAGGAACAAGATCTAAACTCTCGACCGGTCTCCCGAAATGTGAAGTAATGTGGTGCATGTGTGTTTAAAAGTAAGGGGTGACGATAGGACAAGGAAGAGGAAAGAAGGATCATGTGCGGTCCGTGGCCCATATGTTAGGGTACTGCCCCGGCATTCACCAGGTATTGATCCGAGAAAACAAGGAAAACTACTGGTCGGAGTAGCCGGTTGCTAGAAATCTCTTCCAGGCAGCGGCAGACCTTGATCTAAATAGTGTTGAAAATCTTGACACTGTTGGGACTCGAACCCTACACCCTACCGACGTCCTTGTCAGAGGCACTGTAATGACACCAGTTTATGCCCTGAAATACCTCAGCACGCTTTACCGAGAAACAATCGACTGCGATCTCGGTCTTGTGCGCATGCGCAGATGCACGAAAGTGATGCGAAAATTTAACTGCGCATGCTCAGATGATCGATAGTGTTTTCGATTGCTTTCACTTTCGAGAATGCAAAAGCTGCCTAATAATAGACTCTGCCCTTTTAACCAGTGGCGTGAGGACGAGTGCTGAGCGTGTTGTGTGCGTGCGTGTTGCAGCTGCAGTACTCGCTGGCGGTGGAGCTGGGCGGCGGCGCGGCCGAGGCGCTGGGCACGCCGGCGCTCAACGTGTCGCACGCGGGGCTCGTGCCCACCGCGCCGCAGGTCTTCCGCATCACGCTGCCCTGCACCGGCCGCGTCTCGGCGGAGGTCAACGTCACCGTCGCCATCAACGTCACGCTCGGCCCAGGCAACGTCACCTCGCTCGCCATCCGACGACGCAAGTTCTGCCAGAAGGGCGACTGTAAGTACCTCCCACATTCAGCCAGCCGTCTTCGCTTTGTGGACGATTTGGACATCGAGGCCGATCTTTATAGAGCCTTGCATGGGACTTCACAATCACTTCATATTGATCATGTACTCACAAGCAATGTTAGATCAACATTACCACAAGAACACTCACTGAAGAGGATTCTCCGTATTGATGTTACAAACATATACGTGATTGGGTTGTGTGACTGGGTTGAAGACGAACACTTTTTGACAATGAACTTGAGATTGGAAATGTCATATACTGTAGTTCCACATGCATTTTCCCCTGATTACAAGGCAACCCATTTTGTACTCATTGTTCAAATTTATCACCAATAAATATCTAAATGAACTCTTATTAAACATTCTTTACACACTTTTCCACAGAATACTTTCTTGTCAAATTCAGTGTTGTACAAGACTGAAAATAAATCAGCTTTAGAGATATATTTAGCTATAGAGATATTAGAAGGAGCCGCTCTACAGCTCCTGCTGACAACATAACTGCCGATTATGATCATGCACTCAATACGTCAATGCGTTCGTTTAGCTTGCTTATTAGTAAATGACTTCCATCACTATCTCTTGCAATGACATCGCTGTGTATGACATTCATTTGTTTTCCGACCTATCAACCTAGTCACTTCTCACGGCAACTCTTCTATACGAAAGTCGACTAACAACTTCTTAGCAAACAATTCCTAAGTCTAGAATAATTTCTGAGCTAATATATTCTACAGAATCTAAGTTGCCATCTTTAAATTGGTTCACGACTTTCAAGTGTCACGAAAACGATGATTAGAAATCCCAATACAGTTAGCGTAAGTGGATTGCTGCGACCGTCAGACTTCCGCATAAGGGCGCGCTTGTCTCGTCGCGAGCGGGGGCGGGGGGAGGGGTGAGAGTCGCGAAGGGGAAGTGAAGGCGCCCAGTGGACGCCGTCTACTCCGCCGCGGAGGCCCATCCATCACGGCGCCGCGGCGACGTCGTGACAGCCGGAAGCGGCGGCGATAGCGGCGTCGCGACACCCGGCGACAGGCGACGACACGCGCGACACGGGCGCTTATCGCCCGCCCCTTCCCCCCTCCCCCTCCACGCGCCCTGCGCACAGAGGTGCGCGCTCAGCCCCCTGCGCAAACGGGAGCGCAAAGAACAGCTCCTGTTCTCCGCCCGGCCAGATAACCTGGCGCTTCCCACGACGTAGCTAGTGGGAGAACGCGACCATCTGCATACTGCTTGCTCCACATTTGGATGCTTTGCTAATTCGCGCTTCATTTTGAGCCAGGAGCTGACGAGGTATGACCTCTAGGTTTCATTTTTACATAGACACGTATACAGCAACGCAAGGGGAAAATCTTATCACACGAACACAAAATTCGCGTTCCATTCACAATTATAACTGGTTTGAATATCAAAATAAATACCCCGACTGATAAACTGGCACACACGTAAGAACAAATTATGGGTTTGATAGCGAGTAAACATAAATGTGAAATAAATTCCATCAAATTTGCATCTACTGAATTCATTTTATTTTTCTCTCTCTCTTCTTTGCAGAGTGAAACAGTTTTTTATCTCCAGAAGCAGTAACACGGAGAGAAAAGCTTGGGGATTTTAAATTTTGTATTGGCGTTTGAGAAACCAAGTTTATGTTAATGTTAACGAATCATTGAGATTGATCCAATCAAAAACCTGGTAGGGAATCTTTTTGTTGGCATCTTATTCATTAATATTTGAGTGTGAATGGATCAACATAAATACAAGTCCTGACATTAGTATCAATACTTCGATTTCAATGAAAGTGAACAAGACTTCGAACCAAATTTTTACATATATCAGTGAAAACGTCAATACAAACGTTTTGTTAATATTACAACAACGATGCGAATAATAGAATGTAGCCTGCGAGTACTTCATGTAGTTTATTTTTTTAATATCGACATATATTCGCCTCAGTTTTGTTGCTCTATATTTTTGTATCGTCAATTTGCAATTTCCCTTCCAGGTTCGTGGTTAGGCGGAAGAGCAGGCCCTATGGCCTGAGCCTCTCCATTAATAAAGACAATATTAATATTATTATTAATTATTATTATTATTATTATTATTATTATTAAAGATTCTTTACGGACTATAATTTCCCTCTCCTCGATTGTTAATACAACATACCAAACCGAGATGGAAGAGTACCACAAATGCAAATATTGAGAGACTGGTGCAGTTTGTAACATCCCTCTCCCCTGTTCTGTATTTCAAGCTCGTCGTAAAGATAAATATTTACCTTTGAAAATGTTATCTTGGCATTCACGTGATTGATGTGGAGTCAGCACAAACAGCACCTTCATGAGAAAACCAGCTACAACAAACTCCTGTTAAAAACAGAAAATGATAATAGAGGACATATATTTATAGACGGTCAGAGTTCGTCGTCCAGTGTATTTACCATCTTTTAAGGAGTAAGCTCACTTCAACAGCTCCGCAAACGTTCACATTCAGATCGTCAATGGGTTTTACAGAAACTGCATTATGTACCCGATAGGATTCAATGTTATCTTGAAAATACATTGTAATGCAAAGACTTATTTTTGCACTGTAACTCAATATTTACTATCCGCATTCAAACTGTCATGTTTGTTCAAACTAGTTCACGCTTCGCAATCAAGACATCAGGGTCGCTGTGGATAGGCAGCCCTCCGTACATTGATGTAATGCGTGTGGCGGATATGCAGGCGCTTGACTAGAGAAATTCAGACACGAAATGCAAGTTAAATAAAATTAAATACCGTTGACACTCAGACAACTCATCAAGCTACAAATTCAAACGAATGAGATTAAACAAACTATGAATATAATAATTCTACAAATGGCGAGAAACACCGTACTGCCTCTCATCCAATGATTTATTTAATTTCACTATCATTCGGATTACTCCAAACCTGACTAATGAAATAAAATAAATGATAGTTAAAACTTGAACTGAGTCGATATGTGGATACTTTTTTATAGATGAGGCTTCAGTATTAGGTTGACAGATATATTTTAGGTATGAATGAGGGAATGTTAAACTTTATAAAGGTAAATGAATATTAATCTCACGCGAGTTGACCTTAAACAGTGTATGGTGTATTTTCTATAAAAAATAACGTCTAGACTGGTAATTTTCTTCATTTTCTGAACAAGAGATTATTGAGAAATATAATTTTTGTGACATCTCGTGAAACAAACTACTTCACAACTCAAAAAACTCGCATGAATTGGAAATAATTACCAGCGATGAAAAAACCTGGTCATATGCAAGCGCTAAAGGGAACCACACATCCACGTCATCGAGTCTAACGCGTGAGATACGCCACGCGCCACACGAGACCCGAGCTTCTCAAGTGACGCCCATGTCCGCTGCTAACGAGTGACAAGTGGCGGAGCAGATCGACGGCAGCGCCGCGCGCGGTGGGCGCGGAGTGAGTGGCGGGGAGCGGGCAGGTGGAGGTGGAATGTGGGCGGGCAGCGCAAACAGCCGCGGGCGGTGGGCGGTGGGCGGGTGGGCGTCGCGCCCCCCATTTGCATGGGCGGCGCCGGACGCGGTTCCTGCGCCGCCGCCGTGGCCGTCGCCGTGGCATTCCGCATGCAAACGAGCGGCGGGCTGCAGCGGCGCGCCGCCCGACCGTCCCTGCCCCGCACGCTTCGCTCCGCTTCGCCGCCCGCGCCGACGCCGATTTACGATCACCGCCTCCCTCCTCCTCCTCCCCCCCCGTCGCACGACCAGACCCGCTGCGCGCCCCGTCCTCCGGAGGAACGCGACGACACCGAGGACCGCAACAGCCAACACCGAAAAATGTAGAAAGGGGCCGGTGCGGCTGCATCCGCACACTCAAAATAGGTCATTGGCTGTCTCTAAATTCCTTTCCCTTATACGAGCCGAGGCATTCCTAGCGGGGTGCTGCGGAGATCAGCTGAGAGTTCCATTTGTTATTATCCCATTAAATCCTCTTATGTTATTTTGTTCCGTGGAAACCTTATTGTCAGCGCAATTGCAGATCATCTCAAAGATGCATTGTCGGACAAAAAATTATGTTGAATTAAATACACGAAATTAAATGAATTCCTTCAAACGTTTCGTTCTTCGTACTTGCTTCACGTAATCCAAAGTGATTCAGCACACCATTTTTTGCATTATTTTCATTTACACGAAAAAATGCAATGAAATTTAGAGAAATGTTCCTTCGCACACGTTTTTCTGCTCAATAACCGCATGCTGTCCTAAACACATTGTTTACCAGCTGTAGACGAGCGCCTACAATCCAAAAAGTAAATAAAGGGAAAGAAATATGTCAGAGAAAATACGCTCACCGACATTCGAGAGAGAAACTGTCTGGAGTGTTACCCGTACATCTTTCTTGCTCGACTTTCCACTTTTCAAGCAATATATCTGCGGGCTTACTCTGTTGCAGACCTAGAAACCAGCGGCAGTTCATTTTTTTTTGGGACGACGCGCTGCCAAGAGGCAGCGAAAAACTGATATTCAGGAAAAATCTGTGCATTTATTTCGTCAACGTATAGTGTCAATGAATTTGTTTACAGAATGTATACAACCACTGGCGTCAAATTCAAACATAATGGAATTGATGTTTCATTTACTCCATGGAATAATGATGGTATTAATTCCCCTTATTCCCTCGACTATACTTTTGCAGCGAGTCACTTTCTGCAAACACAAAAATGTCCTTGGAGGTTGTTTGTATGCACGTCTTCGTAGAAGTATTATTCTCTATTCACCAAGTTACTTTCTTCCCATCTTCTTTGAGGAAACAGATATTGGTAGTCACGTACGTACTGTTTATAATACGTAAGGATGTGTATTGTTCCCCAACACTACGCCGTACACAAGAATGACAATTTATTTTGATCACTTGTATTGTCTAGAAGGCTTCCTCCCACCACATGCAGTCATTGGCACAAATGATGATAGTGCATTGTACCGAGCGGTAGGGAACACACCTGTCACTCGGGACAAATCTTGCTTCTCATTAACTCTGTAATTTAGTACGCAATAGCAGAACATTTCCTGTGCGTTGTGTATACGCTCGGCAAACCAGACGCCAAAGTAGCAATCAGTGTTGTGCTTGAACAGGACGAGTGCATGGATGTTGTGCTCGTGACATCCGCAGCTTCGAAAGGAAGCAACAGCAATAGCAGCGGCAGCGGCTGTGCTGCTTCAATTAACTTTGCCACTGCCTTGCATACACTCCTCCTCTTTCCAAGAGTCCCTCCTGGTGGCCACGTTGCCAAGCACAAAGCAGATACCTCGTACGCATTTGAAATATCGCCTACATCATATAACCTGTGTGGAAAAGTGAGTGTACAAACGTCACCATTACCTACGAGAATGTTATTGAAAACTTATTTTAAAATAATAAAATATACATTACGAAATAATTTAAAACATGTGATTAGCAAGGAAAGTGAATGAACCAAAGCACAACTCAACACAATAAAAACACTGAAGAAGGGAATGAAATTCGAGTTAAACAATCACATGGCATATAAAACGTATTGGCGGTAGCCGTAAAAAATAGATAAATTCTTAAAAAAAGCATGATCCAAGTTTCGATAAAATTCACTCTGTCCGGGAGCAATTAGGGCGGCGATAAAATACATCCAACTACACCGTGCACACCAATATTGTAAGGGTCTTGACTTTGACATGTCTAACATACAACCAAACAATGTAATAGTACAAATTTCCCAAGTGGTTCATCTATTTTCTATAACACATCCTGAAATGCTTAAATTGTTAAATTGTATCACTGTTTTATTATAAAACCTTTACCATACAACGTACACCATGATAAGGTATTTCTTCAATTCCCCTACAGTCAGTACCCAATTAAGGTTCAGAGACTAGCTATTAATCTAACCACTTTTAACATAAGCAATAGCAATTCCACAAGCGTGTGAAAATGAATGAGAGTTTCACTACAACAAGAGAAAATTTTACATTTGTATGGAATGGCGTGTGTTGCAGATGACACGGACGTGGTGGTGGTGATGGACTCTGCGCCCGAGGGCGCGTCTGCGCTCGTCTTCTACGTGGCCATGGGCTGCGCGTGCGCAGTCATCGCCGTCATCGTCGCCTTCATCGCCGTGTACTACGTGCGCAGCGGGAAGGCGCGGCGCCAGGGCGAGATGCTGCAGTGAGTACTTCGTCCATTCTACGCCGCCATAGTAGACCACCCTATCCACTATTTCTTCATTACAAAATACCAATAGTATTACTTTATTTACAGTTTATTCGAAGTAGATGTTATTGGGTTTACATTGTACGTAATAATTTTTATATGCCACCGCACGGGGGCGGGAGGCAAAGGGGCACTGACCCCCAAGAAAATTTCGAAAGCTCCAAGTAATAAATCATTTTTGTAAATATAAATTCTTCTTTTCCCCTTTTTAAGGCGAAAATTTGGTGGAATGGTACACGATTTTCGGGAAGAAGGGGAAAATTCCAAACCTTATGATAACGTGCAAAAGGTCCAATCAATCATTGAATAACAAAACGTTTAATGGAAGAAGGGTACCTAGAAGGGCTCAGATATGTAGTAGTTGCCTCCTACGTGTTGTTTTTAGCTGTACATGATAATAACAATGTTGCATCGTTGTCATAATTCAATTTTTTTAAAATTTCCTTTTATTCTGTTTTTGGCAACACAAGTTGTCCTCATAGTGTTACAATATGGTTGATGATAATAATTTCCTTTCTGATTAAAAAACACGAAGAGAAAAGTTTGTCCTCTCAAAAGTTTGGCTGCGTTTCCTGAAGCAACAGAGATAAGATTGTGGCCTGTACGGGTCCCTTTTCGTTTCTCTTCATTTTATGTCTCATGCCAAGTATTTTTTATTGCCGACTGCGTATTCAGATGACCGAATTGTTCATACTGTTTGATCACACTTTGAGTATTGTGGTAACTATTATATTCAAATCAGCTAGTCGATGCATAAACCGCGTGGCAGTAAGACCACGTGTGCGGCTACGCAGAGTCCATCGTCACTAGAGAGGTGTACAGAGTGCTGCACATAATATTATCGCATCTAATGTCGTGTGCCACCTATATCTCAAGTGGTGGACGTATGTATGAACGGTAAGAGCGACTTCAGGCGTAATGTGAATATATCTAGTGTTCATCGTTCTCTCTTCTTCTCCACGAAGCAAAGATGATTCGACAAATGAAGTCGGCGGCTTCTCGGCTGTACGGATGCCTTTATCACACGCGGCTTCGTTCACGCCGCAGCCTTCCTCAGGGCTAATGCGTTCATGCACCCTGTTCTTCCCAGGCGGCGCGCTTGACAGCCCTTGCGCATGCGCTGTGTGCAGGGAATCACGCAACGGGTCGAGCAGCAGCGCGCAGGGCCACGCCACCTTCCTGACGGCGGCGGAGGCGGCTGCGGCGGCGGCCGCGGCGGCGGGGGCCAGGGGCTGCGGGAGTGGGGGCGGCGCGGCCTGCCGGCGGGGGTGGCCGCGGTGGGGCCGGGGGCGGCAGGCGCCGGGGGCGGCACCTCCGCCTCCCTCGTGTAAGTCGGCAGCGTCCTACGCCTCCTTCCGCCGCCCGCCGTCCTACTCGCTGCTGCTGGACGAGCGGCCGGGCCACCAGGACATCCACGAGCGCATCGCTGAGCTCACCATCCAAAGGTAAGATGCAAGGATTGACACACTTATTGGTACAGTTTATTGGTACAGATCTCATAAATTCTCTTGAGATACACGCGTGGGTAAAAAACGAAAACTCCTCATAAAATGAATGCGTGGTTTGCAATTCTACTCGCACAATCTGTAGCTAGCGGCATAATATTTCCCCTCTAACAGTCCGATGCCAACTTCAGTCGAGACAGCGTTTTATGTACTTTACGTGCACCATAACTGAGTTCCAGAAGTAGAACGTGTGCGAATTGTTGACACCAGTACTGTTGGTGATTCTGCAACCAACATGGTCGAAGTTCTTTGAGTTTTGCGAGGCACATTGTCTGAGATTGATCGCCTAAAGAACGTCCGGGGGGAAATACATTCACTAAATACGAGTGGGGAACCAAAGAGTCGTTTAGGTAAATGAGATGAACATAAGTAGAATCGAGAATTAAGGTTGCAACTGTGAAAAGGTCTGTTGAAGTGAATGTCGCGCTCACAATTCCTGTCAGGTCTCTAACAATAAGGATAGAGCTACATTAGCAGTGTAATTCTCTATATGCTACAATTCCTAAACCACTAATCATTGAAACGTTTCCATTATTTGCTCTACCTCCTATACTTTTATCTTCTCGTACAAGCATAATTTCTAGGGGGTTATTTTCACAGTTTTCATTTCGTTGGTAGATAAATAAGACGACAAACTTTACAAACCGACAATTATTTCGACCTTGTTGTTGAAGGTGGGCTTCTTTGCGGGAGGGGATGACTTCCCAAAGATGATTTGCACATAAATATTAAATAATCTAAAATCATTTATTTATTTATCAAATGAGACCGGAATTCCCATTCATTAAGAGAGATAGCTTAAGTATTATTACAGCAATTGTTCTTGTTTGTCATTTCACAGAATGTTCATTTGGCCTAAAAAATTAAATATCTAATTTATTGCTTGCACTCATCAATGTAGAAGTAATGAAGAATGTAAACTTAATTAGTTTTCGAGTCCTCGTGCAACGAAACTCTGCCATCGAATACAAAACCCCGCACTAGTAGAAAGACAATCTCTTTTGTAAAACATATCGGTGAATCCTTCGATTCCAAAATAGCTGCGGTTCCTCCGGGCAGAGAGGAAAGGGCGCGGGAGAGGCGGCGTTGGGCGGCGGCCAAGAACGCGCGTCTCGCCCGCCAGGGGCGCTGCGGGCACGCTTTATCGCTGCGGGCCGCCGTTAAAATTGTTTTGGACGCGGAAGCTAAACACGAACACAGCGGTTGCCGCCCACGCTCCGCGCTCCCGTCGCGGAACACACTTCAGAGAAGCGGTTTCACAAACGCACAGAACAGGTGCAGGGGCTCTGGGCTAGTAGATTTCCTGGACCTTGGGTCGTAAGAGGTCGTCGCTATGCTTTAGGTTGTGTCATGCTTTTGTACCCTGGTGAGGTCAAGATACCAAAGCGCACTCGAGCCGAACAGACTTCAGTGTGAGAGGGATAAAGTAGAACTTAAGGCCATAAACATGACAGGACTAGGAGCAATCAGTTTTACAAATATCTTCACAACATTCCATTTCATTATAAAGTTCCGACTTTCAGTGAAATCTTTGGATAACATCTTTGATGCCTTAGAGTGTGAAAGTGAACGAAAACAAAACGTGATTTCGAACGCTTGAATACACTTCTATGCATGGTTATTCCTCTCATCCAACTCATTACAAAAAGAATTGAAAAGCAAATCGTTGTCAGGGTTAAAAAATATTTTATTTTTTACTGATACGTTATTCCTTGTCGTTGCCTTCGATACGGAGCATGAAATATACTGCATAATGTTCCTGGGTTAGGAGGATGGTTACGAGGGATATACGAAAACTGTTGAATGATGCTACATATTGTCTTATGGAGGCAAATATGAAAAGGCAAATGGAGTCAAATTAACAACTAGTCAAATAGTAAATAAGTAAATCTGAATCGTTCTAATTAAGTAAAAAAAATTACCACATTTATGTATAACTGATTCTAATGATCTCGGGCCGATGGCTCTCGGACGTTTAGTCGCCGTACGATCATTAGAACCCTCATGACGCCTTGGTGCGTCTCGTCTTCGCACGTGTGTGGGTGTCGAGAGCGGAGGTTGCAATGTGCCGCGTTGTGTGCGCAGGTGCCGGGTGCGACTGCGCGCGGTGGTGCTGGAAGGCACCTTCGGCCGCGTCTACCGCGGCTCCTACAACGACGAGGAGGTGCTGGTGAAGACGGTGGCGGACCACGCGGCGCAAGGCCAGGTGTCGCTGCTGCTGCAGGAGGGCATGGCCATGTACGGCGTCACCCACAAGCACGTGCTCTCCGTGCTGGGCGTGTCCATCGAGGACCACACCGCGCCCTTCCTCGTCTACCCCTACCAGGGATACACCAATCTCAAAAGGTGACTATTGACTACTCTTCACTAATGTCACGCCGGGAGAGGTGGCTCAGGTCTCACCTGATGTAACTGCAGTGTGTATAACCGGGAGATCCTGTGGTTCGAGTCCCGATGGAGGCAGGATTTGATAGCTAGGTCGAGTTCTGTGCTATCTGGAGGAGAATTCGAGCGGCCGACTGCTCTCATCAGTAGTTTTCCATGTTGTTTTTTTTTTATCATCATCAGGCGAATGCCGGAGCAGTACTCTACCAAACGAGCCACGGATCGCTCGCGATCTTTCCTTCCCTTTTCTTCACCTATTCTCACCCCCCTTACACACACACACGTGCATGCACTACACTACCACACATGCTGGAAGACCGGTCGGGAGCTTAGAGCTTGCCCCCAGCCGGGGCGGTGGCCCGCTGGTGGGAGATACCTGGTCGGGGAAAACACCGCTAGCCGTCGGTAGGTCGGCGCCGTTTCTCGCCATCCAGCGCGGAAAGATCATCGCCACCTCCCGAGCAAAAAGCATGCACTGCGCTTACGGGACCAATAACCTTAGCAACTGACGCGCCCATAATCACTAGTAATCAATCACTAATGTCATTTTTTTACATTTTTTTCTTATTGATCTTCTATTGAAGGGCTGTTGGCATTGAAAATGTAATACAACTTGACATTTTCATTTAAATGATGTTCAACTTTCATCCGATCAGCCGTCACGAAGTCAGAATTGGAAAATTATTCATCGTTCTAATGAAAAAAACTGCGATAAAGATTACTGCAACTGGCAAGTTAATGGAAGGGGCTAAACGGGACATGTAATCACTTCATAACACATGCAAGTTAAATTCTGGGTAGCAACACACTCGAAGGCGAGGCATGTGTGTGTTTTGGCTCTTTGCCTGACACGTAAAAGAGAGGGGCAGGTTCCAGATTCACTGGACTTGGCAAAAATTCGGTACAATTTTCACTCGAACTAAAAGGTCATTCGTTATTCACTCGCCTAACGTTTAGTAAATTTCTTCCGTTGGGTTTGTAACCAGAAAAAAATCGTGTTTCAAACTCAAGAATCCCAGAATTTCCAGTATTTTTCATGAGAAAAAGCACAATTCATTCGAAACCAAATTCCAATTCGTGAGCTTTTTATCTAAAATCTATTGAAAGTTATTCATATGTTAGTTTTGCTCGTGGGTAAAGTTCGGCTCGATTTCTTATCAACTTCATGCTTCCTAGCGCTGCAGCGTAACTCCATCTCCCGGTAAAAGCTTGAACTAACTACTGCATTCCAGTGATGCTATCGCTCCAACTGGTGTCAAGCGGAACCCATTACACAGACTTTGAATATGTAGATAATATCTAAGTAAACCCCGAGCACGCTAGGGTAGCTATTTTATTAACTTATTTTTACGTACTCATGTTTTGACATTGAAAGCAGAGCAAACGACAATTTTGTCGCCATGGGTGAAATAGAAGGGAAATGCAATGGAGAATAGCAAGTAAAGTAAAATGTACTCCCTCCTCTTCCTCACAAAGAGAAGTTTGTACATAGATGTTTTGTTGGTTAGAATTCTCAATTCTCTGCACAGGATTCTGATTCATTAATATTACATTTAGGGATGATTAGTCTTTCATTTGTGTCATTTTTTGAAACACATGTTCACTGCCAGAATTCATTCCGCAATTTTAAACATTTCCTTGAAAGTACAATTTTTATTTTTTGTTTGACTTTTTCTTTATCTCTGAGTTCATTACATATCTACAATATGCATTTGTTTTGTCTGTCAGTAAAAATCGAAATTATTCCAAGCCAAAAAAATAAGGCTTACTGTGCCTACATTTATTTCCTAGTATAAAATCCTGTGGATGATAACAAAGTATATTCGAATTACTTCGTTTCCTGATCTCGCGGAGATCGAGAAACGGTAGAGTCGTAATCGCGTGTAACCATTACACGTCTCTCGCCACATCTGCCTGTCCCCCAAGGCATTTAGGAGAGCCTGAGAGCATTAATTAATTTCAAACGGTGTAAAAGGTAACTAAGCCCATTATTTGTCCAAATGTAATAAATCATCGTAACTCACTTAACACGCAGAAGTGTGTTAAGTCAGTTAAGAAAGAAATCTAACATTAAGGCTGAAGACGTACAGTAGTACAGTTCGATACGTCAAGGTTACCCTCCTGGGTATCAGGCTTCTCTTTACCTTCTTCATGCAGTCCTAAATAGGATTGCATGTATTATAGAAGGGAGCAGGTTCTGATTTACGGAAACCGACTCCCTGATTTTTTGTAAGTTCCCGTCACACTCCAAATTTGGTACGTCGCATTGCGCGAATGTTAGTCAACACGAACGAGTTTCTTTTCATTGCGCCGAGGAGGTTTCTCTGCGGAGGTAGTAAGGAGAGGTGTCGTTGCAGGTTCCTGCAGAAGTGCAAGCTGTGCCCGGAGGGCGTGGCGCACACGCTCACCACGCAGGAGGTGGTGGAGATGGCGCTGCAGGCGGCGTCGGCCGTGCACTTCCTGCACAAGCGGCGGCTGGTGCACCGCGACCTGGCGGCGCGCAACTGCGTGGTGGACGAGAAGCTGCGCGTGAAGGTGGCGGACAACGCGCTGGCGCGGGACCTCTTCCCCGCCGACTACCACTGCCTGGGCGACAACGAGAACCGCCCCATCAAGTGGCTCGCCGTCGAGAGCCTGCTCCACAAGCACTTCTCAACTGCCTCTGACGTGGTCAGTAACTCACACCAGTCCCAAATGGGATTGCATGTTTCATAGAAGGGAACAGGTTCTCATTTAAGGAAACCGACTCCTTGATTTTTTTCAAAGTCCCCGTCACCTCTAAAATACAATATTGTGTGTAAATAGCAGGGGCGTCTAGAGAAAACCAGGGTCCTAAGGCAGATGATCCAAAGGGGCCCCGTATTTCATATAAGATTCCCTCCTCTTCCAATTCATAAACAAAATTCATTTCTCCATGCATCAGATATAACTTGTAGCGTTCCATTTGGATTACATATAAAAAATTTATTTTGAATGAAATAAAATTCGGGGCCCCAATGAAGTGGGGGGCCTGTAACAAGTTGCCCCAGCTGCCCAACCCCCCCATTCTGGATGACCCTGGTAAATAGTAACGTAAGCTTAATGAAAATACGAACCTTTAATAAAATGAAGGTAAGCAATTAAAAGAACTTTAAGAAACAATATCTGGAGTAAAATATTAAAGAATTACGAGTACAACAAAACCCAAAGTGACGGAACCAAGTGAAATGGAGAAACTGGCTCTACGTCTAGAAAATTGCTCTACGCATGTTGTATTTTTTTAGTGCGATGTTTACAAACGGTTTTTTTGTTTTCATTGGAATTTATCAATCCCATAGTGATTTATCTAATCAAAATAAAATATTCCAACATTTTCTATATTAGGAATCAATTTATCGATTGGCTTTCTAAAAACACTCGTGTTTCCGTGTTTCAAGGCAAACACTCGTGTTTCAAGGCAAGAAGAATTGTTGATCTACGGTGTTTGAAGAAAGAAAATTGTTCATATAGTGCTGATTTTTTTGTGTACCAGCAGTAAAAATTACCTTACGATACTTGTTGCAAGAAATCGTTCATAAATTGGCATTTTATGGCAGAGGTTATGAATTATCGAATAATTGCATCATTTCACTTTCAACCGATCGCAGCGAGTTAATCGTGGGGGTGACAATTAACATAAATTACTTGCATAATATACTATTGTGAATTCCCTACTTGAGGTGCCTAGAGTCGTTTCTTGACCCGCTTCTTTGCACGAGCGATTCCCTTCGCATTTGCTAAACGACGCGTATGCGTGTGTGTGTAGTGGTCGTTCGGCGTGCTGCTGTGGGAGCTGACGACGCTGGCGCAGCAGCCCTACGCGGAGGTGGACCCCTTCGAGATGGGCGCTTACCTGCGCGACGGATACCGCCTCGCGCAGCCCGTCAACTGCCCCGACGAGCTGTGAGTACTCCTTCCTACCCCTTCTAACACTAACCTACTCTCACACGATACCAATTTATTTCGAGTTCATCGCCGATCGCCGATCGCCACAAGAAAGTTGTGGTGCGTATCATCGGTGCACAAGAAAAATGATTCACCTCAAAATTCTTCGTTTTACGTCAAGCAAAGAACCATATTTAGAAAATAGTTTATTTTCAATTAAGTATTTTGTATAAAGATAGTTTGCAAGACAGTAGGTTCACATTAAAATTGACTTAGTCCCCAAAATAAACGACTCAGTTCAGGTTGAAACCGTTCTCTCGCAATGTTTGGTAAATAAAATATTTAATCCAGTAACATTCAAGTATTCTCGTGACATGCATCTTTCTAGTCGTATTTCTTGTATTATTTGTTCTTCACTAGAATCATGATGAGAGTTTAGCACTATCTGCAGTATTTTCACTGCATACCTCCAAATCACAAGCAGAGAAAAAACAGACCTTACTTGGTTTTCATTTGACGCTGTATGGGTTTGCCATAACGTATCAAATCAAAAATTAAAGTCCTTATAAATTCGAAATAAAATATGAAATAACTTAAAATTTTCCATAAAGTATATCAGTGACTCTCTGAAAAAACTCAAAACGAAATATTGATTTAATGCAATAACTACTGTAGGTAGAGTATGTTTTTTACTCTTCTGTAAAATTTGTCCAGTTGAATTTCGAAAGTTTTTGAAAGAAGCTCCTCATTCAGAATTGTGTATAACGAACGGTCAACTTTAACATGGTGATTGTTGTTGGAATAATCCTTTTTTGTTCCTGATTACCACTGACTGGTGAATGCGCGCGGTTGCAGGTTCGCGGTGATGGCGTACTGCTGGGCGGTGAACCCCGACGAGCGGCCGACGCTGTCGCAGCTGCTCATCTGCCTGCAAGAGTTCCACACGCAGCTCACGCGCTACGTATGAGCGCCGGCGCCACCTCGCCCGCCACGCCACGCCCCCGCGCCCGCCACGGACCGCCCGCGCCAAGTGCCTGTGCAACAAAACGGCGGCTGCGGCGGGCGCGGGCGCTTCTAGAAATCCACGGCCTACGCCGGCGCCCGCCCCGCCACGCCGCATGCCACTCGTCATGCCACGCCACGACCACGCCAGCGACGCACGCGCCCGGCGCCGCGCGCCTAACCCACCAGCCCACTGTGCGCCGACGTCCTCACCGCCACCGCACGCTCGGAGACCCTAACTGCGCCCATGAGCTCAAAATTCACTATGGAGCGTCCCCGCCGAGGGCCCTCGCTGTGGACCTGAGCGGTTGGGGGCTCCCAGCGGACCATGCACTCTGTCCGCCGCACACAATACCTTTCCTTCCGCTCCTTCTCCTCCCTTCCCCACGCGAGTTGCCAAGTCTCCGGACCCCACTCGCGTGAAAAACCACGCAGGAAAGACGCGCGGACGCGTTGCGTATACCGTGGAATCTGTTAGCTCGCGGCTGTGTCAGCGCCGCTTTCGCCTAAGGCCATAGCGAAACCTACGAGGAGCCACCACACACCCTACGAGCTCGGACATCCTAAATACCTTCTACGGGCGGATTCCAAGCGTCTCCTATGGGCCACACAAGCTCCTCCTATGGGAGCACAAGCCCTTCTTACGGGCCACCCAAGTTTCTAGTGGCATCCTAGCTCCTTCTAAGGGCAATCTCAAACTCTATGGGCATCCCAAGCTGCTTCTAAAGTCATCTCACGCCCCTCCTATGCGCATTCTACAGGCCCCCGCGCGGTGGTATAGTGCCTTCGCCAGCGCACCGATCGCCTCCGCCCCCGATCACACCCAGGAATCTCAGGAACCGTGGCAAGAGGCACTGACATTGTGGCATCGTGCTGCGACTGGGTAACTGAACTGTCGTTTTCGCCCACGTGTCTGAACTGGACTGGAAATGAGCAATTTGTGAAGAAAATGCCACAGAATCTGTTCATAACGTGTGTTCTAGCATTTGTACTTCATATGTAATGTGATTGTTTTCATACACTACAGTAAATTGTGACTTCTATTGTACTTTGATAAGAATGATGGATATCAGAAAATAGAAGAATGCTGTATGATAATGCTACCATAATATCAAAAGAATATTGTATTGTTGTAAAATATACATATTAAATAGAGTTCTTGTATTCTGTAAATTGCAAGCCTATCATTAAAAATGAATTTTTATAAAATATTTGAAAAATTATGATTTTTTCATTCCATTGCAACACCTTTCTACAAACCAAAAGTTGTCCTACCCCTAAATTCTCAGAGACGAAACTTGTTCCACGAGGTGAAAGATGTGTAGTTTACTCTATAATTTAATGAGACACGCATACAATTATATTTAGCACATTCAACAAAACCATCTATTAATGTGAAACATAATTCTTTAATATCCAGCGTAAATACGTTTAAATCTTTCGAACATTATTATATTATTTTCAGAGACTTGAAACGAGTATGCCAGATATTGATTTCAGGGTTATCATTAATTGAATATCTCTGATAGAACACTAAAGAATTCAAAACTTTAAAAAGCTTTACTGAAAAATAAATGTCACTAACACTTTCTTTAGTATACAAAATTTCCGATTTTTGTGGTTCATTTTTTATTTTGATTTTCTTAAATACTTTCAGCACAAAAGATATTGTAACTCAAGCTTAATTTTAGTATAGCTTGTTCCAAAACTTATTCACAGCAGTGAAAGCTTCGTCATCATTGACATCATCAAGATAATCAAGAAACAATAGTAAGTTAAAATGTCGTTTCAAAATTCTTATTGGATCATTGCTGACAGTGGTTGAGGAAATTATCAGTCTTGGTTCTGCATACCTCTGTGAGATGAACTCAGTGGCTGATATTTGTAATGAAATAGGTGAAGAAATTGCAAATGTTTCCTCAAATAAAAGAAGACTGATATCAGATGTGAAGGAAGTTTCTGAAAAAATCAAAGGGAGTTCGTGGAATAATCTGGCTTAACTGATAATTATTAATAACCTCTATCTCAAGTACTAGGGAACAGCCTTCCTGAAAATACATGATAGACTGTCATCTGAGCTAGGATTACTCTTTGCAGGGCCTCGGTGCGTCTTCTTCAGAGAAGCCTGTAATACCAAGTATTCCAAGGCTGATTTCAATACTTCAAGATGGAACAAGATTAAACATTTTTCTTCGCAAAAGTGTGGTGCCAAAAAATACTTTACAAATATTGATGCAACTTCCATCTTTCCAAGAAGATTTTTTATAGTAGTTAATTGAGTTATTATGGAGCTCAGTGGTCAACTCGGCAAGTCTCATCAAAATTACAACATTAAGTATTCTTTTACATTTATGTATCTGTTTTATAGATGCACATTAAGTTACAAGAAACAAGATCTAACATTGAGAAGTAGTTACATTAATTAAAAATACGTCGATTTAACATAATTGTGTGCTAATTTTTGAAAATATAATATAGGACACAAAAGACAAGCCAAGTCGTTGCATTCGCCAAACAGAAGGCCAGCTTTAGTCACCATGTAGCAAAATCTCAGTGACACAGTTTCGCAGCTCACATTTCGTCTTTCCACAGGCAAAATTCAGTTCTCACAACGCAACACATTTACAGTGTAAAACTCGCTGTGTTCGACTTCCCGGGCGTCCCCTCATATTTCACGCCGGTAAGGGAAGATGTGATGGTTAAACCGAATCACCGTCGTATCAGAGGTGGGGAGGGAGGAGGGAAGACAACCCCAACTTCGGCACTTGCTCGGGCGGGTCTGGTAGATTCCCGAGGTGAGTTCAGAGAGCCGTCCAGAACGGCCGCCGCCATTATTAAATGTATCATTAACATGTGGTCAAGCCGACTTTGAACGCCCACTGTCAACTTGGCAGTGCGGTGGCGGGACACCGGAGTTTTTTGAGCAGCGCAGGCAGATAGCGTTGTGCAGGAGGTTTTACGTGAATCCCTAGATGTAGATTCCTTTCTGTCACAGCTTATTTCATCGCATTTTATGTCCAGTTGAAACTATGCAGGTAATGCAGGTGAGTTTAGGAACTACCAAATTTTACGCAAAACAAAGGCCAGAAGTTTCCAGTGTTCTGCCACCGCACTATGTTGACGGTGAGCGTTTTCAAAGGTCTGGCTCGACCACATTTTAATGAAACATTTATTGGCTGCAGGTAGGGCGGAATTTAAAAAAATATATGCAATATATTTTTTTAAATTTTGTTTATTCTAATCGAGAAAATAATTGATAAAAAATTGACAGGGTAATGTAGTCAAAGGACTTGTCATTCATTATTTCTGTTTTTAAAAGTTTGTGCGATCTATAATCATACTTTGAAGGTCCTGCGTTTTAAATGTAGAGTTATGTGTAATTAATACTGAAAAACATACCTAGACAGAACTTTCAAAGACCATATTATAATTAAATGACTACTTATCCTATCAAATGAAAGTTCCGTCATGAAGATCATCACAAAAGGCACGACACCCCTCTAACCTCTGAATGTGGGATACAAAACACAACACTTTTCACAGAATAGAAATGCCTCATCCTACTTGCTCACTCGCGGACACCTTACACACCCTAACACATAGTGTTCCTGGAGACTACTTGTGATACATACAGGCATCCTTTTTATTTGAATTACACCCGATGTAGTATATAATTCGTTTTTCAACATTTCCCAAAGTAGATTCAATATTTTGTACACTTGTTTCCTATTCCTCTGAAGTTAATTTTCACCGTCGATGGCCACCAAGTGAAGTTCTTTCGTCTAACTCAAAAACTTCCACGTTATATTATTTTTTTTAAATCATTGAATATTGATAACAGTATAATATATGTACAGCAACTTTTTACTTACAAACTATTGCTCAAGTCAGAATATTACGTCTTTCTTGTGGTCTGGTATATTTTAAAACATTTTATTAGTTTAAATTGAAATAAGTATTAATTATTGTTGTAGAGTAAACATTGATTAGTAAAGCACCATTGTACTGAAACATCAGTACACCTCTCTTTACCTTATTTCTTCTCTTTCCATCTCCTTGCCTCTGGTCTTGACTTGTATAAGGTTATCTCTCGGTTTGGAGATGGTAGGATGAAAGAGAAGTAGGATATAAACCTGAACTTGCAAATGTGCGCAAGTATTTCCGTACGTATGTTTATAATAAGAGAAGTATTAGCGTTTTTACCTCGACTGTAGAGTGAGCTACAATCAAGCATCTTTTGATATCTGAACTTGAAAATCGACAGTAGCTTAGCTCTATTCTAGATGTCTCGGTGAATACTTGTTCTATATTTGTTGAGTTCCACATTTTTACAATAATAGTTCGTCAACCATTAAATAGACCCTAACTGACAACGTGTTGCAATTGGCTCATTTAAACGAAATAAAGTTAAATCAGAAGGACCATTCTGTTTGAGGTTCGTTAAAAATCCTAACGGATTTCCAATAAACCTAGAAACTTGTAACCGAGTTTAGTGCGTTTGTACATAAGGCCTGATTTTTAGGCAACCCGATGGGCAGAGATGTTTGGCGGATAACGTTCAGATTTATTCAAGGAGATTCCATGCTTTTGCCTAACATCTGAACATATGGTGTTGCCATTGAAGGCAATTTCCTACTATATATATATATATATATATATATATATATATATATATATATATATATATATATTCGAAACAAGTGATTATTTTGGTCGCTATACATACCCTAGAAGTGTGTAATATTTATTCTAAGATATTTTGTATGCGAATTAATGTAGTCCTAAGTGGTATAAAGTTATGCATTGCTGCGAAAAATATATTCACAAATTTTAAAGGAAATACACGTTTTGGAATTCTCTCATATGAAAAATTGCCTGTTTTTTCTTCGGTCAAAACGTCTGTCCGCTTGTGAGCAACTTAATGCTCTTTGAGATCATAATGCGGTGCACAAATGTTTACAATTTCGAGAATATGTACTCTATAAATCACTTGGACATGGCTTACCGGGTAGCGGGTCACGGACTTCTTCCGAGCAGCAGTTGTCACTTGGAAGGCCGCCACTGATGGAATTACTTGGGACCCATCATTAGGAGGCTGCATCAAGACAAGAGAGAAGACATCAGCCCGTGTAGGTAACGGAGGCAGAGGTAAGCAAAACATTGCATAGTCGACCCTGACCAGGTCGTCTCCTGGGTAGCATGAGCGCACGCGCTAGCTTACACCTCTGCGCCACAACTGCCAGAAAATATCGTAATATCTGTGGTGTCTGAGCATAACTTGCTGCCTACACTTTATCAATGCATTTACCAACTTATGTCCAGAGACCATACATATCAGATAATAAAATACATGGCAATTTCTCTAGCAGAATAATGAATTAAAAGAGATCTTAGAGACATACGTACTAAACAGAAATAATAATAATATTAGCGATTGGTAACATAAAAATAGGTAGTACCAACTCATCAGTCTATGCACTTCCCAAAGTACATAAAACTCCATAACATCAATCATTTCGAACACGCATTTTATGTCAGTTTCTGTAAAAATATTCTCTTTGAAATTTTAAAACACTAGAAAACATTCGAATTCCTAATCCCTATATAGTAATTGAGTAACTTCCGAGTGTGAAGAGGTGCACTTCTGTCACTCACTCAGGCGAAATATAAATAAATATATTATATTCGCCTTTAGAACACCAATTAGAGAGTTATTAGTTTAATTAGTTTTAAAATAATAAATAATTAGGGGACAAAAATATGATAAGTGTTAAGCAACTCAGGGGAAACAAACGTAGTTTAAGATTTTGCGACCGAATTTTTCGAACTAATTCTTACGATCTTAAATTAGCATTAGAGAATAACAGAGAAAAACAGTTTACAGGTGAATATTTAGGTTCATATTAGAAAACAAAACGTAAAAATTATAGCTGTACTAAATTCTAACTATTCACATCTCTCATACCTCCAAATATTTTTTACGTTGGTCATAATTTTGAAACTGCAATATTGCTAGTTCATATCCCGTACAGAGGCAATATACAAAGCCAATGGGTGTGGGGAATTTGGAACGGGAGTATAACGTTAACAGCTGATTCGATTCATTGGTAAGTCCAATAAATGTAAGAAAACTGTAAGAACATATTTGAACAAATCAAGGCACGAAAGAAATTTTGAACACATGAAAATTCTTTTAAAAGCGTTTACAGCGTCGGAGATGTCATATTCAACTAGTGATCACATATTTCCTTAGATGTGACTGCTCTTTTCACTAGCATATCAACAACCTAAATATTTATTGCATTAAATATAGAAAGCAGTGTATTTCACCAAATTATATTATTCCCATTAATGATTAATGGGAAGTAATTAAGTAATGGGAGTAATTAAATGAAAGTTAATCACATCAACCTCGTTCTTACCTTCAGAAATATTATAATTAGTATTATAACTATAAACAAATTTTTGATACTCCTATGAGATTTTCCCTGCAGCCTATTTTTGCTGAGATGTATTGACCAGTATTGCTAGTCTGAGAACACTTCTCTTAAATCTTTAGTCATGTAATACACACATGTTTTAGGTGTGTTAATTTTTTTGTATTATCCCCTGCAATTAAATTATCTGCATTCAAAAATTTTCAAACCTCACATTTACTCATCAAATCGAAATAAATAATAAAGTTATGAAACACTACGATATTTAAAAAAAAAAGTATTGTGTCAATAATAAAAGGTACAGAAACTACCTATATGCATATTTGTGTCATATAAGAAAAAAATAAAAGTTAAATAAAACTAACATTTATGTCATGGTGATCAGTTCTCTAGTTCTATCAGTTCATATATGTCTTGGTGTTCAATTCTATAGCATTTATTCAAGGATGAAGAGGAAATGTAGGTAATATGAAGTATCTTCAGGCAAGTCCGACTCATTTCCGGCGTTCTA
>BOPP01000146.1:2356036-2386052 GCA_017312745.1 Gryllus bimaculatus
CCCCCCCGCTCCTTCTCCTAACCGCCCTCCGCTCCGCCCCGTCTCCCTCGCCGGCCGCGGATCCTAAATTGTCGCGCAGGAGCTTCTTCGCGGGTGTTAAATGCATGCACCCGCAATGGCTGGGAACAGCCTCTAGCCAGGACGAAAGCCAACTGTCCATTCTTCAACATTAACCAGCGCTTTGATCCCCGTTCTTGATTCATAAAACACTTGCGCTCTCGTGTGTGCTTCTTTTTTATAAATTATTGGATATCTCTACCACCGACGGACACCCAATCTTCTTTCGCAGTGCCAGGTCACGACTTGCAATTTATTTATTCATGAATATATTTCATTATTTATTTTTGTTTACTTTTTAGTATATTAATCAGAAATGTACATGCATTACGGGAACTTGTTTTAAACTATCATCGCGAAAATTCCTATAATGCAGACTTTTGTCATGTGGTCCCGTTTCTTTCGATTCTTCCTGCCTTTGTATAAAAAGGAAAGGAGATAAAAAAAACAGCATCGCAGCTATGTACACTTATTCTTCAGTATTTCTTCTGTTGAATTATCAATTAAGGGCGCATTTTTCGATGCTTGTGTCGAGGAAATTTAAATACTAACTTGGAATAGTCAGAAGTAACGCACACCAAAATAGCCCTTTCCAAGAACATTAAATTATGGATTATGGAAAATATTGGATCGTTCGCAAAACCTACTCCTGATGGAGAATCATTTACAAAAAATAGCTAACATTCCGGCATTATAAAATAATCACAATACAGCACATGAAAATCGAATGACGAATCTCAAATGGAAATAAAGTAAGGTGCGCTCAAGAGTAAGATATATGTCGGCGTTCCTCAAGTCAGGATGTATTCCTGGACGTAACACGCGCAAAGTGATTTTGATCCGCGTGGCCCCACACCCAGGCCCAGTGCGCAGGGTGGGCGATGGCGGCTGGAGGGTGGGGAGGCTGTTGGCGCTGGCAGAGGGACGGAGAACGGCGGGGGGGGCGTCAAATTCTTATATTAACACTCGCGCTCTCCCAGCGTGGGCGCTCCGCCGGCGCCCATGAGGGCGGAGGGGCTTGTGGCTAAGGAGGAGGGCGGATGAAGAGGGGGAGGCTTCTGCGGTGATGAGGCTCTCAGCGGGTATCTCATGCGGGCGGCAGGCGGGTGGGCGCGCACGCGGGTGACGAGGGGCTGAGCAGGTTGGCTTCTCGTGGCTCCCTCCCAGCAAAAACGCCGCTCCTTGGTTCGTGGAGGGTGTCTCCAGCTTGGGCACGCGCCAGACACGCTTCGTCACATCGGACAGAACGGAATGATTATATATATTATATTATTTCTATAAACGTGTTATTAAACATCCCTATTCTAAATGAACTATTAATCTACCTCAGCAAAATAAGGAAGCTGCATGAAAGTCTGGAAGTCGCCGATGGACTGGAGTGTAACATGTTTTTGTACATTTGCCATACAAATATTGTAATATAAATTTTAATTTAAGTGTCCCATATCAACCCCAACAATTTGACCGGAAACATAAGTGTTAATAAGTTGCTGGCGCTACCTGGAGGCTAAGTCGCCAGCCGCATTCCTATAGATCGATAGAATAATAAGATTGTGCGTTTCAATGCATTTTTAACCGGCATTTCCCAATGTGTTTTCCGCCTACCAACTTCCAGAATTGGTGTTGTGAAATTTCCCAGGGATGATAGCCAAGGCGTTTGTGCGGCTGGAGCCCGGGGGAGATGATTCAAGATCTCCTCTCTTTTCCGCTCCGCCCCGTCCCCTCGCGCCGCGGATCCTAATTGTCGCGCAGGAGCTTCTTCGCGGGTGTTAATGCATGCACCCGCGCAATGGCTGGGAACAGCCTCTGCCAGGACGAAAGCAACTTCCATTTTCAACATACAGCCTTTTGATCCAGGTTCTTGATTCAAAAGAACTTGCTTCGTGTGTTCTTTTTAAAATATTGATATCTACACGACGGACAACAATTTTTTGAGATGCAGACGATTCGAATTTATTTATTATGAATATATTTCATTATATTATTTTTTTTTACTTTTTAGTATTAATCAGGAAATGTACATGCATTACCGGGAACTGTTTTACTATCAAACGCGAAAATTCCTATATGCAAGACTTTTGTCATTGTCGTTTCTATCGATTACTCCCTGCCTTTGTTAAAAGGAAAGGAGATAAAAAAAACAGATGAGTATGTAACTTATTAGTATTTCTGCTTGAATATCAATTAAGGCGCATTTTTCGACATGCTTTTGTCGAGAAATTTAATACTAACTTTGGAATAGTCAGAAGTAACTAAAAAAATAGCCCATTCAAGAACATTAAATTATGGATTATGGAAAATATTGGATCGCAAACCTATCCTGATGGAGAATACATTTACAAAAAATAAGCTAACATTCGGCATTATAAAAATAATCACAATACAGCAAAATCGAATGACTAATCTAAAATGAAATAAAGTAAGTGTAGAGAAATAATGCGAGGAATTCCCTCAAAATGTTTCCTGGCGACGCGCAAGTGATTTTGTCCGCGTGGCCCCACACCCAGGCCAGTGCGCAGGGTGGGCGATGGCGCTGAGGGTGGGGGAGGCTGTTGGCGCTGGCAGAGGGGACGGAGAACGGGGGGGGGGCGTCAAATTCTTATATTAACACTCGCGCTCTCCCAGTGGGCGCTCCGCCGGCGCCCATGAGGGCGGGAGGCTGGTGGCTAAGGAGGAGGGCGGATGAAGAGGGGGAGGCTTCTGCGGTGATGAGGCTCTCAGCGGGTATCTCATGCGGGCGGCAGGCGGGTGGGCGCGCACGCGGGTGACGAGGGGCTGAGCAGGTTGGCTTCTCGTGGCTCCCTCCCAGCAAAAACGCCGCTCCTTGGTTCGTGGAGGGTGTCTCCAGCTTGGGCACGCGCCAGACACGCTTCGTCACATCGGACAGAACGGAATGATTATATATATATATATTATTTCTATAACGTGTTATGTAAACATTCCTATTCTAAATGAACTAATTAATCTACCTCAGCAAAATAAGGAGCTGCATGAAAGCTGGAAGTCGCCGATGACTGGAGGTGTAACATGTTTTTGTACATGCCATACAAATATTGATAATATAAATTTTAATTTAAGTGTCCATATCAACCACAATTTGGCGGAAACATAAGTAATAAGTTGTGGCGGTACCATGGAAGCTAAGTCGCAGCGCATCTTTCGTGGACAATGTTAGATTGTGTGTTTCAAAGCAATTTTAACTCGCATTTTTCGATGTGTGTTTCCGCTACACTTCTGAATTGGTGTGTGAATTTCAGGATGATAGCAAAGGCGTTTGAGGCGGGCTGGAGCGGGGTGAGATGAGGCAGCACAGGGCGAGGCGTGTGAAAAGGAGCGGAGTGGAGTTAGATAGATCGGCGTACGTCAGGGCAAGCAGGACGGGGACACACTCCTGGTGCAATCATTCCTTTTCCTGTCTTAGTGTAAGATTAAAATTAATAAATACCCGAGAAGTCATTCTGAATTCATCACTAAAATCCCAGTGCGATTTAATCGAACGGGTTTTTAACTATTAAAATTATATAATTGTTAAAATAGTTTTTAATAGTTAAAAAATAGTTATATAGTTTTACGATTGAGTCTTGTTCGTTAATTTAGACTTCATACTGTCACTATTTGGTTATTTTGTCTCTCATCATATTTCCGTCATTGAATTCTATTTCTTCCCCCCTCTCTACCAAGGCAGTCCAACAATATCCTGTAGCAAAGTATAGTGATTATTATCCATTTCTCAGTAGCATGATCCTACTCAGATATATGAAGGAATTGACGAGGTGGACTATTGAAATGAAAATGAGTGTGAGTTTTCACATAATCTTGTGAAACACATTACGTCTGTTACCATCTAAAATATTTTCTGATTCAATCATTCAATGTATGGTCGTAAACTTTCCAGAATCCTGCAGGGCATATATTTGAGGGCAAAAATATGTTGCTCGCGAAAAGGGGTAATAAATTTGTTTTCTTGGAGTGGGTTCTGCGAGTACACACGGCTGATGCCGACAACTACAGAGCGAACAATGGGCGCAGGGACGGACACCGTCGGCGCAAATATTTGCATCGGAATCCAATTATGCAAATGCAGTCGGCAGCGCCCTCCAGCGGATGACAGATGAAGCGCGCCGGCCACCCGCCGCAGTAATCGCGCGCACCGCCACCAGTCAGCGCCACGGGACATACGGCCCTCTCTCTCGCAGCCGGCCATGCTTTGAGAGCACACAACACCCGGAGCAGACAAAGGTGCTGAATGCCTGCCCCTTGTCCCTGCACCCTCCATTCAGCTGCCGCTAGTCCGGCGTAGTATTGAGTTAGGGTCGTTGATTTATGGATTTCGTGATGTTTGAGCCTCTCACACATCTGCATCGTTTCGAGCGTAGTTTCGGTAAATTTTCGTTCCCAATATTTTTATTCAGAAAACTATCAAACAACAATAATATGTTTAAGACATATAGTCTCGCTCCTTCCAACCCCCAAGTTAATCTTGGAGGAGAGACGTCATTTTGGCGATTAGTTAGCATTTTTGGAAAAGCTGGTCCTTTCTTGTCTACACTGCCCGCCGAAACTTTCCTCCAAATATAAAAGGAATGCGCAAAGACGACAAAATAACTTTTCAATCATATTTAAGCGGTGATTATTAATGAGAGATGTATTCTTAATTTTCAACGATTAAAGCTGAGTTTACAGTTGCAAGAACATTAAAGTTGCACATGTAAACAACGATAGTACGTTTTTCTAATGTAGACGTTTCTCAAAAATGCCTCTCAAAACAGAAATTGTTATGGATTTATTTCGCAAACTTTAACTGCTGGACTGCGGTTAATAACATAAAAACCATTTTTACCATTTCCCGCTGTTAAATAACCTTGACTTTAAATACACTTTGAAAATGTCTGCAACAGTTCCGTGGATTTATTTTAGAGCTTATTATACATTTGTATACATTGTTTTAGCATCCAATAATATATTCTCTGGTCCTGGCTGTAGAGGGGTGTAGGTGTGTGTTGGGGAGGCAAAGAATCTCTCCAAAAATATTTTTATGTTAGAGTTATACTATAACTACTCGTGTCATTTGGTTTAGGGGAACGTTTTACCATCTTATCCACAGGTATCCTTTGAATCTTTTTTCCACAGAAATCTTTTGAGAGATTTCGAGAAGATTCATTGGAAGACATTTGAAGCACTTTCACTCGGAAATGAAATAATGTATGCACATTGATGAAATATGTAGTATATTCAAAAACCATTAATTATCATGCGTAATTTTGAAAACCTAAAGAATACAGTACAATAGCTTTTAAGCGGTTTTAAGCGTCCCTTATTACATATGTGAAGAAAATAGACAGAAAACATTTGGAGCTGTTTTTGAGAAAAAATCGTAAATTTCAGTCTAAGTCTTAGTGCATTTATTGATTGACAACAAAACATACGCCCGTTTGTGAAGAACGCTAACGGTTACGGTTAAACCGTAAGCGGGATTTTCAAAAAAATGATAAACGGTCGTCCACAAATTACGTAACTCTAGAGGGCCCGTGTTTGAGTTGCCTTACATAGGGGAAGAGGAGTATTCGTTTAGTGTTACGTAACACATTTTTTTTTACATTTTTCAACATTTCTTGAACTACTCCTTCTTGGAGTCTTACACTAATACCATAAATACTAACTAATTAAGGGGATAGGGTACCACGAATACCGCCCATGTTACATTTGTTATTATTGATGTGCCTTTTCTAGAAAATGGTCAATTAGAAAAATTTGTTATTTCGCACACTTTAAGATATGGCCATTGCTATAATTTTGACATTTTTTATTTGATTAAATCATAATTAGTATTCTTTAAATTATAACAGTTGCCCTAATTTTTTATAATATTTGGACAAACATTTTTAAAAATTTTTATTATTGAAGAATGTTTATTTAATGTAATCTGTAAATTTTAATAAATTGTGTATAATAGTTTCTAATAAAAGGTACATTCATTGCAAAATAAGTTCATTTTCGGTAGACGCTATTTGAAAAAGGGTAGGTTTTGCCACTGCTCTACTATTACTGCTTGAACCATATTCGGGACCTCTTTCAACGAAAAAGACCAATGCTACTAGAACAAGAGTACACGAGTTCAATTACGTGTTAACAAACCAACATGCGTTCGAAATTACGAAACTAGTAGTGCTCTAAGAGCACATACCTTCTCGCAATATTAAAATGCTATCTTTATGTACGACGGGACGCCCATATATGCTTCATTAATTTCAAACACAAATTACGCGAAAATACTCACTTTTACAAAAAATATATATATGACCTTCAAATCTCTTATCTGCAATTTTGTAGTTTTTTTTTCTTTTTTGCAATTTTTGAGAAAAAATCAGCAATACCCGTACATGGGACTCGCACCAATTTTTTACCGTCCCTTATTACATATGTGAAGAAAATTTACAGGAATAATTTGGAGCTCTTTTTGAGAAGAAATCGTAAATTTGCAGCAAAAATACGCAAAAATTACTCATTTTTTTCAAAAATTGTACATGATCGTTTTTAAGAACTAATTTTATACAACACACTATGAGGAAAAAATTTCTATCATCAATTTTGTAGTTTTAAACTTTTTTTGTAATCTTCGAAAAATCAGGAATTTTAAAGAAAGGGAGATCTGCATCATTCTCTTAAAATTCATTCGCACTATTCAACAACAAAATTTAATCAAAAATTGGAGCCATAATTTTTAAAATGTCCTAGGTGTTTTATGTAAAGTACTCCCCAAAATTAAAATAACGGTTTCAATTTCCAGGATCCGCGACGTCAGCCAGAACGATTGAGGAATATCAATTTTCGAGAAAATTGGCTGAACGGGGTATGCGTTAGCATTGTGCACAGATAGAGACAGGCAGAGACAGACACGGCAGAGGAAGTTGACGTAACAGAGGACATGACAGGGGACATGACAGAGGACATGCCAAAGGACATGCCAAAGGACATGCCAAAGGACATGACAAAGGACATGACAGAGGACATGACAGAGGACATGACAGAGGACATGACAGAGGACATGACAGAGGACATGACAGAGACAAGGATCGATAATTTGTCCCATTTCATGGTCTTTATCACCTTAATTTGTTTTAAAACATAAATTAAAGGTATTGGAAGTTGTTACAATAAATACTAATATTTTATATTTTTTATAAATTTGATTGAAACTGTAATATTACGAAGAAAATATTGAAAATTGATCTATAGTAGTATATTTTAGAATCCAATGAAATTGGCGTAGTAGACTCTCGCTCATTCGCCATGGCATGTGCACAGCTTGTGTTCAGAAATTTTCATGCCTGTACATCTTTATTTCACTCAAAACTTGCCCCTAATCTTATTGTTACAAATATACTTCTCTTACATTAAGAAGTTTTGATTAAATTATTATGCGATTGCGGTATTCAAAAATATATTACGTGATCGATTGTGGGATTCAAAAATTGAAGGCTAACTAGATGTCATTAAGGTAAGCTTGAGTGAAATTAATATTGCTGCTGTTCTGTATAATATGCCGCGTATACTATAAGAGCTATATGTATGTTTGTTTCATTTGTAAAAATGAGAAATGACTACCTTACTTCGAAATAAATGCAGTTTAACATCACAAGCGCTTCGTCTGAATGATTGAAATGGACTTTTCAAGTTATAACTGAGGAGTTAATAAGCCCGAAATTGCAATATTGCAACATTACGTAACTGGTTCCAATAATGCGAGAAAGCATGAGCTGTACTAGCACTTCTAGTTACAATCCTTTACCAAATGAACTCATTATGCGAGATATGCGTATTCAAATCTGGTATTGACAGATTGGTATTGATCGATAAGTGAGAGTATTAAATTATTTTAAAATATTAATTGTATTATGTATTTAAATTAATCTTACTCGCATTTATTACAAATTACAAAAATTATAAAGTTATTTTGGTAATTAAGCGTTATTTCCCACATACCTCCACTCCTACCAGTATACTCATTCTTCCCAACGTAACATTACTTCATTACGATTTACATTTGTAGAATTGAAAACACTTTATGTTGAAAATTTGTATTACGAGTACTTCACTGTCTGCGATGACAGTAGTATTAATCCTGAAATAATAAGTTGATTGACGTGAGGAGTGAGTTAAAATTGTCAAATCGTTATATTTGACTCAAATTGTTTTCTTGTTTAAGTTTCGTCAGAGTGAACATTTAGAATTATTTTTCCTCATTACCTAGGAAGCACCTGGAGTGGGTAGTAAGAATTTAAAACTACTTCCCGATTCCAATCATTGACAAAGATTACGCCATTGCAATCTTAACGAACATAAAAATTATCTGAGTATTGGTCTTGCTTTGCAAATCAACATCTCTTGAATATTTACAGCAGGGGCAAGACAATAAATTTCTTATTATCCACCACGAAAATCGCCCCAGCTGACCTTGGCAAAACAGTTCGCGTCACTAGGGCGAGTGTTAAAAGCCGCATGTGCCATCACCGATACCTGCGCGTTGCGCAAGTGTGACTGTGATAGACTATCTAAGGCCTTCATCAAGAATACCTGGCGGCAACCGGTCAGACGTTCCTTCTCATTGGTTTCCATCAGCGCCACATTTATGTGACTGTAAACCTTCAGACAGCAATGGTAAAACGCAAACCCTTCTTGCACTTCAAAGAGATTTAACAGCCCATTTCCAATGAGTTACGTTTCGACAAACACGAAAAAGACATAGCGGCATTAAGACGACGATAAACTTGGTGATATAACAGTAAGTATTTTCTCGCATTAGGAACTTTCATGTAAAATAAAGTAAAATAGTTGTAATAATTATACGACTGCAATTTCTGTCCATTTAACAAATTGCAGCATCACTTGTACAATCCATTGCCAATCGTTACGCATTTGGCGCGAAAATTTAATTAATTTAAAAGTTCCTCTACATAACCATCAATATAATTTCGACAATCCAAAACTTCGTTCCCTATACCCATAAACCCTGCCAAATAATGAGAAGTAATTTTGAGAACTTCAAACTACAAGTTTGAAGCGTTTCCATTGCTGCATTGCCACGTGCTGACTCCTGAAAGATTTTAGCACATGTAGTGTGGAAAATTCGAATTTGCAAATCCGAAAATAGTAAAGTTTGCGTAATTATTTTTACGCAATTTTTATTTATTTCTTTTCTGAGTCCCGGAAACTTGTCTTTCTGTCGAAAAATCGCTGTTTTTTTCCTGTAGGATCATAATACTTTCTCTATAATACACAAGCAGTACGCGAAAAAGTATAAGACGACAGAATAGCGAAATTAAGAAGAGAAATTTTTTTTGACATTGTTGGAATATGTGTTAAATTTTGTTCTAAATTATCTTGTTTAAGTACTTATAATAATACACGTCGGCGCATATTTAATGGGTAGCATGAGGAAACTTCTTCGTAATTCAGCGGCAAGGAAAATTTATGGCGCTGTGTTGTCAGCTGCTTATCCAAGTTCCAATGTGCTGGCTGACTTCATCGCATTCTCGCTAGATACTGTAGATCGTAAATACTGGTTTGCAGGCATGTATATGACCACTGCAATTTGTTTTCACTTTATTACTTGTATTTCTACATAATATTTCATGTTTTCAAAAGCGCACATGGAATTGAATTACAAGACACTTCTATATCAACATTGACACATTTTTCAGATTTTTTTATATTTAAAGTGTAAGGGTTACAAAATTGTCTTCCTTTATCATAATGGGTTTAAAAAAATACATTTAATAATGTTCATAATATTCTTTGTCTTGAAAATATTGTATCGCCAAAAAATAAGATAACAATCGAAATGGAAAACAGATTTTGTTATATTGTAAAAAACGTGGAAATTAATCACATTAACTGACGGTAAGCTCTAACAAATAAGTTTCAAAGATTAAGCATAAAAGTCAATGTGTCCACGTAAATAAATCTGTAGAAACGTTGCTTAGATAAAAAAACGTGTGTCAGTTATTCACTTGTACACACATAGCAGGGTCATGATGTTGCAGTAATTAACAGTTTTTAGCCATCATGGATGTATTCCATCGCACCTGGTACCATCTTTCAGTGTCCTTAATTTACTGGTGAAATATTTCACCCTGTAACTGCTTCTAAGATCTCTGAAAAGCAATCCAAATGTGAGGGAAGGAAATGAAGTTTACGTATCTTGTTATATCCTCACGATTCATATTTTCCCATCACATTATATGATGCTAATAGTTTAGATCGTTATAATTCCGAAAAACTTTTAAATTACTTCTTTGAATCCTTCCCTTTCCGAAGGTTTCATACATGCTTCAAAATGTTCATTGTTAGTTTGCGACCCTACAAATATTCTTTTTCTAAGGAAGGCAGGAAACTTCTGGGTTAGGCGGTTAAAGCAATTTCCATTTTTATTAAATGCCGAAGTAAATTTCTTCATGAATCTTAGGGAAGTAAAAAAAGTAGGAATCAACTAAGCTGTTTCTTATAATATACTTGGAATCTGATATCAGTGAGTTTCTTTAAGGCCATTCTCGTTGTCCAATGATTCTATCTTAGCTGACTTATTTACAAATGTGACTTGGGTACTTGGGATAACCCTGTTATTGTTCTTACTACATACCCAAAACTTTTAAATCACTGCAGATCAGCAGTATATTTTTTTATTATGTACTTTTCAAGTAGCAGTTGAATACTGGAACTGATGCTAGATTGTTACCGTTATGTGGGAATACACATTTTACATTTCTCTTGCTTGAATCAATGAAAAGCCACCATTTATCTGTTTTATACTCTGTTCTTAACTTATGTATAAGGTTTGTATGTGAGTGCATATACTATGGACCCTTATTGATTACAAAAGTGTTCTAGGACTTTCTCGTCTGTAAAACTGAATCACACCTAGATACAAGTGATAGGATGATAGATTGTTTTTTTAGCCATGAAGCTTGAACTTCAGAAGCATCCTTTGAGATTTTTAAATATCTGAACCAAAACCATTCAGCACATTTATTGTCAAAGGTTTGGGTTTGTTGAACTTCAATCAGAAAGCAGTATCTCGAAGTTTGAAGATGGTTTCTGTATTGATGTTCTAATGCAATGACGCATTACGAATCAATATTTACTCTACAACAATAATTAATACTTATTGTCATGTAAACGAATAAAATATTTTATTAGTTACAGATGTGTCAAACATCCAGAAGGACATTCTATCCTGATCTGTGTAAGAGACACTCCATACGTTTGTAACGACAAAGTGACTGCATATGTATAATACATTTATTATAGAAAAATACTGATATGTTGTATTGGAAAATAATTCTGTTGTTACTGTTCGAACATTAAAATAATTAATTCAAATAGACAGTCTTGAGTTTTGGTTTAAGTTAAGACAAAAGTACTTCAGTTTCGATGCAAGAACTCAGTGCCATGAGATTCAGCACTTCTAGCAGACTTGAAATCAGAATGAACCATTCTTTGTTGATCCTTTGTTCTGGGCAAATATAGGAGAGTTATTGGTGTGACTGAATGGCACAGACTTTCTCGTACTAGTTTGTTTCCTAATTTCTTTGGTCTAGACTACGTTTCGGTTTTGCCCCACTCTCTTCCTAGCTGCAATTTATCGATGCTCAAACCATATATTTTCACATTTCGTAAATTTTTCGGTAGAACAGAAACATTACGTTTAGAATATAATAGTGTAAAACCTCGTCCTAGAGGGAAATTTTCGTTGAAAAATTGAGTCATTTTTGAGAAAATGTCTTTTGAACATTTCTGAAAATGCGCATTTTAAAGCTCATTTTTATCCAATAAGCGTTTGAAAGAAAGTTCAAAATGAATTACTTTAAGAAATTGTACACACAAATGCAATAATTTATACACATCGACGGTAATGTCAATATGAACTCGCGCGCGCGCACGAGAGAGTGAGAGAGACTGAGAGGTGAGAGAGCGAGAGAGCGTGAGAGAGCGAGAGAGCATGAGAGAGAGCGAGAGAGCGTGAGAGAGAGCGAGAGAGCGTGAGAGAGAGCGAGAGAGCGTGAGAGAGAGCGAGAGAGCGTGAGAAAGAGCGAGAGAGAGAAAGAGAGCGTGCGAGAGAGCGTGAGAGAGAAAGAGAGCGTGAGAGAGAAAGAGAGCGTGAGAATGAGAGCGTGAGAGAGAAAGAGAGTGTGAAAGAGTGTGTGAGAGAGAGAGTGTGAAAGAGCGCGAGAGAGAGCGAAAGAGAAATATATTACATTCGTATACTAAAAAAAAGAACAGTAAAAATGCCATCTTATATAATACATATAGCACTATCCTTGCCAAAAGACTAAAGAAAAAAATTGCAGTCGCTTTTGAGAAATTATTTTTTTATATATTTTATATTGCACAAATTTCACTCAATAAGTGCGAAAACTACTAAAATTTTCAAGAAAATGTACATGACGTTAATGAAAGGACTAATTGTAAAGAACAAATTTCATTTCAAAAAAAATCTCGTTACGTTCAATATTGCCATCTTTATAGAAGGCATTCTAATGTTATAAGACATTTAAAGAAAAACTTTAGGGCCTATTCTTAGAAAATTTTGAAAATGTCCCTAGGGCTTCGTGAAATGTAACCTCAAAATCTCCAAAATTTAAAGAATGCTTTTCAAACTCGCATAACAGAGTCGGACCAGATCGACCGGGAAAATGTTTATTTTGGAAAACAATTCTAAGAATAATTTAGTCACTAGTGTTGTTCGCAGACAGACGGTCGGCCGCCAGAAAAAAAAAAAACCTTTTCGCTATTAGGGATTCTCAAAACGTGCATTTTTGTTGAAATCTCGAAATCGACTTCCTCAGCATAATGTAACTTTTCTATACTACGTATATTATATTATTATTATATTATATTATATTGTATTATATTATATTATATTATATTGTATTATATTGTATTATATTATATTATATTATATTGTATTATATTATATTATATATTATAATCATATTATAATTATACATTACGTATATTATCCTTATGTATATAATAGTAATAATACAGTAAATATTGTTGTATCATATTCAAAAAAGGCCATGTTTGAAAAAAGTTAATTTGGGGGTGTCAGAGATAAATATATTATAAAGAGTGGGTGAGAGAGGATAACCTTGGGGAACCCCAGTCTTAATAATTGTTCACATGAGAGTTATTTAGTTTCACTTCAAATTTCCGAGTTCAGAGAAAAGTTTAATATTTTGAAGATAGTGACGGAAACCGTGTTGACGTAGTGTGTGTAGTAATCCTTCATGCTACACTTTTTTAATGCTCTCTCTATATCTAAGAATAATGCAAAAGTATATTTTTTCCTTTAAAAATTGGTGGAAATATAATCAGTAGGCGTAGAACCAAATATCTGGTAGCAGGCAAGGAAAATGTAGAAAACTTAGTTTTAGGAACAGAGAAAGTGTGCCATTGAAAATATTTTAAATATCTGTGATTGGCTATCTGAGCCTGGTTAAAGCAAAGACAACATAGTAAATAAAATTAGTCAATAAAAGAGAGCAATACGGCGTTTAAATTGTGTGCCAAGGAACGACAAAGTTACAAAGAAATCCATAAGAACAATGTACAGAAGCCTTTTTGAGAGTATATGTACATAAATCTCTGACACATGGGAGCTAAATAAAAGAGAGAAAGAAATACTGTTTGATCTTGAAATGGATTTGTGGAGGAGGAATTGTACTATTTTCACGATGGAACATGTTCGAAACGATACCATCTGTAACATAATATATGTTGAAAATAACATCATAAACACAATTAACACGAAACGGATGGAAGATTGTTCAAAAAAATGTTTAGTCGCTCTCGATCTCGCTCTCGGTCTCGCTCTCGCTTATTTATATATACATTTATTATTACTGCAGGAATTTTTGATGTAGGAAGATAATCTAATTGCATGTGTTATATTATTTTGAAAGTTTAGTATTTCTGCATCTAGTGTAATGTAGTTCGTAAAGTAGTTCGTAATTTGTTAATTCAATCATATTTAAATGAAAAAGTTTCCAGTTTACATTTCCAGTAAGTGCTGAGATTGTGTATTCTATTTGTAGGAACATGTGAAATTTTATTAATACTTTATTATGATCAGAATTAAGAGCTGAAATTCAATATACGTATATGGATAGTGTAGAGATATAGAAGTGTATAGATATGAGTATCAAAATTATTAGATACAGATAGAGATTCTCGTATTATAACATCTAATATGTCAGGGTGTATAGTATGATTATATGAACAATACGTTGGATGATTAGTTGCATGTACTATCCAGTTATTTTTACTTTCACGTATACGTACGTATGTATATACGAAGAAATTAACATAGTATTGTGAAAGTTGCGTAATGCAGCGGAAAATCGATTTGGAGGTTTCATTGGAAATACACGTTTTCGAGAGCCATTATACCGAAAAAAATATTTTTCAAAATGTCCGTCTGACTGTCCGTCCGTCCGCCCGTCCGTGAACACTACTAGCGCCTAAGACATACGTAGGATTTTTTTCTAATTTGAAGAAACCCTTAACCATCTGGCTTGAGTCGAAACAGATTTTGATAAACTTTCTTCAATATTTGGGGGGACTTTTCATGAAGCCCCCTAGACATTTTCCAAATTTTCTCAAAAAAGCTACAAATGATTTCTTTCAATTTCTTATAACAATAGTGTGATAGGTTATCACATTAAACCTACGTAAATATAAATATGGGCGGCAGCAACAATGGAAGTACAGAAAAGAAGTTATTAGGAGCAGGAAAGAATAAACAGAAACTATGTTAAATGTGTGTGACCAATCAGGAATGAGATAGTGTGAATCGAGAGACCGATGAAGGGCACGCGAGATGAAAAAACGAGGGAGACGATGTTCTGATACGGTGTTAGCGAGATGTAAAAAGGAAAGCTTTCGGTTGCGGGAAGAATTAGACTGAATTTAATTTGTGAAGTGATTTTGTAAAGACGATGTTTTAAGTTAATAAAAAACACTGTCAGAAGTTACATTAAATTTAATGTGGATTAATGTACGGCTGTACATTAATTTTAATGTAAAGCTGTACGTTAAAAAGATATTAATGTATTTGAACATGCAATTTAATGCTTAATTTAAAATCAATGTCGATTTAATGTACTTCAGTACATGACACTTAATACATTTTTTACATTAAAAAGAAATTAATATAATTTGACATAAAATTTAATATTTAAATTCATAGTAGCTCAGAATTGATTTACAATTGTGGAACACATGAAACATAGATACTTTTTAAAAACGTATAGATATTTTTCCACTATTTGAACTAACGTAAAAAACAAACCCACAAAAATCAGCGGAAATATTCGGAAACACAACTTTTAACTGGACGCCGTTACTTGAATTTCTTTTAATAAAACGATTTTAAAATTAAATTCAAATAATTATTCCACAAAACCATTTAGTTTGATATTGTATTTGAACGTTCAATATGCGCAGTTGGAAAAAATGGTACATTCTTTCCGGGCTGCTCGCTTCCCAATGCTTTATTTTGGGAGCGTAAAGCGGCTTAGGGAAATCCCAACCCTTTCCCAGAACATGGTACCTTCAAGACAACAACACAAAGGGTGACCGCAGCTTGCTTATATCTGGAAATAGAAAGGCGGGTTGTCGTGCGGAAACACAGGTACTCGGGCATTTCAGATTCACGTCAATTTCTGAAACTCTTGTAGTCGAGCGTTTTTACGTGTTAAAGTAACAGCAGACTTGTTCAAATTTTAAACCTCTATAAAAAAAACAAATGTCATATGAAAGCGAATGTTATTCTTCACTTCTTGTTCTCATCAAAGCAGTTTCCTATAGTGGTGAGTAGTTAACATCGAGAGAAACTGAAGGCAATTCACGCATATTGGATTTGTGAAGGGTAAAGACTGATTAATACTGATTAATATTATTTATTTAATATTATTTTCATTTTTAATATTATCATGAAATGTGAAACTTGTTAATCTCCATCTGTAGATGGATGTGCTGCAGATTTCAAGTGACTGTTTAAATTTGAATCAAATTAAGTCAATGAACTGAAGTTCGGGAAATGAATGTTACACAGTAAGCCCAAAGTAAATGACTGTGATCCTGAGAAAAAGGTTCCAGTGATTGTAAAAACGTTGCGGTAATTTGGTAGAACCGTGGTAAAGGAAGGTAATTTGTAGTTGTATTATTATTACGCACTAAATTAAAAGTAATGTTTTCTTAAAAAAATATTACTATCAATATCGATTGGCAATTGGTCTCGGTTTTAAGTAATAGAATTTCATTAAAGAAAACATTGTCAAAATTGATATTGTTAAATAGCGACTGGATTGTATTCTTACGAATCAAAATGTTTTTCTGATTTAGAAATTACTTGAATGACCAAAAAAAAATAGGTAACACGATATAATTGTAATATTACCATCTAGTAATAATATTACTTATATTTTTTACATTAAATCAATTTTCTAATTTTGTTCTTTTATTGTGTATGTATCATGCTCCTTTTTGTACTCATTTCCTATGTTCAAGCTAATCCATTGCCTCTGTCAATTACATTTATTGTTGTTTGTTTAACTGTGTAAAAAGGTAATGCTGAATAAATATTATTTCTTAACAATAAAATTATTACTTTCAGCGAAAGCATGAAAATAAATCCAACAGAAGGGCACAAAAAGTCACAAAAGGTGGCAAAAATATGATTCTGCAATTTGGCCTAAAAAAGACAAAATACAACCACGTGTACATTGTAATAAGTTGACAATATTTCATTTCTCAAGTTCCGATAGTTTTGTATTTTTGAATAAAATAATTTTTTGTTATTAATAAAAGTAAAATATTTATTCGTTCTCCTATATTCAATAAATAAATAATAAAAATAAATTCTTAGTAATATTAATTCAATAATATTTGGTACACAAATTAATGTTTATTTATGCACCAAGGGCATTATAAGAGTTCTATTGATACTAGCAACAAAGAGCGAAGTCGTGTAAAAAGTACAAGAAATTCATTAAATTTAATGTTCAAGTACAGTAAATTTAAAGTACATAAAAAGTAATTTTAATGTACACGTACAGTAAATTACATGTACGTGTGTACATTAAATTTAGTGTACGTAAAGTACACGTACAGTAACTTAAAAATTAATGTTCGTACGCTTACTTTCATGTACTTTTACATTATAAGTAATGCAGAAATTTCTGACTGTGTAGTACAATTAGAAAGGAAATATATTTACGGGTGTGGAGAACGAGAACACAATTGGAGTGGACCGAATTCTTTGGAAATGGAGACTGAATGGAAAGTGGACGGCGTTCTTGATTGAGGCGGATCTCCGGAAGAAAAGTAGTAAAACGGGGAACTTTTATTTTTATTTGTATTTGCTATTGTAGGAAGATCGCGTTTTGTATTACAGTGCGATTTCTAAATTATTGATTACGGGAAAATTTGGCCATGTTTGCAAGGAGGGAGGGATTTGTAGCGAGTATTTGATAAGGAGAATAAGAGAAATAAGAAAGATTACGTTTACGAAAATTGTTATTGTTGTAGTTTTGAAATAGAATATTTGTATGATTATATATGCAGCTTAATACATAATGAAATGTTGATAACTGAAGTAAGTATTATTATTTATGAGTAAAAACAAAGAGTTCTCAATCCTAGAAATCAAACAAATTACTTTACGTAAATGTTTCGCTACCGAATATCTGTATAGACAGCCTATCAAATCCACTCATCTATAAATATTTATCATGACAGGGCGATCTTGTTATAAGCCTCGGGCAACAGTCGGGTGAAATGTGAAATTTGAACAGTAAATTCAGGAGAAAAATTAAATAAAAAGGTACCAGGAACGATGCCCAGTCAGGATAGAGCAAAATACTCTTATAAAAGCTGCAGTGTTACGTCATGGATACTCACAGCGAACACAGACACGAACTTTCGTATTAACAAATATTTATTTACAAAAAAACAACAAATATTTACAATTGAATTTACACTTTACACCCTAGCTCCGATGGACCTGTTATCCCCTGATCGCGGAAACGATTCAAACCCGATTGATGATTAGTTTAAATTGCGGCACTCGCCACTCGTAAATCTCACAAACCCAAGCTTCCAACTAATGGTTTGCCTTGATTGCAGGAGCGATCTTACCCGATTGAGAATCGGTGCGAGTCGTAGCTCTCAACTACTCCTCACCTCCGAGCACGCTCACAACATCGCGGCCCCGTGACCGTAGTCGCGCACGGACACTAAGTCCCCACGGACATACCTCCGCTTATGCTGTTCAGAAACTCCGCCCGCGAATCCTACATGTTCACCAAACTGTGTGCACATTTTCGCTATACTATCATCCCAGATGAGTGAAGTGTGCGATATTACAATAATTTGCATACTGTAACACATTTCCCAAGGATGTGGTAAAAAACTGACGTGAATTTCCTGCTTTGCGTCCATTATCACACCTTGTGGAATTTGTTGATTCATTGGTGAACTCATCCATAAATTTCAGTAAATGATTTCTCGTTCCTACGCAAACAAATGATTATATATACAAAAAAGTTCGTTAACGTTACCTACAAAAACAGTTGCTTTAATAAATGTGGGTACTAGGCGGCATTACACTCATGGAATGTTTTCTTTCCTCCTCCCTTTCAGAGAGGCGAGGTTTTTAATTTTACTTTCCTTAACGCCAAGCTTCTTAGAACCGTTTGGTTTTTACTTTCTCATATACGTATATTTCAAGTAAGCATTGTAGTCTAGAGGACGTAATCCTGCGGCGCAAAGAGCCGTTTTTTCGACAAAAAGTTCCTTTGTGGCTTCCTAATACCGTAAAATGTTTATCTTACTCATATCTTTCTCTAGAACGCAGCGTAGTCAGAATTCATATTTTGTGGTTTCATAGTACAGATGAAGCCGTTTTTATTAGAAGCGTCCATCCGTCCCAACACTAGCACCTGAACTCTTTCTAGGATTTTTTTCCATAATATTCGCGATAAATCTGACCCGACCTCATGCTCTCCGATTTTGGAAAGAATTCATGAAGTGATCGAGGTGGTGCTCAATAAGCCCCTGGAACATTTTGAAAATTTTCTCAAAACTGACTCCAACGACTTTTCATCTCATTCTTGAGCGAGATTTTTGACCGTACAGAACGCTGATCTGAATTGTCAAATTTGTATTGATGTATTAGTTTAAAGTGACGTACGAAATGCGCTACGATTGGTACAATGAGTTTTTGAAGTGATGTATTTATATGCCCAGAAATTGCTGTTACAATATTAAGAAACCGTTACAAATGCGAGAGGATGTGTGCTGTTCTAGCAATATTTTAAATCACTATTTTAGGAGTAAAATTACTTCACACTGGAACCCAACATGCGTTTCTGGCAACAGTGGTGAGAGAACCTACCGGAAACTTAAATGAACATCCAAATGATCCCGTTTTCTACCTTCCTTCTAAAAACCGAACTAAGAACTGGGGGTGGGGGTGAGGGAACAAACTCCTTATTTTAAGGTTATAATCATAAGGTTAAGGTCGTATTGAATTTGAGTTAAGCACGATGGTAAAGCATGCTGCAGCGTAATGAGTTGCGAGGTGCGTGAGCACATTGACAAACACCCTAATCTGCAAATTTGTAGGTTTTTCTTCTTAAATCTATTTGATACAGAACAGAAGGACACTCCCAATTTAGCAGTAACACAGTAACACACTTAAGGATTTTTGTTCATTGTTTCTTAAATATTGGTATCTTCTCTTATCAATCTTCGTTAGAAAATCTATAAAATATCATTTCTTACCATATAAATAGAGGAGATTGTAGAATTACATTAAATGCTAAATGTCACTTGAGACAAAGTCTCAAAATCTGTCTCAAACGGCCTTACTAATAACGTGGTGTAATGGTATTCTGTGCGTAAGCCGAGAATAGAAGGAAAATGCGAAAATGCCTACCAATAAACATGGAATAGCTCGAGCACGGAATTAGTGAGATGTAGTTTCCATGGCAATCGCTAAATCCCGGAAATACTTAGTTTAAGCGTGGAATAATCTAGAAATGCGAAAACAGAGGCAAATAAGAACGAAATGTTAGTGCGTTTCGCTCCATTGTCTCATTGTCATTTTCAATTCGATTGTACCTCCTTTTCTTGTGTTTTCTTGGATTCGTTCTTAATTTGTTCGTTTTTTAATTATTTTATTTTTGTCATTGAAAACTTTAAAGCAATTTTGTTGGCGTTTCTTACCAAAAATATACGTAGAGAAGTGTCAACAGCATTGATGAAATGGACAGCCGAGAAAAAAGTAACAGAGCACGTGTGAATTTATTGAAGGGTATTCAGATGAATTTCAAAATGAAAATGGGTTTTCGTGGGATGTAACGTAGGAGTTAACCACGTGTGTTGAACGGTGTCATTAACAGTAAGATAGGAGATTACTAATTGGCCCATAGTGGTGCATGTCTATTATAAATATTTTTAATCATTAAACGTGCATACGTACAATACCCCACTGAAAATTAAGGATATGCATTGTTTTGTGTTAATAAAGTAAATAGTGTTATTCATGAACAATTAAATACATAAAATGACCTGACACACCGTTCTCATATTTTCAATGATTTAACATTAAAATAAAAACTGAAAGATGAGTAATTTCATGGCAGATTTTTGGTGGGTACTTCCACCTCTGTGTATAATTTATCCGCCTTCACAAAAAATGTGAAAAACAAGAAAAATACTGTTTAGAGGTGATTGTTATATTGAAAGGCTGTTTTCAATGCTCAGAACAGGATTCAGGAATTCTGTAGATCCGTTGCTTTCAAAAGTCAGAATTTTATATGGAGAAGAAGTGATCGACAACTTATACTACCATTAGTAGCAGATGTTCGATGAGGAGCAAGAGTTTGGAGAGCACTTAAAGAGAACGACTAAAATACAATGTGTGATACATGAATTAACTTAACATTTTACGAATGTACTAATTTCAGATAAAATGTATACTTGTATTACGTGTCTGATAATAGATTTATTTTTATCTTATAAATATCCTCCAGTATTGCAGCTATTAAACATATAAATCTTTTGGTAATAAATTCTTGTGTATGTTCAAGAAAACAGAAAATTTATTTTCATTGAGTGTTCTGAAAAAACGTTCTATTTTCAAAATTTATTTCCATACTGCTAGTCTCTTACGTTTTAAATCTGAATTTACTAGTTTTTCTACAAAAAATACAAGAACTTGACCTTTTTTTTATTGGCCGTCAGAGATAACCTCTCTCTTTAACATCAATAATCTCTACGAAAGCATAGTAACAGAAATTACCTTTAGAATAGATATAAGAAAGAAGTGGATTGGTTTTCAATTTAAAAAAAAAGTTATGCAAAATACAATTCTGCAGAACCTTCTCTTCAACATCACATAAAGGATTAATTGTATCCAACTACATGTAAATAATATGTTTAACCAAAATTTGATAACTAAAAGTTACATACCAAATTCACATAAAACAGAGAAACAAAAGTCACAAATATTGTCTTTCCCCAGGTATGAGACTAAAAGATGGGTACATTATGAACTCAAATTAATATATTTGAAGTTCTAACAAGTCTTTTAGGACAACGCCTAAATAATAAAAACAACTATTGTCATAATGTTTTAATGTGAATTTGGTAGGCAATAGTTATGAACATGTCAGTATCAAAGTTGGTCGTTAATAAACAATATGCATGTAAAGGAGTATTTGAATTCATCAACTACTGTCCCAATATAGAAAAAACAATCTTGATATTGGGGTATTTTAGCATGCTGTTCTAAGTTGATGCCTACCTTTAAGATATACTGTAGTAATAAAAGGCAAAACTATTTTATAATATTATTTCCAGGGAACGAATGTAAGAAAGAATTTTAGTGATATATGTTTTTATATTGTTTCAGAGGGTAAAGGTTCAGAAAATAAATAAATAAAAAACAAGTATTCTGGAGATGATAAATTTATACGGGTCAGAAACTAATTTCATTCACTCACTATTATTTACACACATTTTCAATTAGTTCTAGGCCAACAAAAATGAAAAAGAATTAATTTTTTGTCAGCAAGGCAAAATTCAACTTGACATGGTCTTGCTTTGAACAATTTAGCTTTTAATAATTCGTGTAATTGTGATTAAATTAAATAGTAATAAATTCAATATAAATTAGTTAACAAACAGCAACATTGTCCAAATATACAGCACAAATATTGAACAACGTTCCATCCTTATATCAGAATTACGTGTTCCTAACGGCATATAAGTAAAATGAATTGAAGCTGCAGTTTTAATTAGTAATAAAATTTAATGGAAAATTTATTCTTCTCTAATAGTTATTGTTTAACAATCATGTTAACATTCTCCAATCAAGTTAGGATACACTTCTTTTTTTATTATATTTATTTTGCACCTATTCCATCGTACAATTTTCCAGCATATAATCTGAAAGTAAATAATACTACACGCAATTAAAAAGAATAACTAATTAACTATATTTGAATAAATACCATTCTGTTTAAAAAGAAGTGAATTGAAAAGGGGGAAATAATTATATAAATTAAGGAGGATGTTTAATGTTCTTAACGAAACTAACGTATTCGAGGAATTGGAAAATAATTTGGTCCTAAAACAAAATCGTCGTTTGTGAGAAGAATAAAGGCTATAAAAGAATCAATTTATTTATTTCACCGAATTCACATCTTCTTCTCATGATATTCGTCAGATTTCGTTTTTAAACTGTGCTCTTTCTGCAATCAATTAACTATCCTTAACCTGTACACGTGCTTTTGGTCATTAACATATTTTTTTAAATGGAGACCAGCAATCAAAACAAGCCTAATTCTAAAACTATTCGTTCATCAACATGAATCCACTAACTACCAATGCAATCAAACAATTCAGTAAAAAATGCGAAATATTCTGTTCAAATGTAACACGAAGTTTCTGCGAAGTCCTTACAATACGTCAATAATGGTGTATGAAGCAACGATACCAAGCCTTGTTTCCCTATTGAACAAGGACTAGTTAAGCTACGGTTTAGCGGCCATTATTGGTAATAGATTAATCCATCCTTATTCCTAACTTGCGCTATAAGTAACTATGCCCGGAATAAGCGTTTTATAACGAAGTTACACCAAGATTTTATTAGTGAGGCAGAAAGTGTTGTTCATTTGAGAACACTATCGAGGAGAGAAAACTCTCTCCGTGTAAACGCGCCTTCAGTGCTTACATGACCTAGTGACAAGTTGGACATTTTTGAATCACTATGGCGGCTACATAGGGATGCCGTAGAGTAAGTGCCAATGGTAAGACGTAGAAAAAATCGAAAATGAAAAAGAATATTCTACCATTAGACCAAAAAAATAAGCTTTGAACTCTTATTCCAAGAGGGCATAAAATGACACTTTGAATTCAATTTGGCGGACAGTTTCAGACGCTACATCGGCATGGCATACAACCCCTTCACCCTGAAGCTATCTAACGAATATACCAAATTTACTATGTACAAAAATATAGCCGTTTTAAGATTTTTTGTCTGTCATGGTTTACTGTATATGGTTTCTGAAATGGGCCATTCACTAATAAGCCCTTGAAAAAAAATTAATCTTAAGGAGAGTTCGAAGTTTGATCTGCGTCTCATTGGTTTGCGATTTACCAACACAAAGCTAGCTTATCTGTAGATTTCTTTCCTTCTTATTATATTTTTAATTTGATATTTCAAAAATTCAATTTATAAAATAAACAGATAAGCAGAGACACTAGTAAGGTATAAACAGTTTAATTTTGAGACAACTGCAAATGGTCAGAATACAAAATGCTGATTAATAATATTTTTACATATGGAAGTTAAGAAAAACTCGCAAAGGAATGCGATAATCGCAAGCAGACACATCCTCACTCATACACGCGCTCACTCCTTTCAATGAATATTTTGTCGTCATAAAGTGCAAATTTTTTTAGAGGTCAAGTTGACAAAGCTCAGAAAGTGACATATAATTTACATATTATTACGTTCCACCGAGGGCATAAGAAAGACGCGATCATTATTAATGATAAAGAACTTAAATTACCCAGACCATACAAAGAAACATTTGATGATATGCTATCAAGAAGGCAATTCAAATACAGTGCAATAAATGTTTATTTCTTTATTGCAGTAATGAATATGTCCATTTTATCAAAACAACTCTTACGAACCATTTTTTTCATGAAAGCACGTGTCCTATCGGTGACAGCAAATTCGATCCGGTTTCCGGAGCGCTGACTATAAATACGCTAGGAGATGCCGAGGAGCAGCGAGTCTCGAGCCTCTGTTGGTGTAGTATTGCCTTGAGTCGCTAGCGCCCCTCGTGCTGCTGCTGAGTCGCTTCAACCATTGGCATCGCTTGTGCCATTGAGTTACCGTCGCACTGAGCACCAGACCGTTCAGTTGCCGTTCAGTGGAGCCGTTTGGGTAGTGAGCTGTCGTTGCGCTGAACCGCCAGGCCTTTGAGTCATGAGGGTGTTAGTGATCGTTGGGCTGGTACTGGGGCTGCTGGGCATGACGTCCGCCGCCGTGACTGACGTAGGCCTGTGCCTGGCTCTCAAGGCCATCGTGGATGGCCTGAACACGTTGCTGACAGGAGCTGTGCTGTGCCCGCTATTGAGCAACGCCGGCCTATGTCCCGGCCTCACCGCCACACTCACCGAGGTGCGAAAGACCCTCGTGGACGACACACTCTGCCCGCTGCTGGGGGGCTGACACTCCCTGTCCAAGACTCAGCACTCGACTGGGTGAGTAGGATGGGAGAGCAAAGTGCGCGATATATTTTATTTCTCTATAAAAATACAAATGTGCAAAGCATACTATCTATCGAAAGTGTAGACATGCATGAATGCATACACGAATGTATAAACACATGCATGCCTACACTTTTATGTATACGTTCATTCATACACACGTACGTACATCCGCGTACCTGCGCGTACGCTGTGACTGTGCGTACGCGTGCCTCACATATGTGCATACGCGTGCGTGCCCGTCTGTACATACGTATGCGTGCACCATTGTCCACACGTGTGCGTGCACCACTGTCCACACTTGCGCGTGTACCACTACCCACACGTGTGCGTGCAAGTATGTACATATGCGTGCGTTTACGTCTGTATGTACGCGAGCATTGTTGAGAGTAGACTAAATCATTCAAATCAAATTAATTGAAAACCCGCAGCGTTTGATGTCCGTGTGACGCCAAATACGAAATTTCCGACAATATATCCCTTGTAGAGAGTGGGTGATGAGCAACTTCTTAGACTAAGCAACGTACAAAAATAATACCTTGTTTCTTTCAATGATTAAACGGAACTAAGATTTAATGAAAGTATTTTTATTGCCGACAGGTGACCGGGAGTGGGTGTTCTACAATCTTCCAGAAACATGCGAGAGTACAGTTCATTTGATACAATATGGGAAATTTTCAGATGGCTTGAAACTATGTTTAGTTGGCACATATTATCTATGTAAATGATTAGTGCGAATTAGAATATAATAAAAATATTTCACAAATAATTTACCTAGTGAACATAGAACTTCCTTCTCCTTCCAAGTAATAATGTATTATTTGATGTTTGCTACATCAAAAGTTAATATTATATTTATTATTAAATATTCTAGTCACTGATACACTCTTTAAGACGGCAAATAGAGTAGAGGAGGCAGAGTGTAGAGAGGGCAGAGTGTAGAAGGGCAGAGTGTTAGAAACAATGAATTCAAAACTGTTTTTGGGGAAAATAAACTCATGAATTTTAAGGAAATCATTAAATCCGTCTCTAGTGTGGGTGTAAGTGATCAATATTCAAATCCACGTTTTACTCTATCTCAAGTGGCTAAATAACCTAAACATAACACCGTTTATCTTTTCAGCCTCCAGCAACATCCTATCATTGATTTCAACAAAGCAAATCTGCAATGAAATAATCCATGGTTCGAAGAAATGAATTTTTGATAGATGTAATGAATTACAAAAATAAAAGACACTATAAATTAGTATGAAGCGTTGATTTTTACACTAATCCCACAGTTCTGAAAGGTCAAACTGACAGATCAAGCTACTAGTTGGACTTGGGTCACTTGCAACAGGTATAATGCAGTAATCATTATCGTGCACTAGATAGATCTGCCATCGATAGTCCACTGTGCGTTCAAGTGGGATGTACAGGGGCTGAGTCTTCCTGAGACCCATTTCTTTCTTCTGGAGAATTTGGGGGGACGCAGATCCAGCGTTGAGGTCTTTGTTGAAACGCATGAAATCGCCAGCAAATTTTGACCAGTTTCCATGTTTTAACTGAAGCTAGTCGAAACCACGTAACAGTTACAGACAACAGGAGCAATGTAATAAACTTTCAGTACTTAAAAGTTAACTAATTCGCTTAAAACTAATAGAGCTATAAAAGCACTTACTTTCACATCTCGCCTCACTCATGCCAATGTTACGGCTAAAAAGCGAATTTTCGAAACATTGTACATGGACCTTTAAAGACAACATTATTCCTTTCCAATCCTTTAAGCCTTTTTGCATACAAGTTCATGCTCCTACTGTTAATTTAGGGTATAATATGACACTTAATATTGGAATTACGGGCCCTTCAATCCAATTCAAATTTTTCCTTTGAATACTGCGATCTTACTTGCATCATGATCACAGTCCGCATTAGCCCCATCACAGTTTAACGGTAAAAAATTATAGATAAGCTACGCAAGGATTAATTTAAGCCACATTTTTTGGTAACGTCACCTTGCGAGAAAACTTGGATTTATTTCTTCAGGTTGTTCGACCAATTATCCTGTGCTTTCTTTGAATTTTTGTGTCCCGTGCAGAATTTTGTAAATAAAACAGCTTTTTTTTACTGATCGTGTTAAAATTTATGAAGAATCTTGATGAATAGGTTGCACAGTACGTAACTTTACATTGTACTACACATCTGAACAAAGATTCCATACTTAATAATTGTATGTAACAATTAAGTGTTAATCAATTCACATAGTTCAAAGTTCATATACAAATGCCGAAGTCAATAATACGCTACTGGGGGTTTAAAAGATTTTCACTTTTTTCATTGAACATTTTCATCAACTCTCTCAGGGTCCGATGGAAGTGTAAGTTACAGACCAGTAGTAATTTGTAAGTCAACATTTATAATCTCTTTTCAAAACTCTACAAAACACTCGCACGTTAAAAGATTTCACCCTTATTTCGGAGTTTATTGTGTGAATAAACATTTTCTCCTCCACAAGCTGTTATCCTGTCATTCTCTGATCTTTTCTCGTTGGAAATACGAAAGCATTAATAACAGGATATCCGATAGTTAAACCTTTACAATTCCGGTACACCCAACACTTGAACGGCATTATGTGTAAATTTAAAATGCAAACGACAGGCGCTGCAAATGTAAAATAAGGATGCATAGATTTGTTTAACATCTTCTTATCCAACACAATGATATAAAATATGTAGAATAAGCGCTACTGCATTTCAAACACATATTTTACACATTGAACTACAAATAAATCAACAACTTGCAATCTAATTTGCCTTACTGTTAGGTCTACAAATTTAACATTTCAGCTTAATCAGAAACTATAGTTAATAAGTTCTATTTCCTAGGTATAATTTGTGTGATTTAAATATAATAACATTAACGTAAATCTGGTCTATCCGTGCTTACAATACAAAATCGTTTCCCGGCTTTTTCTATTTCCCAAGAAGGCGTTGAATAAAGCGTCGGGGCCATCGGTCAACCTTGAAAATTTCCCACCCTTACAGTATTTCCTGGACTCTTAATACCTCCATCCTTCTGCGAGGTTCTGGCTTGGGCATGTTCATCTGAGACCGTATCTCCTACTGGCCTGTTGTGTTTCCAAACATTCGTTTTTCCAGAACGGAGCTTACAGAGTATTGCCTCTCTTTCTATTCAATACAATATTATAAAAGTCTCATTCTTCTACCGCAAGCTGTGTTGCCAATTAATAAGTCTCAGGGTTATTCGGATGGTCCATCAATGTTTCACGTGCAAATATATAACGTGCTTCTTAAACGAAGCTTCATTGTGTTAAACTTAAACCCAAACCATTTGTCCACCAATTATATTTCGCTGAACACGTATAACATGTTATGGTTATTTAGTAATCGAGTTTGGTGCTTAATTTTGAAAAAATAATTATAAATTATAGCCAAGGGTTTATTTTTCAAACATTTTGACGTACTTAATTTCCACCATCGATAAACCTAGTTTATTATGAAGAAAAACCACAAAATCGAGCGAATAAATACATGGTAAGTCCAAATTTTGATAAATTCCATGGGAAGTCTAACACCTTTCTGTAAGAATCAAATGGTTTCTTAGTTAGAAGAATGACGATAATTAAAACAATATTCAGTGCACTCGGAAGAAACGTAATCATGTCGTCGGTGATCTTAAATACTTCTACCGATTCTCAACTGACGATGAGGGAGGAAAAATAAGAGTATTTATTATTGAATTTCACTTATTAAAACAGGAAAAAACGAGTACATAAAACATATAAATATTTAAAATGAAATTTACAAATTTTTACAGTTAACCATTAATTAAATGTCAAAGTATTCAGCAGTGATTGTCTTAAAATTTTGCTTTCAAATGCAAGGATATAGGTATTTTTAGATCAATGATAAAAAAATAACATTATGCATGGGGCGCACAAAACCTTTAAGTATTTAATTTCCACCATTTCATCTCGCCTTTGGGAACTGGGGCATTTCCCCACTTTATTTTATTTTTTTATTGAATAAATCAGAACCGTGTAAAATGACTTGAGTTTGGAAATCGTACACTTTGATCTTGATTACCGGGTGCCAAAATAACAATAATCCAAGTCTCATTTAGAGTGTGAGAATAAATTATGTTCACTTACTGTTGACTTAATTTTGGGCTATTGATATTTCAGTTTCCAATCTTATTTAAATGTTCTGTTCTTTTACAAATAATTAATTCAACTACTTTTTATTAAAAAAGTCTTTAATTTTTAATATTATGAACATCTATTTAAAATGGTTTTGAAGTTAATATCGTACAAAGTGGGTTATGCGAATTTATCTCCAGGCTTGTAGGTGGTTACACCAAGTTCTGAAGAAAAATTGAGACCCCACCTGGACATACAGTCCTGCTTACAAAGTAACAAATATGACCAGTCCTCCGTCACCTTCCCACTTCAGAGTACTGGCGAAACCTGAGTAGTCGCTGTCAGTCGTGGTGAGGAAGACTGTTTCCCTTTTCACGGGACACATCCCGTGGTTGAAAGTGAGTGAACTAATCATTCTCACCCTTTCGCAAGCTTGTAGAACACCTTTCAAAAACCACCATACTATTCAAATTTTGACGTTATAACTATTAGAAAATAGTTTTTAGTAAAACGTTTTGCATCAAGACCTCCTTGACTCCCCGCAGCTGAGCAAATTTGATTCGGCAAGCACCCAGGAAACGACTATCGGGTTCTAATAAAACTATGGAGTTTTTATAGTGTATTAGAACGTTAATCAAATTATTTTGAATTTCAAAGCAAAAGTGAAATGCATTTATTTTATTTGTTCCCATCTCGAAATAACGTTTTCCGGAATTATTTATTTGCAATAATTTTATTTTGGATTATTTACGCAAGTGTTCGACCTTCTCGTCTTTCCGAGCCTGCCACATAAACGCCCATTTTTAACGTTTCCGCTTGATTCAGCCCCCCTAGCCAACTGAGACCCTGACAACAAGATATGCGATAGCGGAAGCGCAGGGCTATTTTCCGCGCTTTCAATCAAGCAGCCTGTCATTAATGTCGCAAAACCACCGATTTCACTGCTTCAAATAAACTTTAAAAGTC
>BOPP01000146.1:2386077-2399159 GCA_017312745.1 Gryllus bimaculatus
CCATATCGAAATAACATTTTTGACGTTTTAAATCATCCTGAGATGCCACCGAGTACTAAACACTAAACGACAATGGGAAGTTAGTGGCAGCACAGGCGATTCTGCCCTCGATAGGCAGACAGTCATCAATGGGTGCAAAACCACCCATTCGATCTTCTAGCATTTTAAAATCAAATTATAGGTGCTAACTAGCAGCGTAAAATCATGTTAATCGATATTCAGCACGCGAGTGTTGCGACAAGCCTGGCTGAAAGTGGCACGCTAAGAATGGCTTCGAAAATTCCAGTCCCTTAGCAAATATCGCGTGATAATGAGGCCAAGGAATAGTTAGTAAAGAACCTTTGTTTCCAAAAATAATTAGTAACTTTTTAAGTACTACTGAGTTATTTATGACAAAATTGCTGACGATTCGGTTACCGAGGTCCCACAATGCCGGTCTGCTGCCCCAAATTCTCGCAGAAAAAAAGGTTCTCAGGAAGACTATGGCACCCCTGACATCCCACTGAAGGCACACGTGGACTAATCGAGTGCATCTATCTAGTGCACAGATAATGTTCTCATTATACATCGTTGCAAGTGACCATCCAATTAACCTTTGTACGTTGATTCAAGTTTGACTTCTCAGAATGTGGGTATTGGTTATGTAATCAAACGCTTACTACTATTTAAATAGCTGTTTATTATTTGTAATTCATTACATCTATAAGAAAATCATTTTTCATATCGGAGGATTATTCCATTGCAGATATTTTTGTTGAAATCAATTGTAGGATGTTGCTTGGAGAGCTGAAAAGTAAAACGTTCATTTTAGGTTATTTAGTCACTTGAGATGAGTAAAAGCATGATATTATAATATTGATCACTTCATGCCCCACACTAGAGTTGGTCTTTGAGGTTTTCTAACACTCGGAATTAATTTCCTTTAATATTTTCTGAATTCAATGATGTTTTAAATTATTGGACTCGGAAAAAGCCTGCAGAACATATTTTATTGCTTCATAAGTTCATGTATTGAATAATATACGTTTGCTAGTAGAATCCTGTAATTATTAGCACGAAATAATTTGCTTCCCGAAATAAATTCTAAGTTGTGTGTGTTCAAACCAATAGCGGTAAAATATGTACAGATAATCTAATGCATTGCGAGCGCATTACCAATTGCATCACAAACATCCGCACAGTCGATAACGAACGCATCCAAAAGGGAATGCATTTGCCCACGCCGATCAGTAACGAATTGTGAGTTTATTTCCTTACAAATGTGTGAACATTCACTTGCATTAATGAATGATTGGTGAACACACTGTAGTATTATAGGTTCTGTTGATGTACGACCATGCCGTTTGCAAAAAACCGGCCCGAAAAAAAAAAAAAAAAAAATAAAAAAAAAAAAACAAATTAAAAAAAAAAAAAACAAAAAAAAAAAAACAAAAAAAAAAAAAAAAAAAAAAAAAAAAAAAAAAAAAAAAAAAAAAAAAAACAAAAAAAAAAAAAAAAAAAAAAAAAAAAAAAAAAATACAAAAAAAAAAACAAAAAAAAAAAAAAAAAAAAAAAAAAAAAAAAAATAAAAAACGACGCGCTCAACAGAGCAAGCATCTGGCAGACGGGTGCTGTGTTGGCCGTGAGAGGTCGCGCAGGAGACCCGAGGTCTGTTAGAGAGGCACAGGCCCTGATCACTAGCAGCGGGTCACAGCAACCGCTCGTCAATCAGGAAGTTGACGCGTCTAGCAGCTGCGCACCGCACCACACAACTGGTCCACGTCCTGCGCGGCCCGGCCGCCCTGCGAGGTACAGCGGCAAGGCCGCGACGAGGGCGAACCCAGGACGGAGACCGGTCTTCATGCTGACCCTTCGACGCGCACCGGCTTTATACAACCTAGGGATTCCCGCCACGCAGGCTGCTCAAGGGAGAGATAGCCGTGCCTATGCAACTGCACCACCGTGACATGGGGAGCACCTGATAGAGTACGCGGCGGAAACCGGTTTCCAGCTCGGACTTTCGTGTAAACTAAGCCTCTCGGCAGTTTTGAACCCTTCTCAATTTCCGCTACCACATTTTATCAATTCACCCACAACCTAATATGCCGCCCGAACTATAGAAGCGCAGAATATACCAGGAGCGACAATATAAAGTCACATGCTTAAGATCGTGACAATATGAGGCGGAGAACGTAGAGGGCGGAGAACCTAGAGGGCCGGAACCATAGAGGCGGAAACCTAGAGGACGAAGAACGCTAAACGGGCGGAGAACCTAGAGGGCGAGAACCTAAGCGGAGAACCTAGAGGCGGAGAACCTAGAGGCGGAGAACCTAGAGGCGAGAACCTAGAGCGGAGAAACCTAGACGGAGAACCTAGAGGCGAGAAACCTAGAGGGCGGAGAACCTAGAGGGCGGAAACCTAGAGCGGAAACCTAGGGCGGAGAACCTAGAGGCGGAGAACCTAGAGGCGGAGAACCTAGAGCGGAGACCTAGAGGCGGAAACTAGAGGGCGGAGAACCTAGAGCGAAACCTAGAGGCGGGAACTAGAGGGCCGGAAACCGAAGGGCGGAGAACTAAGGCGGAACCTAGAGGGAGAACCTAGAGGGCGGAACTAAGAGGGCGGAACCTAGAGGGCGAGACCTAGAGGGCCGAGAAACCTAGAGGGCGGAAACGATAGAGGGCGAGAAACCCGTAGAGGCGGAGAACGTACAGGGCGGAGAACCTCCTAGAGACGGAGAACCTAGAGGCAGGAGAAGCCTAGAGGCGGAGAGACCTAAGGCGGAAACTAGAGGCGAGAAACTATAGGAGGGCGAGAACTTTAGAGGCGGCAGAAACTAGAGGCGGAGAACCTAGAGGGCGCGAACCTAGAGGCGGAAACCTAAGAGGCGGAGAACCTCTAGAGGGGAGAACCTAGGCGAAACCCTAGAGGCGGAGAACCTAGAGGGCGGAGAACCTAGCGGCAGAACCTGAGGCGGGAACCTGAGCGGAGGAACTAGAGCGGAGAACGTAGAGGCGAGAACCAGAGGGCGGAGAACCTAGAGGCGGAGAACCTAGGAGGCGAGAACCTAAGCCGGAGAACCTAGAGGCGGACCAACCTCAGAGAGCGGAGAACCTAGTCATGGGCGGAAACCAGAGGCGCGGAGAACCTATGATGGCGAAAATCGTAGAGGCGGAGACGTAGAGGCGGAGAAGTAGAGGCTGGAGACCTAGAGGCGAAACACGTAGAGGCGGAGAACTTAGAGGGCGGAGGAACGTAGAGGCGGAGAACGTAAGGCGGAGAACGTAAGAGGGCGGAGAACGTAGAGGCGGAGAACGTAGTCGGCGGAAACGTAGAAGGGCGGAGAAACGTAAGAGCGGAGAACTAGAGCGAACGTAGAGGCGAGAACAGAAGGCGGAGAAACTAGAGGGGGGGGGGGGGGGAGGGCGGGGGGGGCGCCGTGGCGCAGAACGTAGAGGCGGAGAACGTACGAGGCGGAGAACGTAGCAAGAGGGCGGAGAACGTAGAGGGCGGAGAACGTAGAGGGCGGAGAACGTAGAGGGCGGAGAACGTAGACGGTCGAATATATTGATCCGAAATTCGTGTTGTGGTGACTTGAAATAATTACCCTGATATTTGGGATCACATTACGTAAAACTTAAATTCCAAGTTTTAACTTGAATAATATTTTAAATATAATGTTGGAAAATGCGGCAGAAAAGAAAACTCTAAAACCATAACACAAAAAACTAAATACAAAAATCGCATATGCCATAGGCGGCCGATATACTCCTAGGTCACAACCAGCTTCAGATGAAGTTGTGAAGTAGTAACAAAAGATACAGGAAGGACCGAAAATAGACAGCCGGAAATAGAGCGCGGAAGACATAGAGTCTAGAATAGAGGGCCGTGAATGGATGCCAGAGAATAGAGAAATGAAAATAGACCGTATATAAAGTGTCATGGGTTAAGAGGCTTAAGTTACTGATTGGAGGTCGGCGTATTGGGTAGTGGAGTGAATTGATGAAATGTGGTAGCGGAAATTAGAGAAGGGTTTCCATAAAACTGCCCGAGAGGCTTAGTTACACGGAGAGCCGAGCTGGACCAACCGCTTTCCGCCTGCGATACTCTATCAGTGGCTCCCCAGGGTGCAACGCGTGGGTGCAGTTGCATAGGCACCGGCTATCTCTCCCCTTGACGCAGGCCTCGTGCGAGGAATCCCCTGCGCTTCGTATAAAGCCTCGGTGCGCGGTCGAGGGGTCAGCCATGAAGACCGTCTCCGTCCTCGCTTTCGCCCTCGTCGCGGCCCTTGCCCTGTACTCGCAGGGCGCCGCCGCGCAGGACGTGGACCCGCTGCTGTGCGTGGCGGTGCGCACGCTGCTAGACGCCGTCAACTTCCTGTTGACGAGCGCGTTGCTGTGCCCGCTGCTCAGTGACCAGGGCCTGTGCCCTCTGCTCAACCAGACCCTCGTCTCCCTGCGCGACCTGCTCACGGCCAACACCAGCCCCGTCTGCCAGCTGCTCGGCTGAGCGCCGTCTTCGGTGAGTGAATATGGCATGGTGTTTCATTTGGGGTGGCGCTGTTTCGGTCCTTTATTCCATTTGTACATCATTGGCGAAAAGGAAGCACTAAATTTATATTCGAAGTTGACGTCGTAAACTACATCGACACAATTGTTCATTAGTTCAAGTGAATTTTCAAAAATTCATAATGGAAAGCATACCACAATTCGTTACTTCCTTGCTGACAATATATTGGCTTCTGTTGCATTTGTTATGCATTACGTTCGGTGATCGTGTAGCATTCGTATTACGTTTGCAATGCGTTCAATTATTTTACATATTTTAACCCATAAAATTATTTTACACATTTTACTTCATTAGATTGAACATTCACATACATTAGAGTTGTATTTTATTGTAAATTATTGTTCTGATAATCTAAAAGCATAATGCTAGGAGAATGGAATAAACTTTGTGAAGCTGTGAAATATGTCCCGAATTCTATTTTCTGTGTCGAATAAAATTGCAAAACGAGCTATGAATTCCAACACCATTGAGCTAATGTATTTGTCAGTATTAAATAAACCTTAAAATTAGACTTGGCTGATTAATATTTTATATCCAAGTCTTTTACTCTATATTTTGTGTCTCATTATCTTACACATAACGCATTTTCTTTTCCAGATGTCAGAAATCAACGTACTATCAAGTTGATGCCAACAAAAATATCTGGATTGAATATAACATCCTGAAGAAAAATGATATTTTTATAGATGTAATGAACATTTCAAATAAACCTGTTTAATTATTATTAGCCTATTATTTTGTGGAACTGGAAATTTCACATTTCTGAGTTCAACTTAATGATACAGACAATGGCTACTTGGCTTATGGTATTCGAAACTTATGAATTGAATTATATGAAACTTATTACATGAACATTAATATCATGCACGTCGCAGAGACCGCCTCAATCAGTTACCGTCAAGAGGGATTCACAAGACGGGACAGTTTTCACTGCAAAACTAATTCCCTCGGAGATGTTTCGGCAGCAGCTCCCTGCGTTGGAGGCATCGTGCATACGCCGGAAATCTCCAGCAATGTTTGCCAGTCCCAAATGTACTACAGCAAAATCGAATCACAAATTCACAGAACTACCAGGAGCTTAGAAATAAACTTTCCCTACTTAAATGTTACAAATGCTTTTTTTAAAATAATAGTGAATGCACCGGGGAAAAATTGACCTTATCAGGATCATTAGAGAAATGAATAATAATTATCATGATTATAAAGAGTCATTCTGAGACAATTTGATAAGTCACTACATCACACAAAATGCATATTTTGTGTATACTGAAGCGTCCATCACTGTGCCCCTCACTATCCAGGAGAGTGACACGGCAGATAGCGTTTTCACAGCGCGTATCACTAAGTTGTTCCGTGTGTGTACCGTGAACTTTGGTATGTTCTTTTTTCTGATCATGAACATGACGAATACCGCTCATGTACGAAGGATAAACCATTGCCAGTAAAGTTTAAATTTGGCTCCATCATCAAAACCTTGCCAAAGCTCAACCGAGTTAAAACAAGAAATAAGTATTAAAACGTATCCATATAATTGTAATATAATATATATATATAGTGTATTTATAATTATTTTTTTAAATTATTTTATTATTAGTGATTTATAATTTTTATTTATATATAGTGTATTATATATATTATAGTGTAATATATATATAGTGTATATATATATAATATAGTGTATATATATATATATTGTATATTAAATACTATATATATATGAATATATATATCTAATATATTATATACACACACAAAGAGCAAAGCAAAATACCTTATGGGATTTTTGGTATTTGTAAAGTAAAACATTAATGCCGAATAGCAAGCGAAATATAAGGAATTGTAAAATAACAAACATTAAGTCATTGAGAATGTAAGGTATTAGAAAATCCCAAAATTATATCCATTAATCAAGATTTGGACAAATTAGGATTTTTTTGTAAGGCAGAGCACATACGTAATATAGGACATTGTTCATAAGAGACAAAAGACGCTTGATACATGGTTATGGTGCGACAACAGCGCATCGCTGAACAGGAATAAAAATCAAACAAGCGAACTAGTTAAGACTACATCACAAGTGAAAGATAACAATTTTGGACAGAACTATGCTGGAGTTTGTAGAGTGAGGTTGATAGCAGTCAGTGAGAAATGTATTTGTACGAGTCAAAGTATTTGATTATTTTGTTGTGTTACATACAAAATTGACATGTGGTCCGCGAGTATGAAAGAATACGGAAGCTAAAGAAATATAATTTATTAGCGAGAAAGTAGTAACATTCCTGGAATATTTAGGTCGGGAATGGTAGCAAAAACTTAAAAGCTAAATTCAACGAGGTAATGAGAAGAGCTCCAGGTGGAATTATAGAACAGTTGCTGATTTTGTTTACAACGCCAAGATTGCTAGGAAAATCTTCAAAAGGGAAGTTTAGACAATAAGTGGCAGAAAGACTTTAACAAAAATATTGTGGTAAGGCCAAGTTATATTTAGTTTTAAGGTAATATTAAGGTAGAAAAATAATTATGTTTTTAGAGAGATTTGATGGCCATCAATTAGGTAACCATTACAAAAAAAAGTGAAAAGGTTGAACTTAAAAACCAACAGAAATTGAAATAAATTAATTTTGTCGCCGACACAATGTCGCTGGAAGTTCAACAACAAATTTACAAGTTGTTTAATTTTTGAGTAAGAATAATAATAAATATTTCCCTCAGAAAACCTAAGTATGCTGACGCCCAATACTTAACTAAAAACTTCATTAGATGTAATTATAAAAGAAAGTATAGGGGCAAAATATTGTGTAGTTAAATTATAAAGAGATTTTATAAGGCGCAACGCGGAACAGTAATACATTGGAAATTACATAAAAGCGAATTTTAGAATTACCACAAGGGCCGGGCGAACGCGGAGTAGTAAAATATTGTAAATTTAATTATTGTAGAGGGAAATTCTGAGTTACCGCAATATATTCTTGTAAATTCTTTTAAATTTGAACACAATGTTTCACACGGAGAACTAAAAATTAAATTATTTTCTTACTAACGTAGTACAGGGAAACTATTGTAATGGTGCAGAAAAACTGCGATATTTCGACAGAAAACCTCTCTTATTTGTAACTTGGCAAAATATATGGTATAGACATAATCTACGGTTTGTGCTCTTTGGTACTGAAAAATTGGTTTATTCCAGAAAAACCGTACCCATCCATATGTAGATCTGTGAACAATGCCAGCAGCTAAACGGCAAGCAGAATTTTTACCAACTATTCGACGATCGACAATTCCACGAACAATTTTCACGAACATGGTTTCTGAATTTTGGATTAAAATTACGAATTTTAAGGTAAATTTGCTTGAAATAAAACCAGTTTTAAAAACAATTTTTATCAAAAATTCTCCAATTTTTTTGTAAGTGCCCAAATGAATACATTAAAATGCAGTGAATAAAACGACGTAAACGTAATTTTGAAGTAACCTTAAATTACACATATGTATGATCAAGTTCAAATACGAATTAGTACCGTTTGAAAGAATGAGAGAATTACGTGCTGAATTAGCACCACTTGTTTCGAACTTTCACTATAACTTCATTATTGATGTTAGAGATTGTATTATTATTGCAATGGACAGTATTAGTTATTTAAGTAGTAGTTCTTTAAGACATTTCATATAAATTTTCAATATAGATTTTTGCGTCCTTTTAAATTATATTGTGACGAAGTCAAACTTTTTTTTCGGTCCTATACTCCTTTTTCAATATGCAAGCTAGAGACTTCTTTCTGTACGTAATCTATTTGAAAATACTTCAAATCATTTCTTTAAATCATTTCATAATATTTTTTCGTACAGCTGAGTAGTCGCGATTTTAGAGAGAATCTTTGTAAGTGTGAAATCGAATGGAGCATTTAGGATTGCATGCTAAGACGGAGAATGCCGTTCAGCTCATGTTCAAATGAGCAGTTTTAAAGAGTATTACACTATTATATTTAATAATAATAACAACAACAACAATAATAATAATAATAATAATAATAATAATAATAATAATAATAATAATAATAAGAAGAAGAAGAAGAAGAAGAAGAAGAAGAAGAAGAAGAAGAAGAAATTTTTCAATCCACTTCCACATTTGGTTGTCAACGATATCATGAATGCAGTGTTGCGAAATGTGAATGCAAAAGCAATCCAGCGGCAATTGTTGCTATGGCAACACAGCACTACCAACAACAGAGAGTAACGACCGCTGCTGGATAATAAATTACTAATTTTATTTGTCTAAAATACGCAAGAGACATCGTTGATGGGTTTATGTACATTAATACATTAGAAATAATGAATTCAAAGACAAAGTTATTTTCATATAAACTATGTAAACAATTAATTTATTAAATTAAAATACTTTTTAAACTATTTTGAAAAATACATTTTTCGCTTCGTTTGTTTAAGAGTTTTTATGTGAAAGCTGAAGGGTAAGTAAGACAAATTGTTACATTATAATATGTTACCAATATACCGTAACCAATATTACGAGAAAACTGGTACTGTTGTAGCACCACTAGACAATTAGTTACCGTAACATATTAACTTCATGCAATATCACTGATTCAAAGCCAGTTGAGTCGAGAACGTATGATAGTTATTAACGTCATTATGCTGATTCTGGGAAAATTACTGACGTGGTTGAACTTTGTAAACCCAGCTAATAGAGGTTCTTTAAGTCAACCAACCAACTCTGTTATTTGTGGTGTCGGCCATGTGACGTTTCGTTACATTTCGTTATAACATCTTTTTATAAGAAAAAATAAATACAAAATATCTTTCCTAGGAGGAGTAGCACTCACCGCCATCTTTAGCTCCAACTTTTATTTTTACTGTCCTAGACGAATGGCGGATTAAAATCTCTAACGGACGCCGGGCATTAACAGTGGTTTTCCGTTTGGCTGCGATAAGTCAATGACAGTACAGAGTCCGAAAGAAAATTGGACTCTGATTCAATTATAAAACCTTTGTCGCACGACCATTCATTCATATGTAGACCTAATACTTAAAACTGTACACATACTGTGTACGGATGCATGTTTATTAACATTCTAGTGAATTTCTTGTCAGCTTGTAAGTTGTACTCGTATATACGCATCATAAGTTCGAACGAACTTCAAGCAAAACTTTAAATTGTGTGATATGTTTGATTTTAAATAATCTGACACAAACTAAATGCGGTGATGAGGTAGTGAAGTGATTACCCAACCAATAAGCAATTCATTATATTAATTATCGGTTAATTAATGGTACCGAGTGTACATTTTATCGTTTGCCGAAGATTCGGGCTGCGGCACCCGGAGAATCGAGGGCCGCTCGTCCAGCGAAGCGGTGACTCAAATCCCGTGCTGACATACGGGAACTATCGCTGCACATTACTTATCTTAAAGAAGATGCTGAAAGTGATGTCCTTCAGCTCGAATGCATTCTTGACACCTCCGGAACATATTCAGATTTACTTTTGAAGTATGGAAAGTCTCGAGTAATTGCTGCAATTTTCTCTTCAATAGAGCACAGAAGTTCTTCCTCCGAATGTGGGTTTTCTGCATAAACCTTATCTTTCAAATATCCGCTAGGGAAAAAGTCACAAGGGTTCAGATGATCTAGGAGGCCATAACCGACGACGAATATTATTCGATCGTCACTACAAAGTGTTAAAACGTTTATCGATATAACAGCAGTGTGAGTTGTCGAATCCTGTCGAAAGTAACAATAGAGGCTTTTTTCTTGTGTTAATTGTTGGGAGAATAATTTCAGCATCTCATTTATGTAAACATTTATAGTAACGGCGGTTTTGAAAAAAAAAATAGTTTCTCTAATTGTTGTGGAGCTCTACAAAACCACACTATGTCGTGAATTGGTTCTTCGTGAGGCAGGTGAAGGTTTTCTGCACTCCAAACGCGGCTGTTTTGTCTGTTGAACCCATTCAGATAAAACCACACATCAGAAAATAGAATTAGAATGTGTTTCGTAAGTGTTAAGTTGTTAAGGATGCATTCAGGCTGGAGGACACCCTCTCAGCATAATCTTTAAGGTACAGTAGATTGGGGTGACTTTGATATCACTTTGACACTATGTTTATGTGATATAGCATCTACTACTCTTAAATTGACACATTTCTTGTACGGAAGTTAGCTATTCTGGCTGTCTATAAGCGTCATTAGAGATATTACTGTATCATAAGGATCATATTTTTGTCTGTGTCTCGTTTTCAAAATTTATTGATATTTTTATTATATTTTGAAGTAATTTCTGCTGCGGAAAATTTCCATGCTGAGACCAAGGTATATATTTTATTGAATTATCTAGCAAGTAAGTAGGACTCTTTGGGAGAAAAATAGTGAATAGAATAATATTCTAACCTAAAACATCAGTGAGTTTAGTGAACATTTGGTGAATGGGGTTACTTTGATAACAGAGGAGAGGTGACTTAGACTAGTTTTTTGTCAAATCATGTAATACGAGTATTAAACAACGATATTTCTATTACATGTTACATTATTTAACATAAAACAACTGGCATAGCACCTTTCAATCCCTAGAAAGCTAAGATCAAACTTCTTGATGCTCAATTAGACCACAAAGATCAAAATGTTATGCAGGACTCTCCGATTGCATATTTGAAGGATAAAAGACTGGCTGGCGTTGATGCTAAGGAAGTAAGAATGAGGAAGCGACTTGCCGTTGAACCAGGAAAAAGTATCACTTCTGTTGCAGCCAAGAAGCAAAGGCGAATGATTCGTGGAGTACAAAATTTGATCCTAAGGCTTTCAGAATTTCCCCACTATTGTCCCCCGCTACTTGGGTATGTGGTCAGCCATGTTGCTATCTCAACACCTCCCAAGCTGAATTGAAGTCGAAACAGTATAGCAAAAGATGACATAGGCGTAAGCCAAAGAATATGTTTGTTAGTTTTTGCCAGAGAGTATCTTATTTACACACCTTGAAAATTTCTTATTCACACTCAAAATTTCTGAGTGGGATTTGGGACCAATTGGTCAAGGTGTTTGAATAAGATACCCTCTGGCAAACACTTGAGACATTGGCATCTTTTGCTTTACTGTTTCGACCTCATTTCGTCTCATCGCACATGGGGATATTGAGATTTGCAACATGGTCGACCGCATACCCAAAGACAGCAGTGGGAGATTCTGGAAACCTTAGGATCAAGTATCCGTTCTGACAAAAACAGTGAAACATCTCAGACGGATGATGGTGTGTCACAAAATGGACAGTTGTCATCAATTGACAAGCTATCACAAATCAGTGAGAATGACACAAATGAAGCATTGTCAACACCAACTTCACAAGTACTTAAACCGGGAGTGTACGACTTAGTGAACGTGGTGTCAGGAAAACGGAAATGTACAGCCTACAAATACGTCGGTTAGATCCGCAAAATACTGAGTGAGTGGAAATATAGAATTATTGGTTTGAAGAGTGTGGATACCACTTCAAGCTTGTGGAAAAGGATATTTTTGCACAAGAGTTTGGAACAAGGATATTTTTCAAAATATCGACGTTGATTTTGAGGATATTTTGGCAATTTTGCCACAGAGGAGAAAGGAAATGAAGGAAGAATGACTTACCAATTTAATATTTCTGTATATGTGTAAAGGAATTCTAGTTATGACATTACTTACATTAAAGATGTCTCTTTTCTAGAAATGTTTATTAACACTATCCTAATATAAAAGTAAATCCTTGTTGTCTGTCATTTCAAATGTAGACGTTCATCTGTCTCTATGAAAGTCACCCCCCTATATTTAATACTAAATAAGAAGAAAACTGTCAGTCCAATTTCAATGAGGGTGGAAATTGATACTATTATCTCTAAAACACGTATTTTAATGATCTTCAATTTCGGATACCAACGTCACCCTAAAACACGGGTGACTTGATAGGGTGATTTTTTAAATATTTTCAAAAAGTGAATCATGTTATCTACATAATTTTGTTACGTAAAGTATTCAACATCCATGCAATATCTACAATTCTCAAATATGCAATTTTCAACACCCAAGATGTAGTTTTTTAAAAATAAATGTAAAAGTTATCAAAACCACCCCATTCTACTGTAAGTTACGCCGAACGAGCGTTCCCGTATGTCAGGAGTTCAGTCAGCACTTCGTTGGGCGAGCGAGCCCTCGTCTCCCCTGACGACGCAGCCCCAACCTTCGGCGAACGATGAAATGTACTCCCGGTAGAACTTAATTGAATAATTGATCATTTAGTTATAAATATACATAGTCAATGCAAATATGCAAGCAATAAAATTGCATATCAATCCCCTTGAAAACAAACTGCCCTTCGTAGTCGTCAGCAAAATCAACTAATATATTATTTCTATGAAATATTAGTTGTTTGAAAAAATAGTTATGCGAAATTTTAAAGTCATATGGCTCCGGGGGCTATCTGATATTTATGGCTACCAGAATGTCTCAAGAGTTTTCAAATCAGCCGTGAAAAGTGTAACGTATTAGCCAGCGTGCCTCATGGCA
>BOPP01000146.1:2401976-2449990 GCA_017312745.1 Gryllus bimaculatus
AGGTCAGTGGAAGAAAAGAGGCAGGTCAGATGGCAAGACAGACACATATGGAAAGACGACCATGCAAATACCCAGCGCAAATATACGCGTTCCTAGTGTTTCCTGAAGTAACTGAATATTCATTATTTAATAATGAAATAAGTCGACATTGTGAATTTCAAGCATAATGTAGCGAAACAAAAGCGCCGCCACTAGATAACATGATAGAGTTTTTTGCGACGAAGAGCAAAAAAGACGCTGTTTTTGTTCACGGCACTTTAAAGCTTAAAGGAGTTGTTGAAAAATTGAAGTTAATATATGCATTTTGTAGATAATTATGTGTACATGTAATGATAATTTACTGGCAGTGAAAGCGCATAATTATCGAGCTGGAAGTGAAAAATTGAAAAATGTGTGAGATATTTAGAGTTTTTGTAATTTTCTTTGTAATGCCTCCCTCGAAGTGTTGAACAACAAATTTGAACGTAGCTGCCACAAAACCGGTAAGAAAATAACATCAGTTATATCGTTTTCTCTGAATATCCCGAATGCGTAGATAACAGTTTTCTGAAAAGAATTACCACACTTATTTTTCAACAGATATCTAAAGTATTTGACAGAGAACGGAATCAGGTAATATAAGTCAGTCAAAGGTAAAAACAAATTACGTATTTAACACATTTAAGTTTATTTATGTTCAGAGAATTCAAAATTAAAATAAATTTAGTCAACTCTAATCTTTACAAAATATCAGCGAGAATTCCTGAAGGTCACCTCACCGACAACTCTATTTCACATTCCGAATTTAATAAACTGCCTCAATAGTTTTACATACTGATAAGACAGCTTTTTATTAAATATCGTTTATTACAAGGAGCTATTAATAATCTTCAGAACGATCTTTATTTACTTATAATTGGGTTGATAATGTGAATATCAATATTTTTCAGAGTAAAATTCAAACAAAAAGTTTGCATTACAAAAAATTAATTCTAATTTTCAGTCATCAATAAATATTTTATTCCATGTTTAGATAATGTCATATCTATTAAATATTTAGGTATTGAGTCTGATCCTAAACTTACACGGAATAAAATCTTTTAGTTTATAACTAACAAAATCCAGTAAAAATGGTTCATTTTAATTTGTTTAATATTTCCATCAATTAAAAAAATTAAATCTAACATAGATACTGCGAAATTAATTTATACGTCCATTACATGATTTTCACTTTTGCCGATCGGATTTGGAGACGCACAGACAAATCTAACGAATCAATTACGAATCACACAAAATAAAATTTCACTAAAATATTTAAAGGACTTTGGTACATTTTAAACACTGAAATACACCATAAATTAAAATACCAAACTTTTCATAATAATGTAGAAAAAAATCAAGTTAAAACATTATGCTCTCATTCTCCATCCATACTTAAGATTTCAATATAGGACAAACTGGACAATTGAAGACTGAAATTTTCTGAAGGTTCATTTCGTCCTCCATAATTGTGTATAGAAATACCTGAAATTTAGAATTTTTATTTCCAAATTATCTACTGTTACTGCTTATATTATTATAAATTAATTGTTCAGTTACCCGATGGATTTTCGCAAAGCACCAGTTGAATACAATTTCTGCTGAATCTTTTTGAGTTTGATAATTTCTAGGCCCAAATATGAAGGTCAGAGATGATCAGGGTTAGGTTTAGTCCCAAAAATTCGATTGGGGTTAATACTCATCACTCCATAATGTATTTAAGATGTGAAGTGCAATTGCTTGTTGCTGCACTTCATAGAAGATAATTAATTATCTTTAGCGATTTCTCATCGTTACATAAATAATAATTTGATGAACCAGTTTCGGCTCAGTATCAGTTGTTTAATAGTTTGGTATCACAAATTTTGTACTTGCGAAGAAATTCATTTAAATTACCTAAAATTCTACATTTTCCAATTCACGTTACATTTTGGAATGAAAAAACTGATGCGATAATTAGTGTTTATAGAATTAAAATTAAATAAAACTCACACTGAATTGGTCAGAATATTTTTTTTGCAAAAGTACAGTGCCGATAGAGAATGTATTCGCAAGTATAACTATTCTTATTCGTGAGCTGATTTAATGTAATAAATGCAGGAAAAATATCGTGCTGTTTATATCCGTGCCTGCGAACTTCAAAATAATAATTTATTGGGTTAAATATAAAGCCAGTTTGTTGCATATTGTTATGGTCTGGATATAATAGTTAAACTTAGATACCGTTTAAGGAATTTCGAGTTATGCGAGTCATTTTGTCATAACCAGTTTCGAGCACCTGAGAAGAAGAATACTCGAAATTAAGTGGCAAAAATGTCGTATATATTAATTATTTAGTTATTAATTTTTATTTATATTTATTATGTACTTATTTTACCGTCAAAACCGTAAGAATTTGCATGAGAAAGTAAAAACTGCGCTCTATTCCTTGCCTTCCTTGGCCAATTCCTACCTCTCTTTTGAGAATGAATTTGAAGTATGAATAAAGGTGTGCAATAGCATGGTATGCACCATTTAAAAAGTATAAGTGTTGCTTTTGAGTACTACAAAACTATTTCCATCAGCAAACAAACTACGACTTTACGCATTCTGTGTGTTGAAAATTGTATTTGCGCTTCCCAGATTTACTTTTTTCATCATTAATACACATGAAGTGAAAGTGCAATTCGTCACCTCTATGTGACGTTCTCTTTCTTTTGTAACATAATTTCTTAAAAACTGAATGTGATAGCTGCAAAATGAAGTCCTACAAGCAATTCTACAGAAACAGTGATAATGATTATGATAATGATAACAATGATCATAATGCTAACAATAGATAATAATTGCCGCAGCTGCCAGAAACAATTCCAAAAGCTAATACATGCCACATTTACCAGGAGCAAGTAGAAAATATTATAAATGCCACATCCTTCAGGATCAAAGAGAAACCATTGATCACATTGTGTCTGCGCGTCCAATTCTAGCAAAGACAGAATTCATGAAAGGATACGAATGTGTGTGCAGATCCACAGTGCAGATCAGTAACGCCCTAGAAGCACCAAACACACGTCCAATTGGTGCGAACACTCACCAAAACCAATGACGTCTGTAGAAAACATTCAACGACCAAAAAAATTGAAACTGATCGCACAATAGAGACAAACAAACCACATATTTTATGTCGCTTTTTAACTACTAGGTCATGTAGCAACCACTTTGCTTTCTTTATATAGGGGTAACTGTAGGGGAACACGACACGTAAGGACAACAAGAGCACAAGCTAACATCCATATCCAAAGTGGGATCCGAACACGCGACCCTTCGAGTCGGGGCAGCTAAGGCCCTAGATGCCCTACAACTATCCAGGTCAAAACGTGTTTAGTAGATGTGGTTGTGCCGTACGATCAAAACTTCGTATCCAAGGAGACAGAGAAACGTCTTAATTCACGAGTTTGAAAATCGAGATCAGCCGAATGTGGGGCGTAAAAACACATATCGTGCCGATAGTTATCGAAGCACTGGAATTTGTTCCGCAAAATTTGTGTACGAACTTGGATACAATACCAGGGCATTCAAAAGACTCGGGTGCAAGACTGATCACAGCAGCCGGCGGCTAGAATTCTCGAGGCAGCGGCTTAACTCGACCTAGCTATGTAGCTAGTGTTGAAAATGCGATAATTTTGTATAATTAATGAAGTTGGGAGTGCCATAGGATTACTTGCGATTTCTGTCACCGGCGCGCCGACACCTTCCGTGACTAAGCGTTCCACCCGGGCGTAACGATCCGCAACTATCTCTCAGGCTTAATGGCCTGCCAGCCCTTTCGATCCTTTTCCTGCAGCGCCCTACATAAGCGGAGCGGCGGTCGGCGTCCGCGCACTTCGAGATGTGTGGGCGCTGGACGGTACTGGGCGCGCTGCTGGCGGCGCTGATTGCGTTGGCGGCGCTGGGCGCGGCGGACGGCGCGGCGACGAGCACCACGGGGCTGTGCAGGTAGGCAGGCGCTCGCCATCCTAGCCAACGAATCCCAACCCGGTATAAGAAAAAATCGCACTCCAATGGTCAGTTGCAACGAAGTAGGGCAGTCGGAAAGGAAAGGTCGCAGTTTAACATCTACGGAAATTAAATCGCAAGTTAACCTTCAAAAGCCAGAACAAGTACTTAAGTGAATACGTATTTTTATTCGTTATGCAAAGGAAAGAGAATTGGAAGTTTTGTGGACCCCAAAATCAAGGTCGAATGAAACTTGTGGCAACGTTCATAAACCGAACCGAATCACAAGGAAGGATTTTCCTACAAGTGCAGTACCCGACTCCATAATTTAGGGATACTTGTAACTTCCCTCCTTTCAAAATAGTTAATTTATTTATTTAATCCTGAAGGGTAGAATAAAAACTAGTCCTAACCTACAGGGCAACATGTATATAAATGCTCCATACAATCAAAGTGTATGTAATACGAAACAGCAATTTTTAAAACCTCCATTTAAACAATGTATTGTATTTGATTCTGGTCTAAAGGCATACATTCCACAAGTACAGGAAATTCATCTACTACCAACTACAAATATCGAAAGAAAAGAACCGATTCTGGATAGGGGCCTTCCCTGTGTGCAGGGCGCTGCAGACGCTGGTGAACGCCGTGGACCAGCTGCTGGCCGACGGAATCTTGTGCCCGGTCCTCCGCAACAACGCCATCTGCCAGGGCATCAACGCCACCATCATCAACCTGCGCCGCGGCCTCGTCGACTACTCGCTGTGCTACATCGTGGGCGGCCGCCATGGCCCGCTCCTCTACTAGAATCGCCCCCGCCACACCCCGCCCGCGCACCCATGGGTAGGTCGACGCCCGCGCGGTGATGTGGGCAGTGTTTTCGTTAGATTTAACGCAGAGTCCTAGGCGCTTGGTGAGCGGTTGGGTGCCAGAACCATGCTAGGTACTGTCAATGACATCTGTAATTAATTTAGTAAAATAAAATGCATGAACCCTTACTATTTTTTTCAAGTTTAGTTTTTTGTTAATTGAAAGTAAATAAAAATATGCAAAAGTGCCAATTTTTAATTGTGTGATATATTCAACGCTCTAAACTCAAAAACAACACACAGTACAGAACTCTGTCTACAACAGTAAACTACAACAAAAAGAAAGTGACATTACCGGCTCGCATTTCGCAAAATAATTCTCAAATTGGCCAACACATGTCAGCGTAATACAGCCACATCAACGGAGACATCTCAGTCCCCAGAACCGACATATACTCGGGCACTTGCGAGGAAAGGAGAGGAAACACTCGGGCTTGGGACTCTCCAGCGTTAAGCAAAGTCCGAGAAGAGGCGAGGTTGGGCTTGAGCTTTAAAGCGTTGACTTCATGGAATTGGAAGATCTGCCTTGATAGAAGCTACGACGTTACCCCGTTAACTTCCTACTGCCCCCATACATACTTTCATCTCTTCTTTCCGTCCAACATTCAAATTAGATCGTTTTACGAAGGAACTAGTTTTGAGATAAAATCACGAAAACTAAGTGTCAAGTCATTTGTTTTCAGTAGTTATTTTAAAGAAATGGAAGTTAATTATTTTATAAATTTGTTTTACGGCAGTGGATTCTCCACATAAGGGGCACATTAGCTGAAGTCTGAATTTCTTGATATCGAGAGTCCGAATAGTGCGGTTCTCCAGGCATGGTCGGAAATCGCCGAGGTTCTCCGAACGCAGAAGTGAATTGGAGTGCTTATCGCGCCGGCAAAAAAAACAAAAAAAAACAAAAAAAAAAAAACGAACCCCAGCGGCCGGTTGAGTCACAGAGAACAGGCTCAAATGCACGTGCTCATGCTAGCAAATACTTCGTGATCTCGAGATATGATGACAATTTATCGCTTGCTTCTTTAATATTGTTTAAATATGCTCACTTTATTGTTTAATTATCCAATTCTTGTTGAAAAATATTTAAAACGTAATATTTTTAATATTTACCTTGATCATCGCCACTTCTATCGATGACCGGAAACTTTGTCACTCTATACAATACATACATCAAATCTCATTGTGAACGTCATATCCTCAGAAGGTCAGAATAATTTACCCTTAAAAATTGAAGTACGTTATAAACAATTAAAAAATATGATATATGATATATATCACGTGATTTCATTGTTATTGATCTCGGGAAATAGGCAAGCATAGAATAATTACTACCTATCTCTCTTAAATTCCAAGATGGTCCATCATTTGCCTTAAAAAATTAACAGTTGTTGACTGTCTCTAAGTAATACAAGTTATTCAACGGAGACAATCCCCAGGAACCAGTGGGATACGTTTAGTTTTAGAATTTTCCTTTTGGGAAACCTAGTTTTTCGTTCTTGCACTCAAGTCGACATTATCAATGCAATCATTATTATATTTTAGACTGAAATATTTGCTCTTCTAAAACAATTTCCTGTTTACAGCATTCTTCCATGAATTCGAACAGCATTTCCGGACACTTCAATAATATGAAAACTACAAAAGCTACAAATATAGTAATGTCACATAAACAACTTAAGTAACTGTATTATTAATGCACTAATTGCAATACAAATAATGGAAGTAAGTTTTTATTAAACTTGTTATTAATGTGATATTAAGGAGAAATTTCTGATGCGATTACTGTAAAATATATGTCTCCAATAAAAAAGAAAACATGACATAATAAATTGAATTTTAATAAAATATTAAATATTTAAATATTCTAATTATGCCCCGAAAACGAGTTAGTGTGGGTGCGGTGTGTTTGTGTGCATGTACGTGTGTATGTGTGTATATGGGTATGTGCGCACATGTGCCTATACGTTTTGTAGTATGGTGCGTGCTAAACTTCCTCTTCCGATCAGATTCAGCAGGGATTGCCCTAGATGATCAAAAAATGCCAGAAACTTATTGAATGTTTTTAAATTATGATTTTTAATCCGATATATCGTTACAGTAATATACTTCTTAGACATGTTTGACAAAATGAGCTAATAAAAAGTGGAACAAAAGATGCAGTATTAAAAAGATAAATAATGGTAGAGTAGACTGTCAAGAAGAAAATGCCATGTAGTATAGATCTTTGAAATTATTTGACGTCACTGATTATAAAAGTTTACTTTCAAAATTGACTTCGCATAGAATTCAATGATCTTCACGTGGTACTCCCCTAAATTAGATATATTTGTACTTTACACATGAATCCCAAAGCGTAGAAAATAGTGCTGGAATGAAAGTACATTATTTTCTCCTCTTTTCAATTTCTTGTCAACTGACTACTAGATCCCGCAGGGTACGATTCAACAGTGAAGTTTTGAGGGTAAACGATATGCAGACGTCCATAACAAACATAAGAACAGTCAGCTTTACTGATGACACAAATATCCCTTGCATGAGAACAATAGTAGAATTCCCAATGTTTTAAATTAGCTGCAGAGTAACACATGAACAGAAAACGAAGAAATGAGGTGAAGTACAGTAACATAATAGTTATGATTTTTTGGGTGTTCAAAACATTCTAACCACGAACAACGAATACGAAAGAAGAGGAGCAACTTCGTATTGCGACCTCTCCTCCCAACTCAATGCTATGCCACTCTGACTCAACCAGTCACTCAAGAGGCCAGCATCAACGGTAAGCCATAGACGGTTCTTGGCGATAATTTCCAGATACGCAAATTGCAAATGTAGGATACCTTTGTTGCTTGTAAACGAACTTACTAGCCTGATCACAATAGAAAAGATAACTCGCTAAAATTGGTAATTTCAGGAACTATATCTGGCTGGGGGTCGAAAGGCAAGAACAAAATTATTCTGACACAGTTATAGCGTCTAAAATCACATCATTCATAATCTTTCTCAAATCGAGCACAAAAGCACACTATAAATATTACACACAGAATACACCAATAAATTAAATACGGAATGTCGAAGACGACGTACAATATGAAAAGTAATTTGAGTAAGCAACAACAAAAAAAAAGTATTTTAGATTTTTTAAACGCCACTATGTGTGTCACAACTACACAAACCTTTTTCCCATAGGTTCCTTCTTCGCCGTAGTTTCAGTAAAAAAGAAAAATGATAAAAATTGTGGAAAGTACCTTTACATGAGAATAAGAATAGTGCTTACTCTCTAATAATGTTAGATTACATAACTTTCTAAATATTCAACGTCTTTTATAATGATTTCGGTCTTTCTTTCATGCCGATGGTTAATTACAATACTTAGATTAATTTTAAATGATAATGACATAATTAGGTTAATAAATAAATTTATACCCAAGTTTAAGTTTATCTTCCCAAATGGGATTTGAATAAATACTCTTTCTTTTATCGCTCTCTCAAAAATCTTTAGTGGCATTAAACAAAATTACTCTTTCTATTTTTGAATTCTTGTTGAGTTATAATACCATCCCTTCTTTCTCGTTCTACACCACGAGCATCTGCCCCGTCCCGTGACATTGGCAGACGCTCCTCGGGCGAGCACAAAATACGGTGCGCCTATTTCCGGCGAATTTCCAGGGAGCGAATGGTGGGTGCGTTGAAAATTATTTTCTTATCGAGGTACCGCGTTCTCCTGCAACCACACATCTTCCCGAACTTTTGAATTTTCTTTATCTCCAGTCCAATTTTCTTCTCTATGGTGGAAATTCATGATGCAAACCAAAATTTGTAGTCTGAGTGCTGTGATGAACACGTGGTTGCTAAACCCACCGGCTACCACTTTTTCGGGTGCCATATAGTACATTTCTTATGTTTGGTCTTTTCCCAATCCAATCAGGGTATGATTCAAATAATCAGGACAACTGTGAGATTAAATTCAAGAAATAAGAAAAACAGTAATAAGTCAAAAATGTTTCGTAAGAAGGAATTCATAAGCAGATCGTAAGAAGTCAACATCAACCACCGTCAAAATAGTTATTCAACTCATTTGATATGATGAAAATCTTCAAAATTAGTCTTCTTTATAATTTAAATTTATCTCAACATGAAGTAGAATTTCTGTGCGAATAGATACCTCACTTGATAAACCTTAGTTTTTTTTCAACACGTAGATGGAATTCGATTACACTGCTGTAAACTGATAATGTAGAACTTCGCGACGATACAATTCGCAGACTATCATTGTATATAAACTATGTGATCAAAAGTATCCGGACGCGTTCAACATGCTGTTATGGTGCGGACTTGTTTTTCATAGAGGGGGATTGCACCCCTTTGTTCTTTTTTGTGAAACTATCACGGCACAGGTCTACATTGATGTTTTAAACATCTTCTTGCTTCCCACTATTGACGAGCGATCCGGAGATGATGGCATCGTTCAACACGATCCAGCACCTATTCATACTGCACGGCCTGTGGCGGAGTGGTTACACAACAGTAACATCCTGTAATGATCTGGCCTGCACAGAGACTTGAAACCCTATCGAACACCCTTGGAATTTTTTGGAGCGCCGGTTTGTGCCAGGACTACCGACTTACTTCGATACCACTCCTCAGAGCAGCACTCCGTGAAGAATGCCCTGTCATTCCCCAAGAAACCTTCCAGCACCTGACTGAAAGAATGCCTGCGACAATGTAAGCTGTCATCAAGGCTAAGGGCGGAACAACTTCCTATTGAACTCCAGCATTACCGATGGAGGGCGCCACGAACTAGTAAGTCATTTTGTCATGTGTCTGGATACTTTTGATCACATACAGTAGTGTGTGTCCGTCCACGTTAGTAACTATCAGTTGAATTTGTTTTATACATTTCTTCGGGCCAGACGCCACTCGATCCACGTCGTGACATTCGACCTATCGATTTTCGATACTGCACTAGTCATAGAAGAGAAATTGTTCAGGATACTAAGCGTTCAGTGTTCTTTCTCAGGCGACGGGAGTGTGTCATAATACTACAATGTATTCTGGAGGACCGCCGTTAACTCCCATTGGTGTTCTCTGAGAGTCGTAATGGCGTATGCACGAGGCTACGAATATCAAAATGATGTGCCCTGCTTTGCTGAAGATTTCTTTTATCACAATAACCTATTAGACAGGAAAATAATTATATCTTTTCCCGCCCTGTTTGGCCTAATTCTATCTAATCTGGTGTATTCCCGCCCAGCACTACTCCACCCTTTCCCAAGCCGTTTTGTCTTACCCGATCCTTCCCTGCTTCCCCCTTACCCTACTTTACCTTGTTCCCGTCCCCAAACCCATGATTTACATAACTCACTTCTACCCAAAAGATTTAACAAATCTCAAACTCTGAATTTGTCTTAAATTCTTTTTCTTAAATTCTATTTGTCTTAAATTAATAAAAATGCATTAAAGTTCAGCTTCCAAGTCCCTTGAACTCTCTTCATCGCAGGCCTACTCATCCATCTAGAACTCTAATTTTTTTCTTTTAGATTCATGAGCAGGCCTGTGATGAAAATAATTTAAGAGAATTGGTAGCTGAACTTTATACATTTTTATGTTTATTTTAGAAAAATAATTAAAGACTTCTATCACGTCTCATTTTCTTGAAAAAATAATTATACTTGGCTTTTATAAACATTTACAATTTTTTCAGCGCCGATTTTCTTCCCTCCATGCCTTGCCATCATTCAACCATGGTGAAACCTACAGAAACCCCCTCTGTGACACCCCGTCACCGTCGCTCCCCCCCCCCATCGCGATCTCTACCAACAGCACGGCGCGAATCCTTAACAATCCTTAATCGGCAGGCAGTGCGTCTCAATTTTTCTTTAATGCGTAGTGTCGTGCGTGCGCGGATACAGGGACAAGTGTATACAGAAACAGTTCTAACAGTTGGTTTTTCTCTGAGCGTTTCGTGCAACATGGTTTCGGGTTCGAGAAAAATGAACGTGAATAATTGTCATATGACTTTTTGTACATACACGGTGAATATAGCATTATTAAAAATCGCACGAGGAGCATTACATAATATGTAAGACCATTCTATCTTGCGTATTTTAGAAGGAAAGTCTGAGACCAGGATAAATCAAAATTTGTGTGCAGTGTCTCATCGATACACGTTTCTGGCTGAAGACTGCTTTAAGATTTGTAATTTCTATGACCTGGAGGTAGCCGATAAACCACTACGATGAATGTCCGTGGGAATAACCACAAAATCAAAAGCTAATCTCTTCACCTGATAACATTCCATTGGCCACATGCCCCTTTCTCATGGACCTGATGTACCACTGCCTTCACCTCCAACTGAATTGCCAGGCATCACTTCCGTCTTCAGACTCGGAACATCTACAAGTTCAAGGCTCCGGTACCGAATTTAAGCCCTCCGGAGGCGATTCACACTTCTTTCAGGTAAAACAAAGATCTTGGCATTCTCTTAAGAACTTCATGATCTGGGCCTTTCAAAAGAGGCAGCTGAATTGCTGTATTTCAGATTAAAAGAAAATAAAAATTGGTCAAATGGGCCTCTTTTTTGGTACAGGTATCGACAAAATTTGTTAAATAGGATTGGCTAACACTGACTGTTTATGAGACCGAGGTAAATGAAAATCAGATTATTGAGAATGCACTGAAGCGCCTACCGAAACTTCCTCCTCTTAATGTAATTACTCAACTGCTCAGATTTAACAAAGAACATATCAATTAAAGAAAATATCCAGCCACAAGAATCAATGTGGTAAACATGCCCTGGAAAGTTGGGGACATGTCACAAAAATTTGAACTGTAAGAAAGCACGCCAAAAATTAGATCTGTAAGATATCTATAGATGTCGCTATAGAAAAATTCAAAACGTCTTATGAATTCTATAGGCGAAAATAGAAAACCCCAAAACATTGTATGAAGTCGGTCAGTATTAAATATCAAATGTTAATGAAATAAAGGTTCTGAAACAATATAAATGCTATTCACTGTAAGCCAAGTCGGAACAGGTTTCTGAAAATGTAATTGAAATGTTACACATTTACCAAGATCTGTACATATATGATACAAGGAACTATGGCACAGAAATGGCGCTGTTTACTTTAAAAAATGTAATTGACCACATACAATTTTAATTACTCGAATGTTTTTGTGGAAGGACATCCGCGTCCGATAATTGTCGGTCAAAGAGCATATATCCACTCTCACTAATCTTTGTATTTGAAACACTTCGAACTTAGGAAAACACTACTTTCGCTTCGCTAACATTCACCTCACATTCACTAAGTTTTCTCGAAGATGAAATTGAATGAAAATGAAAGCCGATCACAACGCACACAATGAAGTAATGAGCAAATGACGGCAGATATGGGTCCATTCTATTAATTTTATGATTTTATTAATAATTAGTTTATATAATATAAAACTTAAATACTAGCAAGCGATAATACACCTCGAGCTCAATGGATTTCATTTAAAGCAAAAATCACGAAATGTGGCTGAATAGAAAGCTAAATAATATTTCTGAACCAAAACACTTGTGCCTTTAATATAATGATTTTGCAATTTTCTAAATGTCAAGGGTGGTGTGTATATCGGAGCTACACCATACCTACGAGTATAAAAATGCACTTTCTTCTATTCAATCAATTTAAAAAAATCAGCTATTTTTCAGAAAAAGTTGAATATTGAAAATTTCACCGGGGCGTCAAATAACCGCACCCCCCCCCAAAAACTAAAACAAAATACTTAATGATTTCTATCACAGTACAACTATACCTTCCCCCAGGGATATTAACCCGTTTTGAGCTCAAAAGCTTTTAATGTGATAGTTACGTATGATACACCGTCCATCCCGATTTTTTGGGTACAAAATTCCGTGCATCTCCTCTTCTCCTGCACTCATCTTAACCTTCTTTGAAACAGTTGTAATAGTCTTTAATACTGACGTGTGAGTAGAGTTACATCTTAAATGAACCTTAAATGCGGATTTAGTGAACAGAAATTAGAGATCGTATTGTTGAGAGTTCCGCTTTAAATAAAGGAAAAGTAATGAAAAGATCATATTAGTTAAGCGTGGGTATACTAATTATCTTTTTTCCTGATATCGATAGGTCAGTAGACGGAGAAGAAAGTAAGATCCTCGAATGTATGGAGGATATTTTTTTTTTATTTTCTTGCTGTCAAGTTTTCGTGGTTCTCTTCGAGGACATGGAGAAACATGGACACCGAAAGACGGTCACGGGACACGGACAGACCTTTTGCCGTCAATCGTCAATTTTGTTTCTAAGGACCCACAAAACATACAAGAGAAGTCCCGAAACATCATGAGATAAGACTGCGAGATATTCTCGGAGTCTTTGTAATTCCTTTTCATCTGCCTTCAATTGGTGGCCCTTCTCCATCCGTTATTTTGTAAATTTCTAATATTCGTAGCACATATAACGAAAATATATAACAATTCTATCAAATTTCAATACCCTCCGGTATCGTCCTAATGGATGGAATTTTTTGTTATGAAAGTGGACAATGTTCGTTCATACAGGCATTGGAATGTCAATTATTTGTAACGTTCAGGGAAATATGAATATGAGAGGGAGAATTTAAAAATCACAAATGTGGTACGTAATCTATGAGTTTATTTAACAGTAGTACAAACTATATTGTAATGTGTAGTCTTGTTATGGGTTTAATGAATGATCCTTTTTACCACCCAATGAAATTATAAATAATATTTTCGGAAGTCATAAGTATGACAAGAAAAGTATATTGTCACAAAGTGCAGATCCAGGAAAGAAATAATCATGTCCATACACTTACGACCATTGAATTTTGTTCATTTATTTATCCCCCTTCCAGAGCCGATGCTCCCAACTGCCCTTATTTCATTCATTGAACTCTATTTATTAACAATTACCCGACTCAGTTGATGTTCAAGCGAGAACATATCTTCTCCCGTATCTCCCTTCTTTTCAGGAACAACAGAACTCGTTTAAAATGCAGACTTGTCGACCTCCACGAAAGGAGATAGGATAACAACGGAAATTCATCGACCAGTAGTTGCAGTTATGTAAAATTTGAAAAGCGACAAATTTACTTTACGTTTGTTATCGCTTTGTACACGGCCCTGCTATTAGTTTATCAGATTTTCGGAGATTGTTTTAGATCAATATTGTACCATCCGCGGAGAATGTTGCAAAATTAAAATAGTTGCGGAAACAATGAATTAATGTCTCTTTCCAGCCGAGAATAAGCACACATGGATCAGACGACTAGCATGCGATAGAATTTTAATGAAGGATTATCTCGGATGATCTTCGAGCAACTTGTAATGCATTATCGTATCACAACGTGAAAAACCCAAAATATGTCGTTTTTTATGTAGTCAGATCTGGTCCTGCGTACCCACAAAATCAGGCTAGCAACGTATACTTTAAAATATATAGAGATAATGCAGGGTGATTACATTAAAATCGACATTAAGTACGGAAAAATTAGCACGTAAACAAAAATTATTATATTATTATCATTTTTATTATTAATATAATATATAATTATTTTTATTATTAACATTATTATTATTATTATTATTATTATTATTATTATCATTTTTTGTCGTGAATTGGTCATCTAGGACCACGCGGACATACCCCTGTACTCCCTGATCCATTTCCCTGATACATTGAGCAAATGCTGAGATGGCCCTTTATTTTGCTTCTGGACATAAATGTAGCTTCACTATGAGCACGTTTTGCGGAACTCCTTTTGTTTGCAATGGTAAGAGGAGAGGTAAAGGCGAGTTGCTATTTTGTTAGCAAATACAGAAAAAACATTCTTGCAATTCGTGTACCGATGCAAATAAATTTTCTGTAACTCAGAAACTAAAATTAATATTTTTCAAATATTGATAATATTGCTATATTAAAATTTTATTTTTAATATTTATTTTTATTCATTTATGTTTAACTTTTACTCATCTTTCAACTATTTATAGTTAATATGGCGGGAGGGATTTTGGAACTCAAGAAAATGTGCGCAGATAATCTTCTCCCTCCTACGTCACATACAGTTTTACTGTTTTTTGACAAAATAAATCTAAATCTAAATATGTCTCTTAATCGGCGAAAATTCTCGTTTTCCGGCGAGGTGCGTCAACTCACGTATACGATGTCAGCAAGGTGAGCTGACTTGCGCGCTGCAGCATGACATTTACCAAGTTCTAATTGCAATTAAAAAAAGCTTTTCGAATATTAACAACATTTATATCATTGCCTTTCATTTTTAAAGAACCTTATAATGCTGGATAAAATATATACTTCCAATTAAGACAACAAAGTCGTGTCAATATCTTTAAAATTTCGTACGGTACTGACAAGAAAACCAAATATATAATTTTCCCCGTCATTTGAAACAACATGGTGCAAATAGCATATCGATACCTTATATCGTTTTTAAGATATTTATTGTGGCCAACTTAAGTGGTCTACCCTGTATGTATGTGTACGTGTATGTTTATGTGTATATGTATATGTCATCTATGAAAAAATAACTTACAAAAAATGGCTCATGCATGTAAAGAAAATGAATGGCTCACGAGTTCCACGAGTAATGTACTATTTTATCTCTCAAGGAAGAGGAGATGTTGGTCGACCACCCAAGAGGTGGAAAGTTCAGTAGGTGCAATAGGCAATATTGTCTAGACATGAAAAAGAAGAAGAATTTCCTGTCACGGACATCATCGTCCAAAGAACGTTTTCTAAATTTCAGATGATTAAAAATTATTTACGAAGTTCAATGAAACGTCTGCGTAATTTGAGTGTTTTTTCAATTGAGTATGAAAGAACGATGTGTTTGAAAAATTGTTTTTTATGGTCATTAAAAATTTCGTAAAAGCGAAGAAAAAAGACCAAAATTTGAATTTGAAATTATATCATGAAATTGCAAAAATGATAATACAGTTTCTGTAATAATTTATTGTAATAATTGTCTTCACTCTTAAATTTCAGTTTATAATCACAAGATTAATACCATACCATTAATTAGCGGCCCTATACTGTGTCGTTCCATGGGGGTCCTCTTACGGCACTGCCACTAAAGAACTTTTTAATTTTGAATAATACACTCCGAAGGCCGAGGTCATAGTATGCGGAAAAAGGTATGAACCTTCGACCAAAACAAGTCTCCCTGTCGCATAGCTGAAAGTTATTTTTCTCGCACGATAACATATCAAGAGGTATTCGTCCGAGGTAGATCTTTTGACGTTTTTAAAAAATGCGTGAAGCAATCAGGCGACAATCGCTTAAATACAACTGGTATCACGTTCGAACACGCCAAGTTACAAACAAGATACTTTATCTACTAGCGTTGCGTGCTAACATTGGAATATAAGGGCATGCAGCGGTGGAGTGTCTGTGGCAGCCCGCTCCCGATCCCGATCCCATCTGTTCCGCTCCGCTCCTCTGCGAACCGTGACAATGAAGATCGCGCTGGTGCTGGTGGTGACGTGCGCGGTGGCGCTGACTGGCGTCTGGGCCCAGAAAAGCCCGCTGTGCCTGCTCGTGGGGTCGCTGGTGGACCTCATCTCCCTGCTCCTCGTCCAACAGCTGCTGTGCACGGTGACGGCGGAGGGCGGCGCCTGCCCCGGCCTCAAAGCCACGCTCGTCGCCCTGCGCGCCACGCTCGTCAACGAGACCGTCTGCCCGCTCGTCGGCAACTGACGAAGGCAAGCAGCGGTTGTAGGTGAATAGCGCAAAGCTCAATAGCACTCAACACGATACGATACAATTATAATACATAATTACGAAAGAAGGGTTGCTATTATTATTATTATTATTATTATTATTATTATTATTATTATTATTATTATCATCATCACATTATTATTCTTTTAGTACGAACAGGTTCAACCTGCATAGGATTTCAAAGATGTTAGGAATTCTTTCATTTAGCTTTCTCCGGTTATTAATCACGTCAATGGCACTCTGTACGTTTCGTGTAACATGTATTTCCAGAAGCCTTTTTGATTTTTCAAGTAACGTGAAGATGACCTGGCAAGCATTATGCTTTAACTGAACATTTTTACCCAATATTTACTGTTAATGGAGACGGCAAATACTATTATATTAGTATTATTCCAATGGATATTAGTCATTACTAATTAGTATTTCAATTAGTCTCGGAAGGAGTAATTCGAAACTGAGTCATACGAGCGCTACGAAGAGTGCAACGCATATTTTCTGGTTAAACTACAAGTCGTGAGCAATATGCATCGTTAACTCACGGGATACTTCGAGCGTCGGTACCCGCGCCGTGGAGCGACCTCGAGATTTTCTTTCTCTTTTTGTGTCACTGATTATTAGATGAGTAATAATCACAAAAATATTAACTAAGTGTTTGTTTGTTTCGTAAAAGGAATGGTGCAAATTACCTACTCATTCCATTCCTATTTCTGAATTATCACTTCGTAAGTACGTGGTGTTCACGCACGCAGTTCTAGGATCATTCAAATTACATTAAAACATTATATTGATTGGTACAACATAATGTAAAACCTTCCCAGACTCTCACAAAAAGTTAAGGGCAGGAGTTGAACTTGTAGCACTTTCGAGGATCTTGCGAGCCGCTCTTTCCCCCGTGCACATAGCAAATGTCTTTAAACATCCTAAATTGAAATTTATTCGCCCCTTTTGTATAAAGAAACAGTCCAAGTCAATTCAGTATCACAATAATTCAATACGACCTGTAATTTATTCTCGCTTTATCTAATAAGTCTTGCTAAATCAATTTCACCTCGTGCATACATTTTGTGTTTTGTGAGACTCCATGTGAGCATTCGCGCTCATTCTCTCGCGCCATTATCATTAAGTTTATGGATGCGCTGCACATTAATATAAAAGCCAAACAAAAATAGTAGTATGAGATAACAATGCCCAGTAAATGATGTGAACCGAAAATCAACAGTTATTCACAAAACTAACTTAATGCCTTTACAGTGGCTCCTAAGCATATGGCGCCATGTAGGCCCCACGTTGCTCCTAAAACATTTTCTCCGCCTTTTCGTTACCGTCATCGAATTCATTGGCAAAAGAGCGGAACCGAAATTACTCACTACCAATCTTCTAAGAAAAACAAGTCTTTCTTAACTTTATGTAAACACTGGGTCATACAAATTGCAAAAGCATTCTGTCAACAATATTGTGTAGTAGAAGACCGATACAATAACAATAAACATCACATGTTTAATAACTAAATAATGCTACCTTAAGGATGATTATCTTCGGAAATCGGCACATTCCGACATTCTTATTATATTTTACACAAATTTCGAATTTTAATTCCATCATTCTATCTTCATTTTAAACTTTTATGTTGATGATCTATCTTTTCTCGCCTCAAAGTTGTCGGTTCGAGAAGCGAATGGAAAATTAATGAGGGTGGTTTGTTTCTCGACTCGACAGTAAATATTTGCACGTACGTTGGGTACCTTTTTTGTCAAAACTCGTACATAAAAATAAATGTATTTTCAATTCAATGTTTGGTTCCTATTTCACAAAAGATCTCTCTTTAAACACAGTCAAGTTTTCCAACTTTTCAAAATTTAGAAAGAGATTCTTCTTCTTGTTCTAGGAATGCACTTCAGTATTATTCCTTTTATTTAAATGTTTCTTTTGTCTCAATTCCATTAATACATTTTTATTAATTTTAAAATTTTCTATTTAACAGGACCATTTAGTATATTCATCACCGCCTTCTTGAAGTAGCTGCCACTGCACTAGCTCCTTCAACGAACATTGGTGTTCGCTCGTCATATTGGTCAACTCAACCACAAACGACAACAACTACACAACAAATTAAATATACCCTTACGTTTTCAACAAGCCCTTTTGTTGCTTTTTTCCTCAAAAGTGTTTATAAAGATATAATTGATCAACTCTACTCAAATATAATAGTATTTTAAATAGTTATTAATATTAAATACACTAATTCAAAATAATAGGTTTTGCAAAATTATTTTCCAATTGTTACTTTTATGGAGATACATTGTAAATAAACATTTTCCTTTCTACGTTGTCCCTTTAATATGATTATTACTCCTGAAAATTGTGTTAGCTCGTTGGCTAGTTGGGTTTGTAATACTTTTGGATGGGCAACTTAACTTCAAAAGGTTTTCGATCATATGAAGATGGTAAAAAGTACTTGCGAACAAAGTAATGTGTTAACATGTTATTGGTAAATTACATTGATTATTTTTTTCTATTTAAAAACAAATTAATGATAAATGTCTAGAAATAAAAATGTACATTTCTGAAAATATGAGATGAATGTATAATTGCATATACTCGTATCTCAGATTGGAGGCGCTTGTGTAACATTGTGCGGAGTAAATCTGAAATGTGCGTCATTGAAAGAAATTTCTAGAATAGAGAATATAAATGAAGGTCAAATCTTTATTACAACTGGCCGCATAATGGTGAGACTTTCGGTCTGGGACGTCATTTCGCTTCTGCCCCGAGCAGGGAGACTCGAAAGCGAACGTGGCCGCATCGTTAACGAGGTTGTCCACGCCCGCACCCTCGCGATGCAGTTTAAAGTGCAGCCTCCCAAACCTGTGACTCACACAGAAGCGCCCCGCCCCCTCCTCCACACTGCGCTCGCAAACTGAAAATCAACGCCCCCCCCCCTCGCTAGCCCCCTTAAACACCAGGCATTACGGTGACATCATCGCTGCCGCTCACCCCGCGGGGCGCCGCGCTCCGCCCGCCAAGGACAATGCGGGTGATTGGACGATGCGAAAATTAAATTGAACGCAGCAGTACAAAGAAAGGGATGAGGAGTTACCAGTGAGGCTCGTGATCTCCCGCTGGCAGTTGTCGTTTAGAATAAGGCGGTGTGTGAAAATAATCTGCCGTGTGATTGCTCGACATTAAATTTATATCCAAATTCTGATCAATGCACTTGATTACATTTCTGTTTCATTTGTCTTCGTTTAATTTGTATTATTTATTGTTTTAATTTACTCACCAGCACTGAGCACTTGCTAAGATTCCTGCAGTAGACAATTGCAGATACTCGATATACCGGTGAGAATTGTGAGATCTAGTGCACTACGTCGTTTCAACCGCAAAATTCGTTTGTGCGTTCTTTTACCTAATTGTCACCTTCTCTGAGAAAAGTGACATCGTATTTAGTTTAGGTCAGGTCTGCTCAAGTGGGGGACCTAATTGGCTTGGCCCAGCGCCTGTCTGCGAGCAACCGACGTGGTCCGCTGCAAGTAAGTCTGACACGACGGGAGAGGGAGTTGAGTGATGGTCGTCCGCGGTCGGCTCTAGTCTAGTGAAAGGCGAGTTGCACGCCGGCCAACCGCAGCTGTCAACCGCGGACAGTCTGGCATCTGCGCAGACTAGACTAGAACTCAAGACCATAAACATTACCGGAAGAGTGCCAAAGAGCGTCAGTCTTAGGAGGAGAAAGTTGATGATGTGTTGGGTCATTATATCAGTGTTATTACATTATTCTTCATAAATGTAATAGTGGAATAATTGAGTGTTAAACTGATCTGGATAATACATCGGCTCTCAATCTGAATTAATGGTCGCCCCTAAAGTCTGCTTTACATCCTTCTTTTTTCTTCATTTTTTGTTTGTACTGAAGAGGGACGTCCAGACAGAAATCTGTACAGAAAAATGAATCATGCGTCATTATTTTCTACAAAGTCCAGGTTGCCTACCGCGCTCCAAGAGACACTTCACGTAACGTTTTTTCTCTAGCTGTGCTTCTGCGATTTGTGTTGTGTAGTTTTGAGAGCGTTTGAGGGTGTATATACTGAGAAGTACCTAATAAATAACTTCCACTATTTAATTATTGATTTTATTCTGCCCCAAGCTGGGCATTCATTTGAGAAATATCCCCTTTCCTACTAAAGTTCTAATTATATTCTTGTTCCACATTGGCCGATTATTTGAGACATTACACGATTTCACTAATTTCATTATTTATGTTCCCCAGTTAATATTACATTTATTATATTGATTAATTTTTCTATTACAATCTTCATAAAAGTGCCCATTCACATTAGAAACCAGGGTCGACATATAATAGTAAAATAAGTAGATAAAGTATTGACGTTCGACTCTTTACAGAGCCGCAATTCCTGGAAGTTGTGTATTATCCTATTATTCAAAATCTGATGGTAATTTCTACAAATTATTAGCCGTTTTACATGTTTGTCCTTGAGCTCATTAACGACTTGAACTATTCTTGAATTTGTACATTCACAAAGTCCGTATGCTTTTTCCTTCTCATAAATATTCGTAAGCTTACGAAAATATCTTCTACGCCGGTCTTCAAGATGTCTTCCGTCCTGATGTCGTCCAAGGGAGTTCCTCGTGGTGCGTCTGCTATCGTCGTAATTTCTGACAGCGGGAGAATTTTTGTAATATTCACCAAAAATCCGAACTGTTCGATAATATTTTATAATCCAATCTAATTAATAAATGCAGTCCTCGAAAGCGTCTTTCCCTTCCTGCGACTCTGATCAAGCGCCTACTCTCGACTGTCGTTTTATTTAACTTAAAACAATTTATAATGTTCACTTACGAATCTATTCTACACTACTTCCCCACGTACATAGTCTATCACGCATGAATTCCTAAAATCACAAATGACAACACAAGCTAAAAATGATACTGACAAATTACAAGTTATATTCTACACGTAAAACAAATCGCTGAATTAAAGCAAGTTTTCGGTTTCCTTATCAAACTGTAACCCAGTCTAAGTCTGAAAAACCAATTCTATCATTTTAGACGGTCACTGATCAGACGATAATTTATTATACCAAATTCTAGCATTACTATTTCCACTGCCCACTCTGCATTTGTTGAAAGTCATGTTCCCGGAGCCTTGCTTCGCGAAAGAAATGTCACGTCCAAGCACTCAAGATCAGAATACTAAGTTTGTTGATACGTTGTCCTGACGACGTGTATTCCTTGGTCTAGACTATTTTAATGCATTTTATATTGTCACAATCATGCATATTTCCCTCTTTTGTTTATTTATTTTATTTACGTCAAAAAGACCGTGAAAGACCTACAAATGTTGTTACATCAGGCACACCCTTCATTTTCAATGGTGTACAGAGTTGCTTATTTTAACTGGAAAACTAAATTGAAACAGTTTTCTTTTCATTGACTATTAATTTGTTATTACGGAATCAGTTTGAAATATTTGATATTGTACTATTTACGGCGTCTTTATATCAAAGAATATTCGTATCATCCACAACGAGAACTGTTCTTCCGTCTCTAATTGTCGAGGGCATATCGTTTACTTTTCGTAGGAAGAGAATAGGGCCCAAAATCAATCCCTAGGGGACTCCAAATGCATTTGGCAAAGAATCGGAAAGTCGTGAACGTAATTTAATAATACATTTTAATAGATTTAATAGTACTTCATTAAATGCCTTGGGGGGGTTATGGTATGTTACAATACGTGAAGTTATTAAGTGATTTGTGAAATGATAAGGAGAACGGTTGTCAGCAACAACATTACTAGACGACCACGACCAAATATAAACTTCCATTGGTCGTCCATTCTCCTCTGCTCCTTCGCCCATTAGTTGTATCCCAATAGTTAGCGACCCATGTGGTTACTGCCAACTCTCTCAAAACTCTTCGAAAAACTCATTCTAATTCGCATCAACAATTTTTTCCCTCTCAAGAAACTAACACCATCCGTGATGTGCAATTCTGATTCCGTCTACAGTTTGGCTATGCGCACCAGCTTCTACGCGTTTCTGAAATTACAGCCCAATCCTTAGAAGAGAAAAAAATACACTGCAGCTCATTACTATTCACGAGCGTTTTACCGAGTGTGGCACGATGGTCTTCTGTTTAAGCTTAGAACAACAGAAATAGTAGACTACCTTTTCTATATTAAAAATAATTTCCTAAGCAACAGATCATTTTCAACAAGTAATAAATAACACCGAATCCCAAAATTTCAATATCGAAGCTGGGTACCGCCATTTCAAATATACAAGAAGCTCTAGAAAAGTCTTCAAATGGTCGACGTATTGGAGATTAAGTTTGAACCCATCAAGTTGTGAAGCCAAAAATGTTTCCCCTAAAACGCGCCCCTTACATTCCCTCATTAAAGATATACAATAATTCCCTCTTGAACACCAAATCCAAGACCAATAAATATCTCCGAACCCTACTAGATTGACATGGAAACCAAACATTTTCTCCCACTTAAATGTAGCGCACGCCGCCCTCTGTACATTGTACTCTATGATAAATAGAAAACATTCCCTGCATATAAAAATATTATTTACACCTCCATAAAGCCCAACTTCATTCCTAACTTACTCATGCCAAGCGTAGGGTGGTGCAACATATTCACCCATTAAACACCTGCATTTTTTAAAATGAAGTCCTGAGAGCCGTAATAAATGTATGGTATGTCTCCAACAACCAAATCCACCAAGACCGCAATTTCCCAACAATTTCCCAATACAATGTTCACATCTCAGAAAGGTTTTAACTATAAGTTACCTAATATTTATTTCCAGAATATTTTCAACTATGAAACCTCAACTAACACGAATCCTCTCCTTACTTCCCAGGGACAAATTTCGAGGACCTTAAATCACCAAATTCCTAATTCATAACATTTGTACACTAATACAGAGAAAAACTAACTGTTCGATTAACTAAAAATAAAGAAAAATCTGTACAGCTGGGTGATTGAAGAGGATGGGAGATGGGGCACCTACTATGTAAAACTAGGAAACAGCAATTCGTACTGTGTTTATAACATATCTGTGAAGTGGTTAATAAACTTTATCATAAATAATAGTATTCGAATACACAGCATTTACTGGACTGTGATATGAGCCCGTTGCGAGCTCAGCCATTACTTCATTTGTAGATGAGATACGATGCTAATAGGTGTGACGCACAACTGTTAGCGCTTTTTACGGTGTCCGGAGGAAATAGTTATACCGCGATTACGTACAAAAAACTTAATGACAGAGTAAAACCCTCAGTCCCGTTCATCCATTTTCGATACAGTAACAGTTTCACGTAAGATAAATGTGCTATCCATTTTTCTTTCAGGAAAAGGCCGGTGTTTGTATAGCGGGCCTAAGAACTCGACTGCGCGTTGGTGTTTCGTCCTCGGAGGAAGTCAGACGCACGTTTTGTCACAATATTGATTGACAGTGATTCTGGACGCGTCAACTGACGTAAGTGCATGAGATTCCCCTCAGGATGAGGCGGTGACACTCCCCCGTTGGATGGTAAGATTACCGACGAGGGATGACCTACACGACGGCAGGGTGTTCCCCATCGAGGTTTCTTCCTCCAGCGAGGCACCGCCCCAGACTGAACAAGCTATAATCTCTCGATACGCTGCCGGCCGGAACGCGCTGACAGTCTAAACACGACTTTTGGATTCTGTATTTCTAATTTGGGATCTTGAAGTTTCTATACGGTTTTTTAATGAGAATCTGTACGGAAACTTTACCGCGTAAGAGGACCTTTAGATACTGTCTTCATTACCTTCACTCTAGGACCACCACAGGGAAACGCTGAGCCCTTTCATATAGAGCCACCGTTGAAAGGCAATGACCACGAGAGAGAAAGTAATCGCGAGTTCTACCGCTCTGGGCTTCGGCGGCCGCAAGGCAGACAATAGGTATAAATAGGTTCAATGACCTAGTGTCAGTGATCTGGTGTAAAGGCTGCTATTTACAACACTCTTCTGCTGGCATTGGCCCGGACGCGCGTCTGCGTTGCAGGAGGCGGGAACTCGCCACCAAGCGCCGCAGCAGTGCGACTCCGCCACTCGTGTGAATGCCCTTTTAAACCAATGCTTTACCAGCAGGCCGCCAATCGACTGCCGGGTGGCGCCGTGTGTAGGAACCCTTTGATCCAGGGTTCGTTTGACGAAATTTGCTTCTCTCGTTATCCTGCAACTGTCATCTGCGTTTGTATACTTTTGTTTCTGAAACAACCTGTCCGAAGAATATACTGTTAATGTCGGGGGAGGGGGAGGGTCGCCTGTGGAGCGGTGCGAAGCCGAGTGACGTCGCGATCAGCAGCTCCCCAGCAACCCAGGCGCTCCCAGGGGGGCGGATCCCCCGCCCGCAGCCCCCCACCGCGACCGGCGGCTCCCGGCAGATGCGCCCCGCCCCCCCGCCACGAGGTGCTCCCGTGGCGGCTCACCCGCCGCCTGCGGGATTTGCCCGCGGGACTCCGGTCGCACAGATGGAATTCCACAAAAAGCACCCATTAATTCAGCTGCCAAGCCGGCGCCGCATCCTCCAGGCCTCGAGACGGCAGGGGGAGAAAAACAATATTGATTGTCGTGCCTGCTGGAGCTGCATTTCCAAAACGGAAATGAAACTAATAATTTTAATATGAGTGAGATAGTCAGAGAATATCAGCAACAAAACTGTTTATTTGCTCTTTAATATGTCAATAAAAAAAACAATTTCCTTTTTCCTTGTGTAAACTTCTGTCTCATTAGCACGGTAAAACACGTCGCCACATTAAAAATGCATATTATTATTTATTTATTCATTATTATTGATTACTATCTATTATTATTATTATTATTTATATATTGATTATTGGCGTACAGGGCCATTACTGACCAACGCTACACGATTTATTCGTGTGTAAATTCTTCCAGGATCAGCATTTCCAGCTGTAGTCCTTGAGAGTACAACAAGGTGTACGCCTTGAAGTGTGATTATTAAATGCGATTGGCTATGGGTGATATTGGTTTGATCCGTGGACTTTTGAACCATCCCGAGCATTCGCCCTTATGACCTAGAAACCACGAAAACCCCGATCAGGTGGCCGGCCCGGGGAATCGAACCAGGAACCCTCTCGATTACGAAGTTCAGCGCGCTACGCACTTGAGCCCACTTCGCTCGGTATTATTATTATGTTATTATTCATTGATTATTATTATTAACACGTTCGATCTACCTATTTCTCCTTACCACTCTACCCTACATCTTGATGGCTTTAATTGTATGTTGAGTGAGCATATCAAATAGCACACCTGGTGATTAACAAAATATTATAACATTTGTAAACCAGAAATAACAATGATCGAATGGCAAGTAAAAATTATTATTTGATATGTCTCAAAAAAACTCATAGTGAGTTTGCTCAGTGACATCGGATACCTAGTGTTCTGGAACTTCCCTTCAATGCAGAGCGGAGGAATCGCTGGGTCATGAATCCCTTGACAAAGTACTGAATTAAGGAAAGTATTTTTTAATGATATGAATGTCTTCAAAAATATATTTTTGGTGAATCAATTTTAATATTATTAACAATTAACGGTGTATAAACTGTAAAGTGAAAAAACTTTACAAAAACCCCTTGAGAGCGCGGAGGGAGGCATGCACAACCGTTTCTCCGAATACTTTTAGAATTTGGAGCTTTTGCTTGCTTCTCGGAATCTGCCCTCCTTCAGTAACTAAGCGCTAAGAATAAATTTGAATCAAAACAATTCATGCCTGTCTTTAAATGACAGGATGAGGTTCTTTATTTTAAAGAAGTCCGGGTGACTGTATAGAACCCAGGGTGATAAGTTTGTTTTTTTGTCTTAGATTAATAGAAAGTTTTAGAAACTCGAAACCATTTATGCAGCAAGTTCTTTTTCGACACGTAAACCCCTGACTCATTGGTCTAGCACATTCGATATTCTTTCACAATTCCCACATACACGGCCACTTCATTGTATATTTAAGTACCACAGTAGAGTAAACGCTATGGAGATCTCTTTTAATGATTCAATATAGCAGGGAAAGTGGTCACAAGACCCACCAGCACATTGTGTTCCCCTCCGGAAGGCGAACAACTCGCAACATATTCTCTTCGGTCGACGAAGACGCTTGTGATGCAACCGACAGCCACTCAAAATTCACGACTCGCTTGGATCGAGCGTTGGGACGCGAGACCAAGGCACACGCGCCGCCTCCTCCCTAGCCCACCCCCCCCCCCGCCCCGCCCCATCCGCCACTTCAAATGTTTAATTCCTCCCCGGCCGAGGACACCCCCTCACTAACCCCCATAACTCAGCGTCTCAACAGCCGCTGCACGCGCGGGAAAAGGGCGGGGAGCCCGGCACTGCCTCCGCCCCGGCCGGGGGTGGCCTTGTTGTGTCGCGCAAAGCCTTCCCGGGCGCCCCCCCCCCCAACCCCGCCCGCCCGCTGACGTCACGGCCGGAGGTGGCGCCGAGAATAAATACGTGGCGTCCGCGACAAGTGAGCAATAAAGCGATGAATAAACACAACCTCTGCGGGGTGGGCGGCGTCCGGCCGGGGGCGAGGCAGGAGGGAGGAGGGAGGGTCAGGGAGGGAAGCTGAGTCAGGGCCGCATCTCGGTGGACGTTATGTTACTCTGCGAAGGCAGTTGGGAGCCGTTGACGAAATCGATAGTGAAGCCATTAATGGAAATATCCGAAAGTGCAGTCTCTATCGCAGCTGGACTACACTATATAAACCAATTCATCAAATAATCATGATATACATAAATCAAGCCTGGGTTTCTTCAGCTGAAGAGTAATTTTACTCTCATGAATCAAATCCGAAGGGATCCACCACTACCAATCTAAACATTGCGATAAGGGTTCCATATTAATTACAAAATAACGCATAATAATGCAAATTAACTGGAAGATTCAATACCAATTTTAGAAAACGATACATTAATTTCCCCTTTGTCTTTCATTAAGTTACATAGGAAGTAAAAAGTATTCATGAAAAAAATAAATGATAATTTGTCTGGCCAGCGGGACACCCAGCTGGGAAAAGCTCTAAATTCCCACTGGTCTCCCGACATGTGGAATAGAGAAGTGCGATTCGTATATACGTGTGTGTAAGTAAGGGATGAAAATAGGACAAGAAAGAGAAAGGAAAGATCGCGCGCGGTCCGTGGCCCGTTTGTTAGGGTACTGCTCCGTCATTCGCCTAGTGTTGATCGGAGAAACCACAGGAAACTATCAATCAGAGCAGCTGACCGCTAGAATTTTCATCCGGTCGGTGGTTGAATTCGACATGGTAAGTTATGTAGTTAGTGTCGAAAATCCTACCACACCGTCCAGACTTGAATGTGACGACCTCCCCGACAGAGTCACTGCAGTGACACCAGTTGATGTCCTGAGCCATCTCAGCCGGTGAAATCAAATACGAATACAACGAAGTCACTCAAGAGGCATTTTCTCACGACTGGAAGGCAACTCATCCTACTCTTGCGTTTGCTTGCCGAAAAACTGCAATATGAGTTTCACACAAATTAGAGGCAAATGCCTCACGGATGTTAACTTAGTAACATATCTAACATTTATTCTGAACCCTCCTGTGTAATGTGATATTAAAATGTAATAAAATGGAAAATGTCTCTTTTTCATTAAGACGTTGCCAAACTCGCAAATATACGAGGGTTGAGGCGTACGTCATGACAAGTTTTTTTTTTTAGAATACGAGCACAGGTGGAAAACATGAAATATACACGTGAAAAGGGAAGCTATAAAATACATGCAACATGGACCACTATTCCGTGTAACGTTATGGTAACTAAGAGGATATAAAGATAGGGGGTGAAAGGACGAATACAAAACAACCATGCCCTAGGCGGCACTCGAACCCGCGATCCTTCGGTTCGCGATCGCTACGTCACTACTGCCTTAGTGATCTCGACCATCCGGTCCGGCAACAAATTTTTTTTTCAAACATTTATTAAGGTATTTGAAATGACAGGGTGGCTTCATGTTCCAAAGTATTTTAGCATCTACAAATTCACAACATTCCAAAAGCGTTATATACCCATTTTAAAGGCCCCATTAGTGCCACATCGAAGCGTACTCTCACAGGCCGTCACGTGCGTCCATGATCACACGCTGCTATGCGTCCTCACAAAAACTTCCTCCCCTCACGTCCTCCCCTGCCAATCTCGCGACTGTTCTGTATGAAAGCGCATTACTCCAAAGAACATTCACCAATTCCCGGTGACATTCACGGGCATTTCTCCCGTGGATAACGGCTATCTTGGTGAATGAGAGGTACTCGAAACGGGTTACATTACTCTCTCATGTCTCCACAACGGTCAGACAACTGATATCATATTGCTTTGTGTGTTAATAGACACACTCACGCGACAAATAAAAATGGGTGATTGGTTAAAATTTCTTTTAGAAAACAAATAGTTGCCATGACTTTTGCCCCTCATAATTTTGCATCTCTCATCCCGTCTCATTGTTGAAGCACCAAATTTTGTTTTTGCGGGAATGAATCTAGGAAGAAAAAAGTTTAACAAGATTTTTATATTCAATTCCATAATTTAAATAGCTTTGGCGCAAATTATGTGAAAATAACAAAAAAAATGCAAATGATCTAAAATTAACAAAAAACAAAATATGTAAGAAATATCTCCAATGACTATTCTTGAAATTCGCATCTTTTGGTGCCATTGTAAACGTCGTGACTATCGTGGATTGCCAAGAGAGCATAGCGGGAAGAAATGAACGGAAAAACGGCCATGTCCCAGTCACCCGGCGCTTCCTCGGGAGAAGAGGGCTCTGGTGGCCCGAGCGCAGAGTCACCGCCTGTTTAGAAGGGGGCGCGCGTCTCGCCAGCGAGGGGATGAGGTCATCCAGCAGCAGCAGCGCGCTCGGGGTTACGAAGCACCACCGGTGGCAGAGGGCGCAGATGAACAATGGAAGGGCAGATGCCACAAGACTAACATTAGGTCCAAGAGTTCGAAGGGTCAAGGGAGAGAGTACGGGATTAACTTCAAGGGTCAGTGGTCAAGGGCCAGTGGGGCTGAAGTTCGAAGGCAAAGAGCCGAGGATAAGGTGTGAATGCTAAGGGTTGAGAAAGCTAAGTTCGAAAACTAAGGGTCGAAGGTAACGGATAAATCTTTGACCCAGGTGAATAAGCTGATAAATCATGAATGCTTATATTTTACAGGATAGCAAAAATCTATTAACTGAAGTAAATCAGGGACTAATGATATTCAAACGAACTATTTGTGTATAGGTTTCGTTTGAAATCATTAATCCCTGACTGACAGCAGCAACAGAAAGTTTTATGTTTTATTTTTTGTATTATTTTTTTTTGGCTCTCCTGTAAAATGTAAGACTTACTAGTATTGGGGTCAAAGAAATATCGGCAACCAAGGACGTGGGAGCTGAGCGCGATGCGAACTTCCTTTGGGCCCGCAACGCGCTGACGTCATCAGAGGTCGCGTGTGCCCCGGAAGTGGAATGCTCGTGGCGCGTCTTCCGGGGCGTCCAAGCTCCACGCAGGCCGTGAGTCAAAGAGGACGATCACCCCCATCCCTACCCTCCCCTTCCCCTCCTGGCTCCTCCCCTGGCTGCGCAGCTGGAAAGAGCCTCCCCCTTAGGACTCTCCCGTAGAGAGACTTGGAGGCTGGAGAAGACAGAATCAGGGTGGAAGCACCAATGATCTCGCTCTCTACATACAACACAGAACTTTTCCTCCTGAATAAATGATGCATATGAAATATTGAGAAAGTATTGTAATGCTACAAAAACACGAAGTCTACATTTCAACGGATTTGCACATTTTGAAGTCCTTGATACCGAAAAAATATTTTATACCGATATGTTATTGCTTATTATATCCTTCGGAGAGCGATATACGACGGGTTGAGAGTACCGTGGTTACGAGGGGAATATGGAAACAGGAGAATGATCTCTTATGGTGGGAATTACGAAAGGAAAAAAATCTAAGAGAATTAAGGGAGAGCTGTATGATACAGGTGAAAATCAAGATATTACAAACCAAGACAATATATCGTCTAATCAATTAGTAAATAAATCTTAATCATTAAAATTATGTAAAAAATAGTCTTGTACCACTGGTTATGATGATCTCGGTCGACCAAAGGCCTCAGGCGTTTAGTTTCTGCTTGATCATTATAAGGTTTAAAATGACCTGAAAACTGTCGTCAAAACTTTCTACATTCTGTGGACAAATACCAGCACCTAAATTATCCAGTAAATATTCTCAAAATTGATATTCCTCAGTCCATTTAGTTTTGGCGTGGTTTGAGAGTCAGATAATTTGATTTTGAAAGGCATTTTACATGCAATCCCCGAACATTTTCGAAATTTTCACAAAAGATGGGACCAAATATTTTTCTTGTTTTTTATCGCAACAGAGAAAAGAGCGCTTTTCCAATTTTTATTACAATCTCTAATTTTCCAAAAAATATGAAGTTTTTGGATGCTTGACACTAAATAGTCCAGAGTCGATAGCACAGAATTGATGATCCTGAGTCGACCGAGTCGCAAGAACGGAAAATGGAAGGAGGAGGAGGATGGTGGAGCGTGGAAAGTGGGGGGTGAAGGGTGAAAGATGGAAGAAGGATGGTGAAACGTGGATGGGTGATGGTGGAAAGTGGTTGAGGGATGGTGAAAGGAGGAGGGAGAAAAGTGGAGGGTGGGAGGTGTATGGTGGACAGTGAAAGGTGAATGGGGAGGGTGGAAGATGGAGGATGGAAAGTGGATAATTGAGACTAGAATGTGAAGGGTGGAAGGTGAAGGGGGAGGACGGAAGGTGGAGGGTAGCGCATGTGGATTAGATCGCCAGCGAACGTTGGGAGCGCAGGAGGCGCAGGAGGGGGCTTCCACCTCCCCGCGGGTCGAGTGATTGAATCCGCGATGTGGAGGGGAAGGACTAGTCGAGGGCCCCATTGGCAGGAGCTCCTGCCGCCAAAGCGCCGCGCCCCTCCCCTCTCCTTCACAGGCTCAAGAGGGGGTGGGCCCAGAGATTACAGACTTCCGCTTCCGATCTACTAATCAATGCGCCCCGCCATGGAATATGGTCAAAGGACAAGGGTCGCCCCTGCTTAATGTACCATCCCTCTCTACAGCTCATAATAGAATTGCAAATTCAATGGGACATGCGGCGCCTCCTCACCCGCAAGAGAGCGGTCATTGGATGGACATCAGTAGCTTTGGAGGTCCATATACTACACATTGCAAGCCGAGCATTTCTAATAGCTGGTTAGGCGAGAATATTGAGCTATAGTGTTCCCTAAAATTACCAATAACACGTTTTTTACTATACTAAAAACAAATATTTATGAAAATTTACCTTCACACAAACAACTTAGAAGAATTTATGTCTACCACAATATTTTATAACTTTGAAATCCTCCTCAAATACTAAATGGGGATACTTAATGCTACAATCGACAGGATCAAAAATAGGCAGGCAAAAGACATTAAAAGTATTAACTAATGTGCCACAGAATGACAGAGATTTTCTCGTTTAATTTAGTTTCCCATTTTCTTGACTCTGGACTAGAATTTCGGATTTGCTCCATGTACCTCAAACCTCAATGCCCCATTACAAACATGTTTCTCACAACTGTATGTTGTGAAATTTTCTTCACGGCAGGGGGAAGTACATACACTCGGTACACAAAATACTTTCTAATCATTGCTTAAGGGAGGAAGATGGGAAGTCACGAAGAAACGCTGTACTAGAGCATCCCAATTTTGTTTCATTGGGGGAGAGAGTCCGCCGATAATGTTAACCTCTGGCATTTCCTAACTTTTAATCAATAATCAAAAACGCGCAGCAACGCTGCGTTTCTTATAATTCAACACTCGAAATTACAAGGAATATTTAAACAAAAGATCTTTCAAATGGAATTAGGCAAGACTATGCCATGCTCATCAATAATTTCGTTCGAGGATCCCGTTCTTTTACGAGTGGCAATATAGCGAAGATTTTTCAATTATTTATAATCGTTCTTATCTAAATCTAAGACCAAAAAAACACGAAAACATACCCTTAATAATCACCCTACTAAGTAGGGGCTTCCTAATAGAACTACCATGATGTCATAACCGCGGTTTGATTTTCTTTTATAAAGAACCTCATCAATCCACTGTCCATTTAAAAGACAGCTATGTTATTATATGATTGGATGCTACAAAATTTATTCTTTTAAGAAAGAGGTCATGTAACATTATATTTTGAAAGATTATCTGTAGAAATCGGAAGTGGTCGCCTGATCCCGAAACCAAACATAAAGCTCCAAATTTTCTTAATAGTATTCGTCGAGTAGATCAAGAAACTTAAGTTTAAAGACGTGGAGAGTTTTCACACATTGGTATAAACAACTTGTCGCTCTCCCTTTAACAGCGTTACGATTCCACTCATAGTTTCGCATGTATTTCGCAATAAATAGAAGTTTTTAACTGATTTATATTCTCAGATAATAAATAATACGACTCCAGAATTTTAATTTCTGTTTAAAATTTTCATTACTGTTTAATATTATAAAATTGATCACCCAATGTAATCAAAATATATTATTGAAGCACAAACTTCTGATAATAGCAAATTAAAAAATAAATTAAGATTCGCTCTAACTTCCTACTTCTTGATTCATATTGTTGGATTCGATGAGAACTCCCAGCGATTCCCTCGCTCTTACTGCTATTTGCAAGGGAAAAAGTTCCAAGAACACTAGATGTATCGAGTCGTCACGCAAAAAACTCATTTTTTAATATGATTTTTTAATAACAAGTATACGAACTTATCAAAATAACTATACGAAAATTTAATTGGTAATCGCGATAGATCTATTGTCATTTGCTTTTTATAAATATCTGAGCTAAGTTAACACGACGTCTCATGTAACAATAATATAATTTGTTAGATCACCAGTGTGCTATTGATTATAAATTCAGATTTTTAAGAAAGATCATGGTCTAACCAATAGGTAATTTTACTTTCATCAAGAAAGTAAGTTTGAATTTAAAAGCTTTCTCCGATTTCAAAAAAGATGAAGTGGTGCATTTATAAAAATAACATTGTTTCAAAAATCGGCTTCAGACGAGTGTTTAATATTTTCTAACTCTCTTTCTTCCCTCCTCCGCGTCTATAAAAAAAAACGACTTAAAGATGTAAAGGAACTTCATGACATGTTGAAGGGAGTAACAGAGATACTCATATACTTTTATCCCTACTCTACCTGCCCTACATGCTTGAATCTTAGGCATGATATAATTTGGTAGTTTCTGAATAGCATTTTAGCTCGTAGGAATAGCAACTACCTGATGTGATTCACAAAATCATGTATAGAACGATCTTGTAGAGACTAAAAGTAATTGAACAATTAGTCTGAACTTATGGCTATAGTAATCAGGTTAATTACTTTGCAATATAGGGGTCTCACAAAAAAGCACTACAATGACGTTCAGCCGCTACAGTGACAATCGGAGATGACCTAGTGTTCTGCAACTTCCCTTCCAATGCAGAGGCGGAGGAGAATCGCTGTTCAGTGGACATCCCCTTGACAAAGTACTGAATTAAGCCGAAGTATTATTCTTAATGATATAAATGTGCTTCAAAAATATATTTTTGGTGTGAATCAATTTTTAATACTATTGAGCACAATTATCCTGGGCTAGTATAATTCTGTATAGATTAATTATCTTCTAAACGAAACAACTCTCTCATGAGTACATTAGTCGCCTGCAAAGGGGAGGCGACGTCACAGAACAGTTTCTCGAATACATTAGAATATTGAGCTTTTGACTTGGTACTCTGGGATTCACGAAACCCTCTCTTCAGTTAAACAAGCTACCTAAGATACAATAATTTGGAAAGCCAAACCAATTTTACCAATGATCATCAACACTGTCTTTATAATGGATCCTACGGGGATAATAGAGCAGTTCTATTTATAACTGAATGTTGCCGCGGTGGCTGTCGGCGCGACCAAAATACGTTGTCAGAAGTATATAACAGCCCAGGCCTGATACAGGTTTGGAATTTTTTTTGTCTCTGATGTTAATAAGAATATTAATAACGAAACCTATCATCGAGTTACCATTTTATGCAGGCCCAAGGTAATCTCTCTTATCGACACGTAGGACCTGACTCCCACCGTAGGGGAGTCACTAGCACTATTTTCAGATATTCTCACAACCCCCAATCATTACACGAGCCTACTTTTTCATTCATTTGATATTAGAGCTACACACTATGAGCAGTAATCGCTACTGAATACTCTGTTTTATAAATGATTCAACATTTAGTCGCAGAGAGGCAAATGTCCGGAGCAACCACAAAGACCCACAGCACATTGATTTCCACAACTCCGGAAGCGAAAACAACTCGCCACATATTCTCTCGGGCAGAACGTAGACGCTTAGTAATGCAACCGACACCGACAAAGTCCCCCTAGAATATCATGACGCTGGCGCACCCGCTCCTCGCAGAACGGTGGAACGAACCTAGGACACACTGTAGCAGTCCGGCTTCCCTGCGCCTAGGCCACCCGACGGCCTCCGATTCCGCACCGCTCCACGTTCAAATCTGGCCCGGATGGAAAATGTTTTACCCAGAACGAGTTCTAAATTCCCCCCGGTCTCTATGGAAACTGCGCGCCCTAGCACTAGCGAGAGAATTCTCTCTACACTAACACTCCACTAATGCACAAATACACGTATAAACTATCATGTTTCACCACGTGCCTTCCCGCGGTGCAAGATCAGGCCAGGGGACCCTGGCACTGCCTCCGACCTCCGCCCGGGAGTGCCTTTTCTCAATTATGGATGTTGGTGTTAGGAACGTTGGAAAGTCCGGCGAAGCCTTCCCGGGCGCCCCCCCCACGCCGCCCGCTGACGTCACGCCGAGGTGGCGCGAGAATATATAATAATCCCACCGCTCGTGAAGCGGCGCCCGACAACGTGAGCAATAAAGCGATGATTATAAAGCGAACATACAAGAATAGATACCGCGGAGGGGCGGACGTTAACACAAGGACCCTGCGACGTGGAGGGATCGGTCAGGTGGGTAATCTTGAGTCAGGGGCCGCATCTCTGAGCGTTATGTTACTCTGCGAAGGTCAGTTGGAGTACCGATGACGAAAGTTCGATAGTGGGAGCCATTAATGAAATATCGAAAGTGCAGTCTCGTTCGCAGTGGACTACACTATATAAACCAATTCATCAAATAATCATGATACACATAAAATGCACCTGGTTTTCTTCAGCTGAAGAGTAATTTTTACTCTCATGAATCATAGAGTATCCTCGGACACAAGGGATCCACCAACTACCAATCTAAGTAACCGTGGCGGATTGTAGCGGTATTACGCGCTCCAAAACAATACTTAAGTGCTCACAAAAAAAATAAATCACTGATGAGTGGGCGCATGTCAACATTTAACTGAGTAATATTTCTAAGATACCAAATAATGCTAGAAAACGGATACCATTAATTCCACCTAGATTAGGTCTTTCTTAAGTTACATGAAGCAGGACTAGTAATGTTTAAAAATTCATCTCGATGCGAAAAAAATAATTATGCACATATAGTTGATAGTCTGCGCCAGCTATGGGACACCCAGTACTGCGGAAAAGGTCTAAATTCACTCATTGTTCTCCCGACTGTGTTGAGCTACGAGAAGTGCGACTCCGTTGTATATGTGAATTGACCGTGTGTAGTAGTAAGGATGAAATAAGCAAGAAGAGAGGAAAGATCGCGCCGTGTTTCGTGGCCAGTGATGTTAGGGACCTGCTCCGCGTCCAGGTTCGCGCCTAGTGTATCAATGCGAACCAAGTACAGACACAGGAAACTATCACTCAGAGCAGCTCGACCCGCTAGAATTTTCGGCTCCGGTCGGGGGATCTGAATTATCGGACATGGTGACAGTTAGGAGTTTATGAGAGTAAACAATTTCCCAAATGATTCGCGACCAGCATAAGTCACAATACCATCGCAGCCGCCTCTCCGTACCGCGACTGATCGTGACTGGACCAGTAACCCGACCAGAGTCACTGACCAGTGACACATGGAGAATCTGTCCTTGATCTTACACCGTACATCAGCGGTGGCAACTGAGGTTGAATCAACATACGAAATTACACGAGATTCACTCAAGAACATTTTTCTCACGCATAGGATGGCACAAGACATCACCATGCATACGGCTACTAAACTACGCAGCTATTGACAGATTTGTCAATAGGTGTAGCATTGTGCACAAAGAGCAACTCTACCTGAACGAAAAACATTGCATATGAGAGTTGCCCACAAATTACGGGGCAAATCTTCACGGATGATTGAAAAGCGTAGTAACATATTCGTAACATTTTATCTGAAAACCCTCCTGACAGGAATATAATGTAATGATATTAAAACCATAAGTATGGAAAATGTTCTTTTTCTTAAACGCTCGCCAAACTTCGCAATATACGAGGTTGAGGCGTACAGTTCTAATGACAAGTTTTTTTTTTTTGTTTTTTTTTTTGCAAGAGATTCACGAAGCACAGTGGAAAACCATAGAAATGATAGCACCGAGCATAGATGAACATAGGGAAGCTATAAACGATTAATTATCATGCACAAACACTTGTGGGAAAATCACCCACTATTCGCATTGTGTAGAACTAAACCATATGATACGTAGCAGATATAAAGAATAGGGACAGGGGTGCAAAGAACAATACAAAGACAACCAGTCCTAGGCGGCACTCGTAACTCCGCCGATCCTTCGTTCGCGATCGCGACGTCACTTACTCGCCTTACTGATCTCAGAACCATCGGTCCCGGCCAACAAATCTTTTATTTTTTCAAACATTTCATTAATATTTTTGAAATGACAGGGTGGCTCATTTCCAAAGTATTTTAGCATCTACAAATTCATCAACATTCCAAAAGCGTTATAATAGTACCCATTTTAAAGCCCATTAGAGATTGCTGCAGACATCGAACACCATACTCTCACCCATGCCGACCTACGTGCGTCCGGATGCATCACACGGAGCTACTGTCTATGCGTCCTCCTAACCAAAATCTTCTTTACTCCCCTGCCTAATCGCGCGACTATGCGTATGAACAAAGCGCCTATGAAAAACATCCAAAGAACATTGACGCGAGGTGTTTAACCCAAGGATACATATGATTTCTCGGCATTAATCTTCCCACGTGCTGACTAGACGGCATTCATCATCATTGCTGGGAATGAAAGGAAGGTACTCAGAAACGGCTTTTTGAAAATATCCTGCATTTAATCTCCTCGTTGTCTCCTACATACGTCAGACAACTCAATATCATATTACTGTCTTTTGTTGTATAATATCTGATTACTATACACTCACGCGTACAAATAAAAATGAGTGATTAGTGGTTAAAATTTCTTTTTTAGAAATATACTAATAGTTGTTCCATGACATATTGCATTCCTCATAATTGCAACCTTCATCCCGTCTCATTGTTGAAAGCACCAAATTTTGTTTTTTTGCTGGGAATGAATGCCTATGGATAGAAAAAAGTATTTGAATAAATAAATCTTGCTCTACATTCTCTAAATCTAATGCCATAGCCTTGGTGCCGCATTAGATTCATCATTTGTTATGTTGATCTGAGTATAAAAGTAACTAAAAAAACAGCTACTATATGCAATAATTAACGAAAATAACTAATAAATAATAAAATTAATTAATAAATAAATAGATAAATAATAAGATATACATCGTCGAGTAATTTGATACTAGTTCCTTGTAATCCCGAGATTTTAACCCGAATTCATTTGTCCTAGGTGCCTTTTTTGAATAAGTAATACGTATGTTAGACGGTGAGAGACGCCTACTATCTCTGGTAGATTTCGGAGTTTCCAGAGTCTACTGCTAGTAGCCGAGTCTGAAGAACAATTGAACGGAAAAAACCCCCGAGCCCCAGAGTGCCCCGAGTCACCAAACTGCCCTGTTCCCTCGTGAATATACGGCTTCTCGTTGTGCGCGCTCGATTTCCGCATGTAACAAGTCACTGTCATTCTGTCCCATAGGTTTTGCTAAATCGTATTTCGCCGTGCTTTCTATGATCGGTTTGCTGTTCGAGTTTCTCGCTTCCACGTCTGTATCTGCCCGATATGCTGATGGTTTCCTCCAGCATCGTCGTATTGTAGCAGCCTGTCTCGGTGAGCAGTTGATCGCATAACATGCCCCGTCTCACCGGTGGCAGAGCTCTCTGTAGATAAAGCAGCTCCATGTGCTTCTCGTCCACTCTACAAGCGACCCAGAATTCAATGGCAGTTCCCGGCCACGTTTTGGAGCCCAGATGCAACCCCAAAGAACTAAACTATTTATTCTGAATAGACGCCTCCAGAGGATGTGCCTCCTGTGAGCAGAGGTCAAGGGGAGAACCGTACGAGCGATATTGCCAGACCTTCCCCCGGTCAGCCTGGGTCAAGGGCCAGTGGGCTCATGCAAGTTCGCACGGCAAAAGCGAGGCCCGGGTGAACGCTAAGCAGTGTCGCCCTCCCACAGCTTCGAACAAAACATCATCAGGATTTCTCGAAACGAATAAGAGGCCGAGATAGAAGTGTAATTTCTTGTATATGACCTCAGGAATTTCCTAGGTGAACATTTAAACTACTATTCTATACGTGAAACCTCGACAAATTTCAATGACTAGCAGTAGATTATATTTCATACAAGTGCGGAACTAGCGCCACATACCAAGGTCATTTTTATGTTAATCTGACAAGCGTATTGTGAGTTGACCGTATCCGACCAACTACCATCGAAGATTCATATACGAAATCTATTGCAGTGATGTCTATCAACTAATACTCGTTTGATTAATTTACACAGTGGGTATAATCCCGTGACTCTTAGTTCCACAAACTCATAAGTTTGAATTACATTATCGAGCAACAGTAGTAGCTGAAAGTTTTACCTCATTAGATAATTTATGCTATGGTATTCTGTGTGTATTTAATTCTTTTATTTACGTGTATCTCTTGCGCATGCCTAAAGTTAATCATAATAGCAAAGATTGAGATCGTACTCTTGACGGTGAGTATAAACATTATCATCGCAGACGAGCCGGGATACTCCATACATCTATTCAACAATACGGCAAAGTCTAACTTTCCTTTTTATCCTCCTAGTCCTCCTCTCCATGCTCAAGAATACGCAACTCGAGTTACCTCAGCCACAATGTGACCGTGCTCACGTCGTGGACCGACCCACCCCCAGGTATGCAGTAGCTGCCTTTCCCCGCGATGACCTCATCAGCCTATATTTACTGGACGTCTCTGCAGTCGCCCGATAACAAGCCCATTCAAGAATTCATTGTTTCCACGCGAGATTTAGTCCCTGAGTAGTGTAGATGAATCCAGTTCTTCTGGGCGCGTATCCAACTTCCGCCCAATTGAGGCGTTAAGCCATCCCAACTTGGGACATCAAGACTCAAATGCCTTAGAGCCGTGAGCAACTAAGAGAAACGTTTCATCCGCCATCGACCCATACCTCCCTTCGTCTCTAAGTGAATCTGCTATCTTTCCTCACCTGCATTCAAACACAGCAGTCTCCGACCAACATTTTTCGGCCCACTTTATTTCCTCAAATTAGCAACTTTTGCAAAAGATCTTCATGTGATTCAGAGGAGACCTGGGTGTAAATTCTGTGTGTATCAGTTTTCTGTCCTTCCTCACATCGCGTCCGACGAACTACTTAAAAAAAACCAGACTCTCCCGTAGGAGAGGCTCTGCAAGGCTGGATAGACGACATATTGATTCCAGAAAAGGATGAGATGTGAAGCCTACAAATTTGATACATCACGGACCTCCATCTACTATCCACAATATCCTAAGCAACAACAAACTACTTTAAACCCTACTACTTCTTGACAATAGACAATGAATTGATAACTCTTAGATCTTTCATTAATAGTACATAAAGTAATTCGATGAAGAGAACTGGTCATATTTTAATTCTACTCCAAGCAAAAAACAAACTACTCTGAAGTCAAACAGTTTCAAGCTGCAATTCTGTTGTTTCGAAATGCTAACAATTTGTCAATTTTATGCTCGCAACTATTGATTGAATTCTCACGAAATAAGAAGTATAGATCTCTATTTATTACCACTTCATTTGATTGCACATTCATTTAATAGATGTAATAATTTCTCCTATCAAAGAAAGAACTTTGGAACTATTACTGAGAAAAAATCGATTTGGTATGAAAAATGATTAAACTTTTTAAACAAATTGTGTTAAAATGTGTGAAAAAATTGCCTTATATTTCAATACCCCAGTAATAACGTATCGGCGCGAATATAAACTAGGCTCATAATCTTCAAGTACAAGAGTTTTAACTTGACTCTCCTATCATTGATAGCAGATTCTGCAACGATAAAGATGAAACCATTTAATTAATAGCCAAAAAAATAAGAAAATACAATGTTATATCTTCAGGCGAGCTACTGTAGTTGACTGAATGGTCATGGATACCCACGGGAGAAAGTTGCAATAATTTTGCCATAATCGGTAATCAAAGAAAAAGGCTCTCGACCGAAAATAGGACTACATGCTCCAACCATGTCGTGCGTTACATAATCCAAGTACTTAGTATCCTGAATCCAACAAGTCACCAATCTTCTTTGCGATGCTATGTTGAAAGCATAAGAAAACATTTATAAATACAGCAGATTATGGAGTACCCCCAATATTGAATTAACTCTAATAGGGAGGCTTCGATATGCAGTGGTTCCAAAAGTGTGTGGGATTCTTGGAATAAGGGAAATAAAAAACAATAACCGACTACATCCGGCAGATCAGACATGTGAAACACCAACTCAGTACAATGGATGAGCGCAGGTCATGTCTGCATCCACCAACGCGCAACTTGACCAATACATACAGTACAATCTTGCTCTTCTGAGTTCTCTTTCATACTAGACTAACTTCATTATCCGTACAGTTCTCGTGGCTGTGCAAACCCCTCTTAGCCTCGTGACCGTTATTAAGCCTTCTGATTTCTATTACAGGCTCACATTCCTTTGCCATCAGTGCCGTCGATTGTCCAATTTACTTGAAGGTCCTTCCTTTGCACTCGTAAGCCAAACTAGCACTGTCGTCCGCACCACCACACTCTTCCTCTGTGTGCTACACGTTATTACTTCGTGCCAACGTGACAATACCCAGTACGTACTCCTTTGCCTTGAAATCACATGCGGTCTCCACTATCCATTGCAGTCTTAGCAATTACATAGCCCTTCTAAGCATCCGACTGTCAGTCGACGAATGTGCTCAACCTTTCCCAGCAGCCTCCCACCTGCTCCCTGAACAGCCCCGACTGCGCCGCCCCGGACTCGCTGGTTATAGCCGGAAAATCTATTTTAGCTCACTATGCGACGCGATGCATGTGCCCTTAAACATTCAGATTGCATTAGATATGAGTTCGTTAGCAAAGCGCCGAGAGCTGCTTAGCATAGACCCATAGCTCTCCGAGCGCAGACAACATTTCCAACACTAATATCCTGATGTAAGTAGTGTTAGTGCATGCTACAAATACAGTTTGTATGTTGTGCTATACCAACGATGTTAACAACAAATAATTTGTTGCTATCCACTAGCTTTCGACTTTGTACCACGCGGAAACTTTCCCTGATCGCATTGTGAGTTCAAAAACCCAGAAGAGCGTTACAAGAAGAACAGCTATGCTAATTTTAAACACAAAAACTGTGAAAAAGTGTTCTCAAACAGCTATGATCCTATCATTTAATAAAGAAAATCATTCAAACATACAAGCCGTCGGTGTTAGTTCAAACAGGCTATACAAATAGTATGAAGCTACTTTTGGATCAACACTGCTCAAGCAGTGCGATTCTTTAAAATCATCACAAAAGATTTAATCGATTTGAAAAGAAACACGAAGTTCGAAATACGCACCTAGATGACGATGCGATAGAGTCCTGTAATGTAATATTTTATTTTTTTAAAAGTCCAGACCGCAGTACTGAGACCACCTTGAGGGACGGAGCTCGGGTTAGTAAAAATGGAAAAGATTTGATAGTGGCCCGATTCGAATCATTTGGACAGGATAAGTTTTCGTAGATAGTAGTTAATAATAAATGTTAAGAAAAGTATTAGCTATCGTATTCATGAATCGTACGAACGATGTACACAAGCGACCGAAAGTATTTTGAATGAGACGCACTACGACCCTTACCTAAGTGCTCGCCCTGTTTGCGCGTTTTATCGCGCGCATTCTTAGCGAAGTTGTGGAGTTTTTTTAAGTGGTGTGCAGGAACCAGGAGCTTGATAATTAACGTCATTTTTAAAAAGTTTCAAGAAAGTCAGCTTTTGCAACAGGTGACTGCTGCCGTGAGTTTTAATGTATGAGAAAAGCGCTGGGACAACTATGATATTTTTTATAATTTTATTTCCAAGAGAATAGGAAATTGTAATTTCATGATAAACAGATGACAGTTGAAACGAGCCATTGCCCTTCCTTGTATGTAATCGATTGATACGATAGAGCATGAGCAGGCAAGAAGCGAGATGATTAAGATGGGAATAGGTAAGTATAGAAAGGAGTAGCAATGGTAAAATGAGCGTATGGTTATTGTAGATATAGGTAGTAATAGGGCTGATTAATTCGCTTGGACGCGAAGGGGTGGCATGCGGAGAGCCGATTGCGGCCGCCGAGGACCGGTGCGCGACAATTGTAGAGCCTGATGAAGGTGGCCCATGTCTGAGACGTTGGGCACGTAGATGAGTGAACTGAGGTGGAAGGTAGGGGCGGCAAGCATGCGAGATCAACGAGAGAAGCAGAGGACGTAGGGGCGGTCGGCAGCGGTAGCCCGGCCTTCCAAGCCAGATCGGCTGCGGCGGATTCGCCTACGGCGAGGATCGCGGAGGCCAAAGGGACACGACCGGGAGGCGCAGCCAGGAGTGAGTTTGTCTGAGGGCACCCCTCGCCGCCTCCGCGGCGGCCGAGTTAGAACTTGATTTTCGCCCGATGTAGGGAGGGAAGGACCGCATATCCGAGGGGCGCCACGCTTGCGATCTCCTGCAGCCAACGCAAAGCCCGCAGCGACGCCGCCTTTCCTCAGCGCACGCCCTCTCCTTGCAGCGCGCCTCCCACCCCCTGACCGCCCCCGATCCCCGCCCCCCGGCCCCCGGCCCGCCGTGCGCTCCTATGTCGTGACGATTACCGCACCTCGTGCGGCTCTCCGTGCGTCGCGTAAGCCATTAAACAATTGCGCCGCCCCCCCGAGCTGCGAAGGATTACGAACGAGTCATCTCCATCCCCAGCGTCAAGACAAGGGTCGCCTGCCTCTAACTGCTACTATGTCCCCTCCTCTCGTCGCCTACGTATCGCCCCGACACGCCCATATAGACATTACTAAGCCACAGTACCTTCTACGACCCCCCTGCTGGCTCCTCTGCGGACCATGCGGTTCAGTCAACTTGGCATTCACCCGTCGTACACATTGAGCTCCGAGAATTCAAGTACATAATCAGACTGGTTACATCAACGACTCCAGCAATATCATAGATGTGTAATTATGAGACTCTTACGTTTACTAATCAGTTTTAAAAATATTCACACAAGTCAAATGGGAGATTCTTCCTTTTCTAAAGTGTTGCTTACATTACCGTAATTATCTTAATTGAGCATTTAACTAAAAAAAATCTAAAGTTCCAAACTTCATCAGTACTATTAATATAACTTCGATTCAGCACCGCAACCTTCAAAGCAGTATATGCTCAGCCTTAGCTTATGTGAGCCGTCAACCGCGAGGTCTTCCTTTGAGATATCCTGTTCCTGTCCTCACCCTCTTTTAGTCTTTACTCTATCAACAGTACTTACATTCTACCAACACCTACACCTCACCATGACGGCAACACCGAGTATATGTGATATATACAAGCTTTAGCCCGCGTGCTGGAATAAGTGCCCCGCTGATCAAAGTCAGTACCTAATAGTGGGAACATCCGATCCACATTAGTACTCACTTCAGTCAGCAGGTCCGTCGCACGGATCTTGTCATAACCTAGCTGAGAGACAAGTCACACTGATCATGCCATCGTAGCAACAACACTGACCCTACATCTTAACGCCGATACTAAACTTTGAAATCCATCTACAATCCAGTACATCACTCGCCCTGATAAAGCGCACGAAATACATTAATCACCTAATCCTACTAAGTCCGCAGGATCAAAAATAGGCAGCAAAGACATTAAAAATATTAACTAAATTGCCACAGAATACAGCAGATTTCTCGTTTAAATTTTAAGTGTTACCTACATGTGGTTTCCTGTGAGAGACTCTTCGCACCTAGCTACGGAATTAAGTCGTTGCCCATCTTAATTGCTACATGTACCTCAAACCTCAATCCCCCCATACAAACGATTTTCTCAAAATGTATGTTGTGAAATTTTCTTCACGGCAGGGGAAGTACTACACTCGGCAGTACACAAAATAAATTTCTAATCACTGCTTAAGGAGGAACAATATCGGGAAGTCACGAAGAAACGCTGCTATAGAAGCAGCCAATTTTGTTCATTGGGGAAGAGATCCGGCCGATAAGTTACCTCTCCATTTCCTAAACTTAATCCAAATAAAAAACCCGCGCACAACGCCGCGTTTCTTATCAATTCAACACTCGAAATTACAGGAATATTTAAAACAAAAAATCTTTCTAGGCAAGGAAGAATTTTTCATCTGCTAGCTTTAAAACTACCTGGCAATTTTCAAAGGAAAGTAATCCCAATGCTCCTTGGAGAAAGTACATTTTCAAAATTGCTCCCAACTAAACACTTATTTTAGCCCCAAATTAACAGACCTTGATGAAACCACTAATTACATCACAGCATTTGAACCGCTAGTAAATGGATTACTGGAGAGAATGGTGGTTAATATTTTGATTTGCTTAAGACGAAGTGTTGACAAGAGGAGTAATACCGCCACCTTACGCATGAATCAATAGTACCCTGCGCTCGGAGGGTTTGATATACTTCATTAGTTACATTCACAATACCGTTGGAAGAAGATTCCAACATTGATGAAGTGACTAAAATGCCAAGCACGCACGCGCGCGCGTGTTGCGTAGTGGGGCTGTGTGTATGGAAATGAGCTGTGTATGGTCGGAGGCCTAAATCCTGAATAAGGAGAGTGGTGACAATTAAAAGGAGTTATGGATTCTAAACGGACAGTTAGCTCTTTTAAGACATTAAACTTGAAAGGAGAAGCAATACTGTTTTCTACAAACATCTTCAGAGATGGATTGGTTAGTGTTTCCATGTGTGTCCCCAATTACTAAGGTCAACTAGTCCCATAATTGTAGTGAATAATTTTTGCAGGAGGGTGGAATCATCCCCCGGGGGGTGGTGTTCGGGTTTTCTCTTGGGTTGGGGGCATGTATGGATAGTCGTAGCAGTCGCTGACATCGTTACTCCTCTACCTTGTCTCCACATCATTAGCAGCCCGCTTCACAACGTATAAATACAATTCATCGAACATAGTTAAAAACCATTTGAGCACTGACGCTATTATTTTAACGAACAGTCCTCCCATGTGCAACACAAAGTGCTGCTTCATACCAGGCAACAAATATGGCCTCACCAAGAGGAAGCACATTCGTACAAAATAGACAAATATGCATTAACATATTAATCTTCAAAGCATCATCTAAGTTGTCAACGAAGAGGTTTGCACATATCTATACACTGCCCAAGCAAACCGTACAACAAATGCTACGGAAATACATAGAAACCACTTCTCGGCGTACTAATGCACTATTAGTAACCCGGGAACAAAGAAGAGTAATCCATCCAGCCATTAATATAGCGCTACTTAGAACCCGTTAAATGAAGAACACGAATCCAAGTTCCCTAATAGTGTAACATTAGTGTCGTGTGAATGCATAGTTAATGGTTTTAAATAACACTATCGCACGTCGTACTTTATGTTTTACATTCATGCCCTCCCTTAAATAAAGCTTCTCCTGTGCAAAAGGTGAACATTCGTGCAATGATCTATATTTAGCGTGGAAATCAGTCAAAATCTTAAAGCTTTTACATGCACTCATTGATTCGATATTTGCAATATATTGTCATATGATTCTTAGCTCTTAAAAAGGTTGTGGAATCTGCTCCCTATTTATCGTTGCGTACCTCAGCAGACTATCCCGCAGCTTGCAAGCTCAGGACTGATGTGTTTCATACAGTCGGATATCACGCGAAACTCACAAGCTCACGAATATGGGTGATTATGAGACCTCACATGCTGTGTTATGTGAGTGTGTTAAAGATGAAAAAGGGCCAAGTTACTCTTTTATTGACTTGAGGAAGACTTGGTTAAATAAAATTTTTTTAAATTATGTACATGAGAGTTTTTAAAAAACCTAATAAAGGGCCAACATACGCACGCATCTGTCTTCTCTTCCCCTGTAACCATTTTCCGAACTCCTTACTTGCACCACCTTCACTTACTGACAAACTATCACACATGCGGGCAGACTGCGTTCAGAGCTTAGAGCTTGTTGTCAGGCTGGTGCGATGGCCCAAATGGTGGAGAGACGTGGGTGGGAAACCCCCGCAAGCGACAAGTAGGCCTGATTGCCGGATCTCGCCTTCCAGCGGGGGATGATCACCACCTCCTCCTGCCACAAAATATTCACGTAACACTTATGGACTAGTGACCTTAGAATTGACACACATGGAAACACTAACCCAATCAATCTCTAGAATGTTTGTAGAAAACAGATTGCTTGCTCCTTCAATTTTTAAATGCTTAAAAGAAGCTTACACATGTCCCCGTCTTAGAATCCATAACTCCCTTTTAATGTCACCAACATCACCTCCTATTCAGGATTCTAGCCTTACCCGGACACTACACAGCTCATGTCCATACACACACGCACACGCACACGCGCGCGCAGTGCTTCGTGCTTGGATTTTAGTCACTTCAATCAAGTGGATCCCTTCTTCCAACTGTTCATTGTGAATGCACTAATGAAGTATATCAAACCTTCCGAGCCAGGGTACTATTAGATTCATGCAGTAAATGCGTGCATTGACTCCTCTTGTCCAACCACTTCGTCTTAAGCAAATCAAATATAACCCACCATTCTCTCCAGTAATCCATTTACTAGCGCGTCAAATGCTGTGATGTAATTAGTGGTTCATCAAAAAATAAGTGATTTAGTTGAGCAATTTGAAACTTACTTCTCCAAAGAGCATTGAACTTCACTCCCTGAAATTGCCAGTAGTTTAAAAAGCTAGCAGATGAAAAATTCGTCCTCCTTAGAA